>OZ010789.1:465730720-466330720 GCA_963932465.1 Maratus speciosus
GGTAAAAATAATAAAGTATAATTGACACTGGTAACGAGAAATGTATGTAAGTATACTAAATAGCCCAATGGAATTGAATTGTTATTCACGAGATGTAAGGGGAAATATTCTGATTTCTGCAGTCTTTGCACATCAGTATGGGTAGCATCAAGAAGCTGTGGGATATCCCCTGTCTATCCTCATTTTTTGTTTGCAGAATCCATAATATCTTTCTGACTCAGTTGTACAATGATATTTTAAAAGTGTAAGAATTGTAACTTTTGCAGATTTCTGCCTGTGGTTGGCTATAAGTAAAAAAAGTTGCCATTTTAAACAGATTTTCAGGTTCATGAAAATCATTAAACGTCTTCACGAGGGAATATTTGGAATTTACCCTTATTTCTATGTAAGAAAAGATTTTTTTTTTTTTTTTTTTAATGACAAAATTAATCTTGAAACATTTTTAAAATGTTATTAACAAGTTTCTACACTATACTTTCGTTATCGGGCTCATGCGGGCCAGGGCTCTGGTGACACAGAACTTTTCCGGGCTCGGACTACGAAAGAAAAAAGCTTCCGAACTCTTCTCTAATGTATGCATATGGATTTATTTTGTTTTATTATTAGCCCCCGGCACGGTATGCTATTTCTTTCTACCAGCTTATTTTGTGTAGTCTCCAAAAAATAACGTTACCTTTCAGAAGCCAGCCGTAAAACAAAGCAATACGATTAAATACTTTATAGCAATTTTTTAAACTTCTAAGCATCGCACATTTTCAATTTTTATACCGTCGTATTGGGGAAAAAAAGTACTTTTTAATGCAATTTGTTTGAAAACTGCATCTCCATTTGTTTTTGAGGTATTAATTTTTTTGTAGTTTTTAGAGCCATTTGCTTAATATTGGCAACGGAAGAACACCATTTCTGTAGAATGTGAAAGAAAAATAACAATTATATCTTTTTATTGCCATTTCCGCATAAAAATGGAAAAAAATAAAATAAAATACGTGCTATTTTGAAAAAATATAAATGAAGGATTTCTGATAAAACATGAGGGCTATTAGAAGCTAAATTTAATTTTAAATATCTATATTAATAAACAAACAAATGAAGGCCTGCGAATCTTTAGATAGCTGATTATTTTGTCGAGTTTTTTGAATGACGCCATTTATTATTTGTGTATTATTCAGCGATAATGACGTTCTAAGCGTACTTTATTGTAGATGTTGTTTAACACTGGATCGCAAATGATGAATACTTCAGCGGATGTGGATGACGTCACTTTATCCAATTATGAGAGTCCCGCTTAACCGAGTTTCCGCTTTCACAGAGTTATTTTCTTCTGATGGACTGATGGCTTCCATTATTATGAAAAAAAAATTATGGCTATTCCCCCCCCCCCCTACCCCATTCTGACCAGAAAACCAGAGTTCTAACTTTTTATGGCTGCTCTTTCATCTTCACGGCCATTTTTTTTTTTTTTTCAAAAAAAATTATGGCCATTTTTTTTCCCATTCTGACCAGAAAATCAGAGTTCTAACTTTTTACGACTGCTCTTTCATCTTCACCTAACACTTCATTTATAATGACTGTTTCATAATAATACGGATAATCTGGACTCTACTGTATCTATATTTATGTACATATATTTCTTTTTGTCATCGGGGGCGACATTAAATTCTGAAAAAGCAGAATTCCTGTTTTCTAGTTTATTTTTATATATAATATACCGTATTTCATACGTATAACTATATCATAAGTATCCCAGAATTATTTCAGATGACTCATGAAGAGAATTGCTAAATTACTGATTTCGAAACTAATGGCTCATATCACGAAGTTCTGGCGTATTGCGAATCAGCTTCTCACATTTTAATATCTTTATATATATATATATATATATATATATATATATTTCAATCGATATTTAGTATTTAGTTAAACTAATCTAATAGCCTCTTGTTAAATATTTTAATAAAAATTAAAACTCATGATGGTGTTAAAACTGTGCTTGATCTTACATCTGACAATGTGAACCAGTTACACAAACAGAAAATTATTGAAATTGAATTTCAATCAGTTATCTTATTTATTTCCCTTGTTGCTGTTGCTAGGTGAAGGGAAAATTTACACGCTCAAAACGAGAAGATACGAATAGCAACTAACTTCCTTGAACTTGTCTGCTCTTGCCCGATTCGAAGGTCAGAGTGAAACATTAGAAAGGAATATTAGTATTTTCTTTAAACACATGTTTTTAAACCATCTTTTGCCCCGAATTGTGTGTTCATGGCTTAGAATAATTGTTTGTTTCATTACATTGTTTCCAATCATCTGCCAATCAGATAATTAATCAGGGGTATTTCCCCAAAGATTCAGCAAGCGGCTTTTGACGTAGTATACTCAAAGAAATTGAAGCATGGTATACTCACATAGTCACATATAGTTAACATTTGTTGTTTAATTAAAATAAAATTACAGTTAAACAAAAATTAATGAAAAACAGTAACAGCAAGTAATCTCAAAGATCGGGGTGAGAAAACCTTGCACGGATCTACTATTTTTTCTTTTTTTAATTAATGATTTTAATAGAATTTTTACATTAAATATATTTTTTCAGAATTTCTGCTAACAATACTAAAAATCTTATTCATATGAAAAACAGCAATAATGCGTTCAAATAAAGTTTTGAAACTTATTAAAAGGGACACTTTCATATTAGCCTCGCTCCAGGAATTAACTTTATCATTTGTAATCGTCTGCACGCGACAGATATAGGTTTGGAAAAAGAAAAAAAAAAAATTCATGCCTGAAAAATATTATAAAAATGTTGGTAATATAATTGTAATATAAATGTAATATTATGTAAATATCGGTACAATTTTCAAACAAATTGCAATATAGTTTTTAAGAAATTGCATTTGAAAATAATTTTTTTCCCCATTCGACGGTTTAAAAATTGAAAATGTGCGGTATTTAGAAGTAATAATAATAAAAAAATAATAAAATAAAATTTAAATTTAATTGTCTGCTGTTTTCACAGCCGAAAATGATGTCAGCTTTACGCACAGACACGTTAGTCCTTTGTAATATGTAGATAATACGAGGTTATTATTCTCAGAGACTACTTCACTCGCGCGAAAACAACCGCTCGTTAATATTAATCCCATGAGAGATTTTTTTAAAAAATATATCGTTTACATTTGCATATTTTTAAAGTGATTTTATTATTATTATTATTATTATTATTATTATTTTATTTTGTTTTATTTTATGGAGGTCGATTCCTACGAAGGTCATTTTTTTCGATTACTTTCACTTTTGGAATCGATTTCGAAAGTGAAAGTATTCTAATAAAAAAAGGAAACCTGTAAATAAAATCTAAAAGTATGGAAATGCAAACGAGATATTTTATTTAAAAATTCCATAGGATTAACATTAGCGAGCCGAATTTTTCTCCATATACAGGGTATTCACTCTCAATAGTGTCCAATGGCTAATTTCTAAATCGTTAGTCATAGAGATATAGTTCCAATTACAAAAAGGTTTTTAAGGAGGTAAAAAATCAATTTAGAGGTCGTTTTGACCAATAGAAACATTTCTTAAAAAGTTACGAAATTTAAATTTTTATGCGGTCCCTTGTCCAATAAATGATATTTAGTAAAAATTCCCTATTACACATTAACAAGTAAGACAAAAAAAAAACCATCTAACACAAAATCTAACGCAAAAATTGATCTAACACAAAAACTGATCGAGTTATGAAACTTAGAACTTGAATCGCATGACTTATGCCACTTAATTTCACGGAAAAAAGGGAGTCACTTCCAACAAGTTTTAAGATAACTTTAATTTTTATTAATTAGGTTTTAGATTAGATAATCTAATAGCATTTTAAAATATGTATAATTTTGTAAAGAATTGTGACTGTTGTTTTTCATCATTTCATTTAACAAATATTCTGTTATTTTTTTAACTTATATTTTTAGTACATACAAGTTGTACATTTTTCTTTAATACGTTATCAGAATGAAAATGCAGTCGAACCCCTATTTAACGAATCGTTTGGGACTAGCTGTTTTGTTCGTTAAATCGGGATAACCAAAGGAATTTTTTTATACAACGGAACAAGTTAAAAAATGGCTATAAATATTAAGAACCATGCTTAGTAATGATTTTAGACAGTTGTTACTCTAAGAAAACACACTGTATAAAAATTTATTCTTTTTTCATGTATTACTATAAATCACAAGCATTGTAATTAAAAAAAATATCTCATTTATTCAAATTTTATAGATAAATTATAAAATATCTTTTATAGATGTTTGATTGTTTTGTTTCGATTTTGTATTTCAAACTTCTTTATTTATTTTTTCCTGAAGCTGCGAAAACAGTGTCATCAACATCATAAGCCATCAACTACCGTTTCAAAGTATCGAAACCGCTCATTGTTTCGTGCTTCATCTCTATTCCATCTTCCTCAACCCATCCTATTATTAACCTCCCTGTAATGTACATTTTCGCATGTAGATATTTCTGCGTCAGATCACAAGATACATACATTCAGAAAATTCACAATCAGGACATTAATTTTTTTTTTATAAATATTAGAAAATTTCTTCAATTTTTCATTTTTTTAACATCGAAAGTTATTTGTTAAATCGGGATTATAAATTCGTTAAATCGAAGTATTTTTGTTCTATTTTCCTCGGGACCATAAAAAAATTCGCTAAATCGGGAAATTCGTTAAATCGCGATTCGTAAAATCGGGGTTCGACTGTATATTTCAAATTTATATCCTAATGATAATTTTACTCTCAACTATTATTATATTTTTTATATATATCTGACGTAGTTTTATATTTTTAGTAAATTTGTGAATGACTCCTATTTCGCAGCAAAAAAGATGCTTCAACTTTAAACAGCTATTACTCGGACAGTTTTAATTGTAGAAGGATGGGACTTTTCTTTGTTTCACTTCTTAGTGTAATAGAATATTTTTAGTAAAAATAATTTATAGGACCGGGGACCGTATAAAAATTTAAATTTCGTAATTTTTTTAAGAAATGTTTTTATTGACTCAAGTCGCTTTTAAAATACTTCTATATACGTTTTTATTATTACAATTAAAGCATTAATTTTATTAAATTGGGAATTAAAACATTTTTGTAATTGGAACTACATGTCTATGCCTAACGGTTTAGGAATTGGTCATTATGCACCGTTAAGAGTGAACACTCCATAGTATACTTGTTCTATACCAGAAACATTTTATTCCCCTTTTCCGTAATTAACCAATTTTCTGTCATTTTTTATACCAAAAACTGAATGTCTCAAACTTCCTTTAACCTAAAAAATATGTTAAATATCTAAAGTGGTACAGTAGAATCTCGATTATCCGAGTTAATATGGACCAAGCTCACCTCGGATAAGCAAAAAACTCAGATAAACCGTATTTACACAAATAGTCACCAACTAAGGAGATGATATCACTTTTATGGTACTAGTAACATTTCTTTGATGTACATTTCCGTTACTATTCAATTGCCGAAATCTAACAATTGTCAACGATTAAATATGGCAAACATTTGTATAAAATTTTAGAGGTAACAAAAACCGTACAAATTGTGCAAAGCCGTACAAATTTCTGCTCAAACTATTAAATAGTTTTTTTTAACCGAACTTATACCTTCTAAATGGGGGGGGGGGGGATGGCCATTTATCCCCCCCCACCTACCCATTCTGACCAGAAAATCAGAGTTCTAACTTTTTACGACTGCTCTTTCATCTTCACCTAACACTTCATTTATAATGTCTGTTTCATAATAATGGAAGTCATCAGTCCATCAGAAGAAAATAACTCGGTTAAGCGGGACTCGGATAATCGGAACTCTGCTGTAACATTATCCGTAGAAGATCAATAAATCTTAAAATAGGCATCACTGAAGAAAATTAATTACTAATACCTTTTAAAAAATCACTTTCAAATAACTGTACAATAAGTATATAAAAAATATTAGTATAAAGATAATGACTTTTCGACTATTTTTTTAAATAAAATTCTTAATATTTTCCACTATATTTTTAAAAATATTTCATGTTTAATGAAATTTTTAATATTTTCAATTGGCATTACTTTTTTTTTCATTTTGGAAATATTTTATTGCTTTTATTGAAATATCTAATTATTTCAACTTGCAATTTTTGTTTCGAAAATACTATTTATTGTTTTAATGATTTTTTTATTGTTTTTATTTGACAATATTATTTTTAAATAAAATTTTAATGTTTTCAACAAACAATATTTTGAATTGACAATATTTAACTTTCTTAATTAAATTTTCAATTGACAATGTGCATTTTATTTTGATAATAATTTGTTATTTTTCTTAAAATTGTTAATGATTTAAATTGACATAAAAAAAAACTTCGAAAACGTTGTATTGTTTTTTAATAGCATTTTGAATAATTACAATTCGCAATAGATTTAAAAAAATCATATTTATGGGTTTAAAAGAAATTTTTAATGACTACAATTACCATTAAAAAAATATAATAATAATATACCTACAGTCGAGTCTTTATATAACGAAATCCATTGTTCCAGAAAAAAATTCATTATATAGAGTATGAGTAAAAATTCCTATTAATGTGTAAATTTTGGACAAAAATTACTTTTGAAGTGTTTAATTAAGAATTTGAGATGTTTAACTATGAATATTAACCTAATATTGTATTTCTGAATTATTTAAACAGTTTCAAAAAAGAGAACAAACATTTATTTGAAAGCATAATAAAAATCACATAAGGAAAACTTATAATTTTAGACGAAGAAATCTGTAATTTTTCGCTGTTTTGATTTCAAAATTGTTACACTCTCGAAAAAATGTTCACACTTTAGCAAGGAATGAAAAATTGTATCGGGAACATTTTCCTCCATTTGAATTCTCATTCACCTTAAACCAGTGGTGTAGTCGAAGGGGGACCCGGGCGGAAGGCGTCCCCTCACTTTTTCATTTTATCTCAAACGTCCCCTTACTTTTTATTTTCAAAGGGGAACGCTAGGAACCTGTAGGACGCAGATTTCCCAAACCTATTATTATTTTTAAAGGATAAGCTCTCTAATAAACTAACAATTTTAAGAATAAAAGCATTGAATTTTTATGTCTTCCAACAAAATTGAAAACTTTAATAAATTATGACGTGTTAAATATATCGAAAATGTCGTGTGATATTGAGATTCGTTATTTGAGTCCATTGAATTTTTTGCTAGAATAGTTCAACTAAAATCATGATGAAACCGTGATTTTAGAACTGTTTTTTTTTTTTTTTTTTTTTTTTTTTTTTTTGTGTGTGTGTGTGTGTGTGTATTTCACTTTTTTAGAATTCGAATCTTTAAAAAACAATCGCATATTACACTTACATGTTAGACGCAATCTACTTATTTCTAGCCTAAATGTTTGTAGAAAAAAACTGATAAAATGTGATTTTTGAAAGTTTAAATTTAATTTAAACTATATTTAATTTTTTAACTACTTTTCTCAACAATTCAAGATAGAAGACAAGCTTTAAAAACAAGTTTGACTCATTTGACACGAACCTTATATTCAGGACTATAAGCGTGCCCCCACTTTATTTTCCAGGACTACACCACTGCCTTAAACTTCAATTACCTCTCTGATTCCGCTCTTATATGTGTAACAATCCAATCGACACTGTTTTAAGAAGTACAGTGGAACCCGGTTAAGACGCGTTTCAAGGGAACGGACAAATGTCGCGTATTAAGCGGGATCGCGTATTAAACGGGATTTGTGCAATGTAGCAGGAACTGGGATTATTTACAAAATCTAATCGTCTAAATGAACTTTTGAACTTTCATTTATATGTTTACGGTCAAAAATTGTATCTTTTAGGTACCTATATTTAGATTAAAATTTAATTGAATTCAACTTTAACTCATTGTTTCTTTTTATAGAACCAACTGGAATAATAACAAAAATTAAATATGGATTCCAACATGGATTTATTGTTGATTAATACGTTGCAACCAAAAATAAAACAACAAAAATAATTTTCCGACTAGATTGATTTTTTTTTAACAGAAAGAAAAAATATGAAATCTTTGAATCACAACCCAGTTTTTAAAATCATATTTAGTACTTGCAATAATGAATACCATTATAATCTGTCTTTCTTTTTAATGCAATAAAAAACTATCCTTACTTATGTTTGGGTAAAAAATATTGTTTCCATAGTAAAAAGTAAAAGAAACATAGAAAACATAAAAGAATTGTAATTATCTAACCGCAATCGTATTTGTTTAATGTTTACGAGTTACATGTTTTGTTGCCTATAACATGCATTATAAAACATAGTAGTGATATAACGCACACTTAAAACTAGTGATGGGCGATTCTCGAAAATTCGACAATCGAGAAGAATCGTCATCGTAAAAAATCACAATCGATACAGCCATCGATTAATTCCTAGAATCTACAATCGAGATGTTTTACAATCGATTATAACGAGAGAGGTAAAAACAATTGTTGGAAAACTTAGCTATTATTCTGGCCGAAATTTTCGTAGTAGTGATAGGGTTTGCTCGATAATTCTGCTATCGTAATTATTTTCTCCTGATTTAGGCTTAAGGGGTTACTTCAGTCAATTGAAAAGACCTGCTCGCTAATGCTAATCTTATGGAAGAAATTTATAAAGATATCTCATTTGAATTTCAGTATTTTAAAATGATTTTATTTGCATTGGAATAAATTCCCCTTTCTTCTTTATGAAACTGCAATGTCCAAATCACGTAACTATGGCGCATTTGATGAATCAAATAACCTTTCTACTAAAACACACATACGACAATATATATTAAGACACACATACACACAAAAATAACGCCTGCATTCAACAGTTAAAAAATATGTATACAGGGTGATTCAGCTCGTCGGTGACAAACTTTAAGGATCGATAGAGCACACCTAGACGAACATTTTTGAATAGGGAATGTAGGGTCCCTGACGCGATGGTAAGGCGCTAGGCGCTTTCGAAAATTTGGGTGCCGAAATTCGAAACGTCATAAAAACTAGGGAAATGGTTAGATTTTCTTGCTTGTTGCGTCGAAATGATTCTGTTTGTTTAGACTTTCTTCAGTACCAATTTGATAAGCGTATCTCTTAAAACATGGATAGGGGGCGCTGCAGACTTTGGAGAGCTAGACAACAACTTTAAGCCCGTTATTTTGATAATTTAACACATGCTCGCCAAAGTTTATACTCTAACTTAAAGTTTGAACCCAAAAGTAGAGCCCTGCAAAAAGCGTAAGAGCCGGAATAAAATGTCAAAGTACAGGGTGGTCGAAACTCGAAGGCTCCTAAGAGATAAACAAACAGATTTCTTGACTTATGGCATGCATTTTCATGATTCTGTTTGCTGGGGCTCTCTGAAACTCAGTTGAACGGTACAAAAAGAAACATCGATAGGGGGCGCTTTGGGCAAAAAACATAATTCGTTGACATTTCGGACGCTAACTGGAAACAGGGCGCTACGATCAGTTAGTAATAATGAAAACACATTTTCTACCTCTGCTCAACACTTCTGAATAAATTTAGACCAAAAACATCAATGATACTGGAAATTTATTTACAAAAAATAACACTACAGAAGATGCTCGAAATTTCGACCTTGGGCCATGATGCAGGCTTCGCACCTCCGTCGCATTGAGGAGTGTGTGTTTCCAACAATGCCAGGAGTATCTCTGATCTGCCCTGCAGCTGCCACAATGCGCGCCACAAGTTCTTCAGCACTGCTGACAGGTGTATGGTATACCTCGGCCTTCAGGTAACCCCAAAGGAAGAAATCCAAGCAGGTGAGGTCTGGTGATCGGGCAGGCCAGTGAACTGGACCCCCACGCCCGATCCACCGCTGGCCATACCTTGCGTTTAGATGGAGACGCACGTCGTTCGTGTAATGGGCCGGAGCTCCATCGTGCTGGAACCACATCTGGCGACGCGAACCTTCGGGTACGTGCGCCTCATCCAGAAGCTGCGGCAGCACTTGATCCAGGAAAATCAGGTAATTTCCACCTGTCAGCCGTTCAGGTAACAAATAAGGGCCAATGAGGCAATCCCCCAGAATGCCGGCCCACACATTTACTGAGAAACGCTCCTGGGCTGCTCGGCTTCTGGTTTCATGTGGATTTTCATCACACCACACATGACTGTTGTGGGCGTTCCACATTCCCTCCCGGCTGAAGGTGGACTCGTCCGTAAACAAAATGCTGTTTACAAAACGGGGATCCCTGGATCTCATCGCCAAGTACCATCTTGAGAATTCCACTCGAGGGCCAAAATCCTGCTCTCTGAGCAACTGCACCCGCTGGATGTGGTAGGGGTGCAGATTCCGGGAACGTAAGATGCGCCACGCAGTTGCTTGCGAAATGCCAACATGTCTGGCGATATCTCTCGTGCTAAGACCTGGGTTGTCCTCAACCAGGTTAAGCACAGCCTCTTCGTTGTCGGGGGTGCTCACTGATCGCTCCCGTTCAGGCCTGCCTCCGTCGAAAGATCCCGTTGTGGACAACCTCTGGTGTACTCGAGCGAAGAAGGCATGGGAGGGGATTTGCCTGTTGGGGTAACGCTCGGCGTACAACCGCTGAGCGGCTCGTCCATTACAACCAGCAGCGCCATACGCCAAATGCATGTCAGCCAATTCAGAGTTTGTGTACCGTTCCATCCTACTACCGATCTGCAGACAAGTAACCCGAAGCTTAAGTAGGTACCGCACGTTCAAAAGACGTGTCTGCGCATACAACTACGTCATCTCGCGTTGTCGTCTACGCATTACGTATCTTTTGCATATCGATATGGTACGATATCTTTTGCATAAATCAGCAAAAAGCACCTTATGTAAATTTTATTGCGCGCATTGTGCATGATTGAAACCAGCTATGTTTGTTAAAAAAAACAAACAAACTGCAGTTTTAATAGCTTCTTATGATAAGTAAATTACTCTCTTGTTTTGTTTCTAACTGATCGTAGCGCCCCGTTTCCAGTTAGCGTCCGAAATGTCAACGAATTATGTTTTTTGCCCAAAGCGCCCCCTATCGATGTTTCTTTTTGTACCGTTCAACTGAGTTTCAGAGAGCCCCAGCAAACAGAATCATGAAAATGCATGCCATAAGTCAAGAAATCTGTTTGTTTATCTCCTAGGAGCCTTCGAGTTTCGACCACCCTGTACTTTGACATTTTATTCCGGCTCTTACGCTTTTTGCAGGGCTCTACTTTTGGGTTCAAACTTTAAGTTAGAGTATAAACTTTGGCGAGCATGTGTTAAATTATCAAAATAACGGGCTTAAAGTTGTTGTCTAGCTCTCCAAAGTCTGCAGCGCCCCCTATCCATGTTTTAAGAGATACGCTTATCAAATTGGTACTGAAGAAAGTCTAAACAAACAGAATCATTTCGACGCAACAAGCAAGAAAATCTAACCATTTCCCTAGTTTTTATGACGTTTCGAATTTCGGCACCTAAATTTTCGAAAGCGCCTAGCGCCTTACCATCGCGTCAGGGACCCTACATTCCCTATTCAAAAATGTTCGTCTAGGTGTGCTCTATCGATCCTTAAAGTTTGTCACCGACGAGCTGAATCACCCTGTATATACCTTTAACCTTTCTACTGTTTAGATAACTCCAAAAAGTTTGATACAGTTTAAAATTCCCCTAAATGTAAAATACTGTGGAATTTCTCCATTGATCGAAAACAAAAGTTTCTTTCGAAAAACGTAAGGATAGTAAGATAAAGATACCTGCCAAGAGGGAACTGCCTAACACGGAAACTGTTTTACCTAGCGATTCCAACATGACTCTTTAAGTCTGTATCGAAATCCAAAGTAGCTACTTTATGACACATTTAAAAACTCATTTTTTATTTTAGACGCATTAGCTAGAATCGATTAGCATTTCCCTCTTTTCGATAAAGGAAAAAGGTTTGATACAAATTAAAGTTCCCTAAATGTCTAAAGTGTATCAAATGCTGTGGAATTTCTCTGTTTATGGAAAACAAGACAGCTTTATCGAAAAACGTAAGGATAACCAAACATATATAACTACTGAGATGGAACCTGCCTAACACGGAAATTGTTTTCCAGTGCCTAGCGATTCCAACATGATTCTTCAAGTCTGTATCGAAATCCAAAGTAGCTAGTTTCTGACACATTTACTAGCTCATTTTTTATTTTAGGCGCATTAGCTAGAATCGATTAGCATTTTCTTCTTTTCGATAAAGGCAGAAGGTTTGATACAAGTTAAAGTTCCCTGAATGTCTAAAGTGTGTCTAATGGTGTGGAATTTCACCGTTTATCGAGAAACATAAGGGCAACCAGACAAATATAACTGCTAAGAGGGAACCTGTCTAACACGGAAATTGTTTTCCAGTGCCTAGGGATTCCAACATGACTCTTCAAGTCTGTATCAAAATCCAAAGTAGCTAGTTTCTAACACATTTACTAGCTCATTTTTTATTTTAGGCGCATTAGCTAGAATCGATTAGCATTTTCTTCTTTTCGATAAAGGCAGAAGGTTTGATACAAGTGAAAGTTCCCTAAATGTCTAAAGTGAGTCTAATGCTGTTGAATTTCTCCGTTTATCGAAAACAAAGGAGTGTTATCGAAAAATAGAAAGGTAAACAGACAAATATATCCGCTAATAGGGAATTCTATAACTAAAATAAAACTTCAATGGGCTTCATTTTTGGTATTTCGGATAATTTTAATCTTCCAATCCTTACCAACGTGGTATTAGATGATGGACCTGGAAAAGGTAGAAGAACCCCCCCCCCCTCCCCGAAGGGGCATTAGGCCCCAAATTGACAATAGGGCAGACCAAGGATGGAAGTTAACTTGATGTAAGAGAGGACTAGGGGAAGCTGAGAATGGTAAAAAAAAAAAAAAAAAAAAACGAACCATTGAATAAGAAAAAAATTGAAGAAAAAGAAGAAATGGTAAAAGAACAAGTGAAGCGTGTGATTAGAGCCAGACAAATGAAGAGGGGCCCGATGGGCCACAGCTGGTCCAGAATGAGTGCCCAAATGGTCAGAATGGATCAAGAACTTAGAGAATAGTATCTACAAGGAAGAAAAACAATGAGACAAAATATTATGAAAAACAGATGAAAAATACCAATAGACTGAGGCTAAAAGTAAAATGTTTCACTGGGCGGCGTCCCCTGGTGGTAGCAAAAATAAAATTGATACGAGAAGATAGGGAAGAGTGAAAAGACTTTATTTTGTGAATTTTATAATTTTTGGACAAACAGTATACTAAAGGTTTGAAGAAACAAAACTTTAAAGCGCCCTCTTGAGGCGAAGAAGGGAGTTAAAATTAAGAAACACATGTCCATATTTTTTATTCGATTTTAGACGCAATTTGATGTTAGTCTTATAATTTTCCTATGAGTGAAAGATACCGTACCAGAGTACGAAAAAAACCGCCGCTAAGTATATTCCTTTAGAGCATTTTAAGCCCAGGGGTCTAAAATTAACAGTGGATTGACAAAAGAAAGGTAGATTTAGAAAGGTTATGAAATTACCCTTATTTTAATATATTACATGAGTGGGGTAAAATAATTTTGAAAAATCCTCTTCCCTGAGGCGACACTTAAAATCTTGAAAACACATATTTTGCAGTGCAGTTTTGTTTTAACAATAGCATTCTAATATTAAGAGATATGGGACAGCTTAGGAGGGCTAAAATAAGAGAAACATTGAAAATCAAAGACAAACTGGCGCCAAATTCAATAGAAAACTTCTATATCAACAACTGAAACTCGAACTGATAACTTAAACCACTATGCCTCCTAACCCATATCGGTTAATAACAAAAGCGAATGGAAAAAACATGCACTCCTTTGGGAAATCATGACTTACACCAGAAGCGCGGTAAGTTTGACTCTTCTGAAAGCTTCCTTTCTCTCGAAGTGCGAGAGAGAGCTCTCGCACTTCCGAGATCTATTTTCTGGACGCAAACTGCTCGTTTATCTCGAGGAGACATTCTGCTCGAGGGCAAACCTTTCGCTTACTTCGAGATATCTCACCGTCTCGTTTCTCGCTCTCGGTCTCTGTTCAACATTTCATATGACATTGTCGAGAATGAGAAATCAGTTTTCGTCCTTTCTCCGAAATGTTACTCTCGATGATTGTCATTTCACGCTCAGCCAAGAAGGGCCGAGAAGAGATATCGAGGGGCAAACTGGAGAAAGAAATAGGCATGACAATGAACTGTGAAATGAAGCTTTAATTTTCAATGTTTTTCTTATTTTAGCCCTACCAAGCTGTCACATACTTGGAGCCCTCCGATAAATATTATTTATTAAATATAAAAATTTCAAAGAGGAAGGTGGGTCGGGTGAGTTCCGAGGACGTGAGAGTGGGTGGGGCGCAATTTAAAAAAAATTACCGAACTCTTCCTGTGACATATAATCGAAAAGCCCTTTGACAACTCTTTCATATTATGAACCTTTCTTCCACCGAAGGTGAAATTCGGGGGGGGGGGGGGGGGGGCGAACAAATTTTTAAAACCGTAGCCGACATCTATAATAAATTTAAATATCATTTTAGATGTAGGTTTTTTATGCAGTCTTCCAATAAATATTATTTATTGAACATAAAAAATTTAAAGTGGGGGCTGCGTAAATTCCGGGGCGAAAGAGTGGGCCCAAAGGGGGGAGGGAGGGGGAGCAATTTTCAAACTTTTTTGGACCCGTCATGTGATATGTTATCGGAAAGCTCTCGGATGACTCTTTCATATTATGAGACTTTCTTCCTCCCCTCCCCAATTTGGCCCCCACTGCGGGGGGTAGTTTTTTTCCGTTTTTATCATTTTAGATCGGATTTTTTTATGGAGCCCTCCGATAAATATTATGTATAATATATAAAAATTTCAGGACACTTTTCTAAATTTAGCCAAGACCCTTCATGTAACATATCGTTGGAAAGATTTGTGACTACTTATTGATGTTATGCACTTCCGGTGGCCGTCCAACCACTTTGCCCACCGGGGGACACTTTTCCAAATTTAGCCAAGACCCGTCTTGTGAGATATCATTTTAAAGGTCTGTGACTACTTTTTGATGTTATGCACCTCCGGTGACAGACCCCCCACATTGCCCCCCCCGGGGGACATTTTTCCAAATTTAGCCAAGACCCTTCATGTGAGATATCGTTGGAAAGGTCTGTGACTATTCATTGATGTTATGCACCTATGGTGTCCGTCCCCCCCACTTTGCCCCCCCCCGGGGGACATTTTTTAAAATTTAGCCAAGACCCTTCATGTGAGATATCGTTGGAAAGGTCTGTGACTACTTATTGATGTTATGCTCCTCCGGTGTCCGTCCCCCCAACTTTGCCCCCCCGGGAGACACTTTTACAAATTTAGCCAAGACCCCACATGTGAGATATCGTTTGAAAGGTTTGTGACTACTTATTGATGTTATACACCTCCGGTAATCGCCCCCCCCAAATTTTCCCCCACGGGGGACACTTTTCTAAATTTAGCCGAGACCTCTCATGTGACATATTGTTGGAAAGGCCTATGACCACTTACTCATGTTATCCACCTCCCGCACCCCTCCCCCCACTTTGCATCCACGGGAAGGACATTTTTATAAATTCAGATCCAGACCCCTCGTGTGACATATGGTTCGAAAGGCCTGAAGACCTGTGACGGCTTATTCATATTATGCAGCTACTTTGCCCCTCCGCTCACTTTGACCCCTCCACCAAGAGATCTGGTCCGAGGTTCGTTCGTTTCGAGATTATATTTTTTTTCAAGATTTTGTAGTGCGTGCACACCACGCCTGCTATACGGTGTCGTATATAGCGGGTAACCTGTTCGTGATTTCATATTACAAGATTACGTATAACTTAGGGGCCCGATTAAAGGAGGGGCCCACTAGCGGGCGACGTCACCTTGTCTTTATTAACACCGACTCATTCCAGTTCACCCGCAGACGATTCTTGATAAATGTATGACGTATATAATATATGATGTATAAAAGCAATTGGCAAACTGGAGTCATCGAGAAAAAATTTACACAATCGAAAAATATCGAGATGTCCATACAATCGAGACAATCGAGAAAAACATCTCGTTATCGCCCATCACTACTTAAAACCTCACTAAGAACAGGTATGATCATCTCTAATCATAATAATTTTTACGAAGTATCTGAGAAACCTGAATTCGTCTATATTTCTGTACTACAGTAAAAATTTGCACGAAGTGCGAGGTAAAGAATGTTAGGAGGCGGATCAAAGAAGGATTGCAGTTTTGCTAATTTATCAGGTTTTTGTTTTATTCAAATATCTACCACTATTTTCGGTTAGTAATTTTCACTTTAATTAATATGTTCTTAAACAAAGTAAATAATACCATTCGGGAAGTGTTTTTTATCTGTATAAAAAAAGTTCACTAAATTGGAAACACTCAAGAAGAGAGAAGGAATTCCCATCTTGATCAGTGAATTCGCGTCTTAAACGTAATTTTTTTCCTCAATTGACCAAAAATTTATCGTGTATTAAGCGGGATCGCGTAATAACCGTTCGCGTTTTAAACGTGATATTTTTACATTAGCCTTATGGGCGATGTTCAAGGGATCGGAAAAAATCCGCGTATTAAGCGGGATCGCGTATTAACTGTGAGCGTCTTAAACGGGTTCGACTGTATATTGGAAGGTGTGTGGGAGGGGAAGGGGGGAGATGAATTCGTTGGGCATAAAAAACAAGGAGATTCAAGGTAGAAAAGTAAGATAAAAAACTCAGCACTGAACGATAAATTACTACTCAGTGATGGAAAATTGATTCCATGTGATTTGGAAGCTTTTTTAAAACAATAAATAAAGAACATTTTATGAAAAAATTCGCTATATGGAGATAGATATTTCGCTATATGGTGACTGTTTTTAATGAGATCATGGGAAAAAGGGATCGTTCCTACTAAAAATTCGTTATATAGAGAAATTCGATGTATGGAGTTTCGTTATAGAGAGACTCGACTGTACTTTGTTTTTAACTGTTTAATGTATATAATTGACCTTTAAAAATATTTTATGGATTTAAACGAAATGTTTAATATTAATATGTATAATGCTCTTAATATTTAAACTATATATATATATATATATATATATATATATATATAACCATTAATTAAACATAACCTACCACCATCAAAAACCGTAATATTATGAATTAAAGCTTTAAGTATAAAAAAAAAAATAATAAAAGTGCCAAATAATTTATTATAAGAATTATTATGGAAGAAAAAAGAAGAAAGTGGACACCGACAAATAATGGAAAAGCTTATATATTGAATTACGTTTTCAAGGGCACAGAATTCAATGATATAAGCAAAATGGTTGTTTTCTGTGAGAAAAAAAAAAGCTAAAGCTAAAAATTATTTTTCTCTGTGCCCGAACAACCATTATAATCAAGTGAATAGATTAAAAATGAAAACAGAAAAGAATCAAATAATATGAAATGGAAAAATCTATAAAACCAATTTAAATATTTATAGCATATAAAATAGAAATATTACACAACATACCGATTAATATTTCAGTTTTTTTTTTCAATATCCACTCACACATGGCTACTCACATGGCTACCAAGTAAAGATTAAGGTGAATAAAACAGTTAAGAAATCACAGTAATTGATACCAAAGGATGCAGTTAATACATTTTGAAATACCATGATAAATACAATTAATATAATATAAAATAAAATAAAATAAATAGAAAGTAATTACATTATTTAAAATAACTAAAATGCACTTATAAATTACTTAATTACTATTTAACAATATCGTCAAAATTTAGCTAAAAAATCCACCTGGTGTAGGAAATTACAACTGAAAAGGAGCTGCAAAAGACAAAATCCATAACTCATCGTCAAAAGACAAATTTTTGTGCTGCCATCTAGTAGTATTTTTATTATTCAAATGTTACATGATGAACAATTGAAAGCCTTTGAATGTAAAAAAATTATCAACAGCAAAACCAAACAAATCCTTATATATAGATAATTATAAACCTAATATAAACCTCACTATATATTTTTTAAAAAACTATTGTTAATAAAATTAAAAAAAAAAAGCATTACAAAATATTCTATTATCTAACTCATTTAAACTACACTAAGAATTTAAATAACTCTATAAAATTGATAATATATAGCATATAGCATATATATATGCTATAAAATAAATTCAATAATAATTAATATAAATATATATTAAAAATAATATAAAAATCGTTAATAATAACTATTATATATAAGATAATTATAAAATGAACAGGAAATAAAAAACATATGGAAGTATATAGAAGATTATTAGATACTTAAATTCCCATTACCTAAAAAACTCAAATATAGTGTGTAGATTATTTTCATACAGCCATAAAAATCCAAAATGTATGAATGTGGGACATTCAAAAACATTAAACCGATAATAAATTTTATAACACAAAGTGAAAATAGATCTATATTAAAATGAATAGAGGAATAATAATAAAAATAATTACCCAATTTTAATACATACAGTATAACTTTAGTTATATTAAATGCACTTATATGTATATTAATCACAATAAAAATGGCATACTATTAGTAATTAATATGATATTGTCCTAAGTAAATTAAAATTTAATAACAAATGATTGTAAATTAGATAAAACTTTAATTAAGCTAAATATAATATTAATGAAAGTCACCAATTACATATAAAATATCAAATCAACATCCTTATAAAATACGTATTAAAAATAGTGATAATACAAAAGCTCCAATTTTTTTTAATAAATTAACCATTGCGTATTATCCATACAACACCACCCTCCTCCGTACTCTAACATCTACCCACCCATCCAACCTATAATAATTTTTTTATATATTATTTTACAATTTTAAATTTTTTATAGATACTTTTTTATTTTATGTATTTTTTTGTAATTTTGTTTACGCATGTGTTAATTTGTTTTAAAAGATCATGTAAGTAAAGTACTAATTGCATATTAATGAATATATGAATTTTTTTGGAAAACCATGATTTAGTGCATCATAAATTAGTTTTTTAATATTATTGTTAATTAGAGGAGAAGAACATAAACATTTTATTCTATATAAATGATTAAGTATTATATTTCGAAATACAGAATGATGGAGACAAGATTTAAAATTTGTAAATGTATTAACTTTGAATTTAAATTCTTTACGTTTGTCATATAAATCTGTGATTGTTTTGTTGTCTTTTATTGTAATTTTAAGATCTAAGAAGTTAATTGTATTGTTAGATAAAAGGTTTTCCGTTAATTCCAAATTAGTGGGATAATCTACTGGAAATTGATCAGTTTCAATTAAAATTATGTCATCAATATAACGATATAAATGTAGATTATTATTAGTAAAAGTACGTTCATAATGATATAAGTATAAGTCTGATAATAAACTGGATGTACAACCGCCTTGTGGTATACCGACATGCTGTAAATATAAAGTGTTATCTTGCAATATATAATTATTATAGATAATGAAGTTTGTTAAAGATTTAAAATATGCAATATCTATATTAGATGGTAATTCCAGTTTTTTATAATACTTTTTAAATAATGCATTTATAATACACTGCTCAAAACAATTAAAGGATATTTGAAGTTTTATATAAAATAAAGATATAAACGAAATTTTTTTTGCCGAAAATAGAAGAAGAGAATCACAAATGCAAATTTTTCTGGTTTTCAAACTGTGGAGTATGCAAATTTTGAGTTCGACGTCAAAAACGTCGTTTCAGCGGCAGCGAATGAAATTTGACTTTCAACTGGATAAAAGAGAATGAAGACAAGGATGATCGGCATTCAGTGATTGCTTTGTTTCGATGAGTACGATGTCTCAGCGAAGTCATTTGACAGATTCAGAAGCTTTGAGAATTGTTGGTAGGTTAGAAGGGGGCCAAACTCAAGCCGAAGTAACGCAAACCATTGGAGTGTCACAAAGTGTCATTTCCAGGATCTGGAACCGTTTTTTGGAGAGTGGATCTGCAGGCCGAAGACCAGGGCAAGGTCGTAGACGGGCAACAACGCCCAATGAAGATCGGTATTTAGCGTTAACAGCTCGGAGACACCGAACCATGAACGCTACTCTTCTCCAACAACACCTTCACTTAGCTACAGGCACCACGATGTCAACTCAGACTGTCCGAAACCGGCTCCATGCTGTAGGTCTGTATGATCGCCGACCGATGGTATGTGTTAGATTAACATCAAGGCATCGTCGCGACCGCAGGGAGTGGGCAACCGAGCATGTCAACTGGAGGAGAAATGAATGGAGCAATATTCTGTTTTCTGACGAGTCTTGTTTTTCTGTGCATCCGGATAATAGGCGTATTTCCATCTGGAGGGACCGTGGCAGTAGGAATAATCCTGCGTTCGTGCACGAAAGTGTCAGATTTGGCGGTGGAGGAGTGTTGGTGTATGGTGGCATCTCCATTGACGGGCACACTGACCTCTACATCATTCGAGATGGAGCTCTGACTGGTCGCCGATATAGGGATGAGATCCTCAGACCTATTGTAGTCCCTTACGCTGCAGCAATCGGAGATAACTTCATTTTAATGGACGATAACTGCAGGCCACATCGTGCAAACCTGGTGGAGGATTTCCTTTTCGAGGAAAGAATCGTTCGAATGGAATGGCCAACGTGTTCTTCAGACATGAATCCAATCGAGCACGTTTGGGACGCTCTAGGAAGAAGAGTTTCTGGCCGCCAACAACCCCCACAAACTCTCCAAGAACTGGAAAGAGCTCTTCTGGAAGAGTGGGGCAGAATACCCCAACTCGTCATTAATAGCCTCATTGAGTCCATGCCTCAAAGGTGTTCAACGTTGCTGGCCGCCCGTGGAAACCATACCCCCTACTGAAAATGATTTTCTTTGAAGAAAACACCTTTTCTTATTCTTTTTTTCCCATATGCACAAATTGTGTTTTTTTCCTTTAGTACACAAATGCGCAATAAAATGCATTTTTTTTCTGCCAAACATGTGTAATTTATTCTCATATAACCTACTATGTCTGTCGACCATGTATCAATCAGCTAAACAGTTTACCAGATACAAAATCCACCTAAAACTGCAATATCCTTTAATTGTTTTGAGCAGTGTATTATGTAAATCTAAGAGGTCTATATTATTAAAAAGATCTTTGAAGTCATATGTCGTTATATTATATACACAATGAAGATTTTTTAAAATATTGACAAGTTGATAGCTATTTTTTATACAATGTGTATTATCATTGTTTGTAGTAAGTACATATAATTGATTAAGAATTTTTAAGAGAAGTTTATTGGCTTTATTATTATATGTATTGCAACCAATAGTTACAGTCCTAAATTTAATTGGAGTTTTATGAAATTTGGGAATAAGAACTAAATAAGTATAATTAAAGTTAGTAGATAAAATATTTAATAGTTTATAATAACTTCGAATTTTACGATTATTTACAATTACATTTTCATTAGTTTTTTGAAATGACTTATTAGAAGAAATACAAGTTGTAAGAAGTTGATGATAATAAGATTTACATATAATAGCATAATTATTAGGAGATTTGTCTACATATGTAATAAC
Organism: Maratus speciosus; assembly: GCA_963932465.1. Taxonomy (NCBI): domain Eukaryota; kingdom Metazoa; phylum Arthropoda; class Arachnida; order Araneae; family Salticidae; genus Maratus; species Maratus speciosus. Next base: position 465,752,372 of record OZ010789.1, read on the forward strand.
GTAGTTTTTTTTGTAATTTAGTAATTTGTTGGAAAAATGCTTTGTATTAATAGAAACCAAATTAGCAATATTATTTTTTAAAGCCATAGTTAATTTTTCAATTACTAATATTTTCCATTGATTAAAATATTCAATAGGCTTATTATAAGAGATTGAAATTTTATAAATAAAAATATCAATATCATATGTAAACTGTTTGATAATAGATTTAACATTAAATTTAGATGGAAGTCTATATTTAGTACCATAACCCATTAGTTGTTTCAATTTAAAATCATTAACAATATCAAGATTTCCAGTGATTATATGTCCATGATCATTGTTTATGTATTTTTTTTAGAGTGGGGTCATTGCATTTACACGGAAAATTACTTGCAGCAGATGTATGTTTTGAAAATGTATTGTAGTTAAAAATCTTTCTACCAATTGTATTCGGATATTTATAGGTTTTTGATATATGAAGTTTATTAATGGGAAAATAACAATTTTTATCATTAATTATAGAATTGATATTAATTTTATTAAATATGTGATTTGAAAAAGTAATTATCATTTGAGTATTCATGTTATGAATTTTATGGTTTTTTTTTTTTTTTTTTTTTTTTTTTTTTTTGTAAATTAATATTTAAAAGATTAACCCTAGTCATAATGAGGTCAAAATAAATATCAGAGAAATGTTTAGAGAAAGATTTACTTAGAAATACATTTAAATGTTGTACAATCTGTTTCTTTTTAATAGCAAAGATGTTTTTTCGAATTAACAACTAGTTATAATTCTCTAAATATGTACTTTGAAGATCATTTATTTGTTTAGTGATAGATTTTTTGGAAACTACAACTGATGATGAACCCTTTCCACGTTTGTTTCGTGTTGTTTTACAATTTAAATTATGATTAAGAGTAGGATAAATTGGAGAATAATCAATATTGTTATTTATAGATGTGAAGACTTTGACAGGTCTGTTAAATACTTCACTGTTAAGTCCATAATGTGTTGTAATATTTCATATATGATGATTCCATATAAAGACGTTCTGATTTATTTTTTAGAATTTGAAGGATTTCAATTGTCGTATTTTTAAATTGATGTTTATGAAAATGTTGAATTTCAGCTGTAGATTGTATATTTTTTGCTTTGTTATTATTAGAGTCTGAACGATGATGATTGATACGTTTATGAATTGGACCTGATGTTTCACCAATATATTTCATGTTACATAAGTTGCACTTTATACAATATATAACATTAAATGCTTTACAAAAACTTGAATAATTAGGATCTGAGACAATTTGTGTCTGAGAAGCGTATGGACATGTCTTGCACCGAGCATCATAACACTTACGAAAAAATAAAGGACGAGCGGGAGAGTATAAATGGCCGCTCGATGACGATCCAGGAACAACCCAATTATTGTTCCTGTACCGGGCACTACACTGCATAGATGCTAAGTGTATCTTGCCAGTATCGAGATGTTTACTAAGAACTGCCATATAAAAATTATGTTTAGAAAATGCAATAATTGAAAAAAAAAAAAAATGAAAATTTAATAATATAATAATTTTAATAAAATTAGTCTTGATTACATAATAAATCTTGAGTATGAAAAAATAATAATAATAATAAAAAAATATATACAATATTTACAATTATAGAAGCAGAACTCAAAAACGACCTTCAAAAATTCCATAACCAAATAATGATAACCCTAAATTCGTAGACTAAAAAAAGCAAGAAACCACTGGACTTTTTGATAACAAATAAGTCAAAAATCACCTCATCTAACAACCAAAACCTAGATCAACTAACCTTGCAAAGACAACCATAACGCTTTCCCAATTAACTTCTCAGATCAAAGTAATATGAATTTAAACTGCTAAAGCATATTGACATTAAATCTATTAATAGAAACAATTATTGCTACCATATTGATGTATATAAAATGATTATCTCTACAGAATAAATTATGTAAAGCTATAGCAAAATTAAATAGAGAATATATAGGACAATATCAAACACTAACAACAAGTAAATACATATAAAATTATAACTAGAAAATTAAATAACATTAAATAAATCTTCGCAATGATATGAATGAAAAAAATTAATGGAATTTTCTAAAATAGGTATCAGATAACTACATGGTAGAAATCATATTGATAATACACATAGATAGTGCGCTATTGCAGCAGTGATCTAAGCGTATAATATTTAAAAGATTGCTAAATCATTTAGCGACCTAGGAATATCTATAAATATATATAAGATACCAAAAGGAAAAAATACATCAAAATGAATTGTTGACATTCAAAATGAAAAGACGTATTTAAATTACATCATAAAAAGCTTACATTCATAATTACTTGCGCAAATGCATCATAACAATTTGAATGCTAATATATAACCATTAATTAAACATAAACTACCACCATCAAAAACCGTAATATTATGAATTAAAGCTTTAAGTATAAAAAAAATAATAATAAAAGTGCCAAATAATTTATTATAAGAATTATTATGGAAGAAAAAAGAAGAAAGTGGACATCGACAAATAATGGAAAAGCTTATGTATTGAATTACGTTTTCAAGGGCACAGAATTCAATGATATAAGCAAAATGGTTGTTTTCTGTGAGAAAAAAAGAGCTAAAGCTAAAAATTATTTTTCTCTGTGCCCGAACAACCATTATAATCAAGTGAATAGATTAAAAATGAAAACAGAATAGAATCAAATAATATGAAATGGAAAAATCAATAAAACCAATTTAATATAATTATTTATTTTGATAATATTTATTGATTTTAATAAAATTTTTAATATTTTCAATTGGCATTACTTTTTTTTTTTCATTTTGGAAATATTTTATTGTTTTTATTGAAATATCTAATTATTTCAACTTACAATTTTTGTTTCGAAAATACTTTATTGTTTTAATGTTTTTTTTTTTTTTTTTTGACAATATCATTTTAAATAAAATTTTAATGTTTTCAACAAACAACATTTTGAATTGACAATATTTAATTTTCTTAATTAAATTTTCAATTGACAGTATGTATTTTATTTTGATAATAATTTGTTGTTTTTATTAAAATTGTTAATAATTTAAATTGACATAAAAAAAAACTTCGAAAACATTGTATTGTTTTTTAATAGCATTTTGAATAATTACAATTCGCAATACATTTTTTAAAAATCATGTTTATGGGTTTAAAAGAAATTTTCAATGACTACAATTGCCATTAAAAAAAGATTACTTTGTTTTTAACTGTTTAATGTATATAATTGACCTTTAAGCGTTTTGATATGTTTGTAAGCCGCGGTATTGTGAACTGGGTAGTTAACAAAAGGGGAAAAAAAGGGAGGAAAATCAGATTGCCAAATTGGTATCACATTTCTGATAAAGTAATAGTCGTGTTATCTAATCTGTCATTAAATAAAGCGAATAATTAATATTTGAAAAAAAAGTGGTAGAAAAATAGGTGCATCATAAGTACAACATAGGTAAACGGGGACCTGCAAACAGCTTAGAATATAGCAAATGGGTAGGGGGCGGTGTGGGGGCAGTTAATCTATCCTGTCGGGATAACTGATTGTATTATATAACTGAAAATCTACAGTACAAAAGTGATACAAATTAAACATGTTATGCACAAAAGAGAAAAACTGCAAAAAAAAAAAAAAAACATGAAAAGTTACGCGAGTCTCTGAAGAATTATAATAAATCTTCACACGATAGTTTATAGCAAGCTATTACTACGAGAGCAGAAACTGGAACCAGCACTAAAATGCAACTTTTGCTGTTGTAACTTGACGTGCAATATGAGTCGTATACAAGTCGCTGTGCTCCCATTTTCTCATGTGTTGCAAATTATTGCAAAAATGATTTGGACGCCGTACAAGGTGGTATCCCAATGAACATCCGAGAGTCATAGTATGGCGAATTAAATAGCATAGTCCTTGTTGAGAGTGAGATTATTGTGACGTCACGTGGTATTTGGATTGTTTCTGTTCTCCTAGTGGTTGTTTCCCATATGTTCCGATTACGCCCATTGGTGAAGAAAGATTTATTCCTACAACGCGGCATAGATTGATTCTCTTAGCTTTTAAGGCTATTCTCAAATCCAAAAGGGCAACTTTATGACATAATTTTTAATTTATTTTTGTTCGGAAATGCATGAAACTAGGAGGTGTTGTTGTTCAGAAACTATGTAATCAAACTGTTTTTTCCGTTTTTTTTTTTTTTTTTTTTTTTTTTGTTTTGTTTTTTGCAAACGCAATAGATCTTTCAGAAAATAGTGTGAAAGTGAGCGCTTTGAACCGAATTTCCGCGCGAAAGAAGAATAACAACTCAAGGAAGAATTGAAAACGTCTTTGTCACATAATCAAAATTGCTTATACTTAATAGATAATTTATCAAAAAACGGAAAACACAGTTCGATTCCATCGTCTTAAGATTTTAAATCTTTCCGTTAAAAAATGAATTTGTAAATGTGTCAAAATGTTTTGTGCTTGTTGAGCAGAGCAGTTGAGAACAGTCATAAACGATTTTGATCACGTGAGAAAGACGTTTTTCACCTTTCCTTAAGCGGTTATTGTTCTTTCGCGCAGAAATTCGATTCAAAACGCTCACTTTGAGAATATTTTCTGAAAGATCTATTGCGTTTGCAAAAAAAGTAAAACACAGTTCGATTACATAGCTTCTAAACAACAACATCTGCTAGTTTCATTCATTTCCGAACAAAAATAAATTAAAACTTATCTCATAAAGTTGCCCTTTTGGATTTGAGAACAGCCTTAAAGTGTTTTAAGCATTTTTCTACCATAATAATAATCATTTACGGTTTTTTTTTCAGTTTTTTACTAATTATTTGTTCATCTGTTAAATACTTAATTTTACAAGTCACGTTTATAAACGTCTTTTATTTCATATCTTTTTCACAAAGGATATGATTCCAGTTACTTCTCTTATAACGATATTCATTCATATCATATCAGTGATTTGCATCGTGGCGGGTCATTCTACGAATTGTAACCGCTGCCGCAACTGGCAGCTCTTTCTCTACCGAAGAGCAGATATAAATATCACGCAAAGGAAATTAAAATAAACACAAAATAATCTTGAACTTCCGTTCAAATTTAATAAGGAGAGGTTAAAGGAAAGGGAATCGTTTTTCGGTTTTGAAAAAATATTAGTTCGTAATAGATGTTCGTTTTCAAGGTCAAAATTTAATGAAAAATTATCTATGCAGTTTAAAGTGAATGTTTAATTAATTCTGCGAAACGCAGAGAATCATGCCATTTGTAGAATATTAAAAGAACTGAAACGTACTTTTTTGAACTAACGTCAGAAAAGCTGTTTCCCTTTATAAAGTTTTAATGAAGTTATTTTAAAATTACTTTTACAGCATTTTGCTTGAACAATACCAGATGTATTTAGCAAGCATGCCTTGTAACATTTTTAGTTGAAATTTTAAGAAAATATTCATTTGCTTAACCCTTTTACGCGCAGCTTTGCATATATGCAAACAACAGTCTTTTTAATTTAATAGATTTTTTTATTCGTATATACCTAATTCACACCAGAAAATTAAAATACCAATATTTGCTTTAATTAATAACAGACATTCCGTTTTTAAATAAAGCGAAATTAACCATTGAAACTTTCTGGTGTAAAGTCAGATTCTCTGAACTAGTTAATTTCTAGAATGTATTCTATCATGGGAATTAAAGGGTTAAAGGTTAAGTTTTATAAAATAAATAAAAATATAAAATAAAGTATTTGGAGACTTATTAAAATATTTACTAATTTGCATTATTTTAGCGTAAAACAGCCACACGACAATAGTTTTTACTTGTATTGCACATGCACAACAGAAGAAAAGTTTGACGCATTATATGAAAAATGTATCTCTGATTTTTTTCATTATTTTTCCTGTGTAATAAACCTTTCCGAGAATCATATATAATTTTTTCGAAACAAAATAAAAAATCGCGCATTTAAGGTTTTAAAAATATCCAATTTAATCAGCATTATTTACAGATTATACATACAGCTAATATGTTGATTCATACTCCATTAAATTTGAAAATTGTACTGATACGTAAAGTTTCTTAGAGGGAAAAAAAATCCTATTTTGAAAGTAGATACTTATAGTTTAAGTATTAGGTTCCAAATATTTTTTAAAGGGTCTTACTTTTAAAACGTCGTTTTCAAGGGCAACACACACGTAAAAATGCGTGCTAAAGCGCTTTAGAACTTATTTGTAAGCATAATAATTTAATTCAACTTTAGTATAAACTTTAATTGGATGTATTGTATATTGTCATATAACACTAAGTTTCAGATATTCTATTTCAGATTCAAAAGAGCTAAACAGTTCTTTTTTTAACTTATATATTTACTTTTCTTAAATAAAAAAAATAATAATGAATAAAATTTATATCATAGTTAACATTTAAAATTAATTTATCGCCACTGAAAAATTCCAGTGACGTATAAGGGAGTGAAACTAAAATAATAATTTTAAATAATGCTAAATTAAATTTAAAAAATCAAAAAAACCGACTGCGTAAAAAGAGAACTAATTAATTATTTCTCATCAATGTGAAACTATTTTTTATATCACATACCTATTTTTTTATTTACTTGCATTGATGAATTTTAAGTTGTGTTTAATTGTTAGCTCCTATCTATAAACACTGTTTTGAAGAGATCTATAGATGTCTATGATGGTTAGAGTTGCAGTAGAGCTAGAGATCCTACCTACACAAATTCCAGGTTGTGTAATATTTAAATGGAGCTTCTGATTGTAAAGTAGTCAATGAAACATAGTCTTCATTTTGAAAAACCTATCCAATGATATATCACGCAATATGGTATCGATTAAAATCACTTCGTAATTGTGGTTCAAAATTTGCTCAAAACTGTATATTCGAACAGAACTGTTTAAAAAACTGATGTTTAGGAAGATTCAATGCAGGAAAATGAAAGAATAGACTTCAAGAAGATGTACACTTTTTTTTTTTCTTTTGTCATTAAAAACATATCATTCAATGCTAGAGCTACAACTCTTTGTTCAACCGGTGTCAAATGACACCTTTTTAAACTTTTGATTTATGTTTATTTTGCTCGTACTTTTTGAATGTAATAAGCAAAAAAATCCTTCAATGTATTAAAAATTATTTGTATTGTTTCAATCTAAAAATTACAAATGAAAAACCAAAAATCGATGTCTATTAAAAAGGTGTCGTTTGACACCGGTAGCAATAGTGTTAAGTTATGGCACTACTTGTTATTCGGTACAATACTATTATGATTTTGGACACTTTAATAATTACTGCCTTCTTCATCATATAAAATTATCATTTTTTTTAATACTTTCATCATTAACCCTTTAGCGGGCGGTGTCCATAAAAATAGACACCTAATTTTAAGAGTGTACTGTCACACAGAATATTAAATTAAAATTTTTCTTTTATAAAGTACGGGAAAATGAGCAAGGTTTTATTTTCTAATAAATTCGTTTGAAACGGAAAGGGTTAAATAAAGGAAAAAAAGAAGAATGTTTTCTGAATTTTTCTTCTGATTCATTTTATTCATACAACAATTAGGGAAATGACCCAAAGGAGGGAAGATTCACCATTGCGCAACAGCGCGGGTTGCACAATTCGGGGTAAAGGGTTCTTTTTATTGATTTTTCTCTATTTTCGAAATGTTCAGAATAGGCTGGCGGCGAGTTTTTGGCGCGAAAACGTAAATATATCTTTGAGTGATGACGTGCTTGTGAGTCAGGGTAATTTCCGGAAAAGAAATAACTCTGCTCTCACGAGAATAATTTGCTAAAGATAGCAAGCACATAAATAATTTGATTTTGCCCATTCTTTTACATAAAGAAAATGTCTGTTTTCATTACACAGTTGCTTTGTTTATAATTTCGCGAGTAAGAAAATGAGTTTTATCATGCAGACATTTCATGTTATTTATTTATTTTTTGGATATTTATTATAATACTAGCTGACCCGTCCGGCTTTGCCCGGGCTCGTAATAACATTCTTAAATGAATCTGAAATTTTTATCGCAGGTCCGTACAGAGGGGGGCGGGTGGAGACGGTGCAAATTACCAGGGCCCGACTCTTGTTCAGTTCCAAAGTTGTGTAAGTCAAAGGTTAAGTTTTTTAATTTTTATATGTCTCATACTTTAAACTTTTTTATTCCAAATTAACTGATGAATTTAATTAAAATGTAATTATATTTTCAATAATTTAATTTTTTATTTCAAATCTTTAGTTGAAAAAGCAATTAAAAATACAACATAAAGTGTAATACTGAAAAAGAAATAATAAAATTGTAAGCAAATAATTACTATATAGATTTTTTTAAAAGTACCATCCAGCAAATTAATTTTTTTAATAGAGTAAAGCCTGTTTATAACGGAATCCTGCAATAAACGAAAAAAAAAAGTCCCAGCTCCCCCCCCCCCCCAAAAAAAAAATGCTATTATTCTTTGTTCAATTAACTTGCACAAAACGGAATTTATCATTGGTCGATTTCCTTTCGTCTAAGCAGGTTTTATTGTATCTTACTTCTGGTGGGCCCGTAATAATATTTTTAAATGAACCTGAAATTCGTATCGCAGGTCCGTACAGTCAAAACTACCTGTCCGTACAAAAGTACTTTTTACGTCATGACAACATTTTGTAAACTTCTTGCTGCTGTTTAATTCGCATTTCCAATGCAGTGCTTTGCAGAAATTGCACGTTTCACCCACAGTTATGCATTCACCGGAACGTTTAAATCAGTAATTTGGATTTCAGAAGTAACGCGTGTATGCTACAGTTAGTAAGCCTATTTTGCCGATCGCTTAACGGCGTTCTCGATCAATTCTGTTTGGATTTCCAATCTATTTCGACTCGACTCAAATTCCGCTTCCTCTTCACTTTCAAGCATTTGCCGAGATTTTTTACGGACATTTCAAATGATATTTTGAAGCTACGTAATTGCAGCGAAAGATATTGCACCGAAAAAGCGAAACGTAAACAAACCCGATCGCCCTAAATCCTGCCAAAGGACTTTTACACAATAACCAATGAGATGCGTTTCTCGGGCATTGCCATTAAACAATAACACATTATCGCGATTTCTGTACCACGTACGTTAGCGTAATATATATATATATGGATTACTTTATAACATTACCATATAAGCATAAAAAGTTTCCATATTTTTATTTTTCCCAAAACAAAGTACAGTAAGCTCTCGATTATCCGGCCGAATGTGGCGGAAGGGTAGGCCGGATAACAAAAAAGCCGAATAGGCCGGAGTTCTACAAATATTTACTAACTTCATGCCCTTCCCACGCCATGATATTAAAAACACATGTTGCACATATTAAGATTAAATTTTATAGAGTTTCAAAATAAGCAAAACATTACATAAAATGTTATACTAATTCCTAAAAAATGAGTAAATCTTATTTTACTGTTTATTAATAAAGGATTGCACAAATATGAAAAGTTATGCATAAGATAAGAGTCAAAACTTAATAGTTTTTACTTTATGAAAAAGTCCTTAATAAAAGATTGCTTCTCCCTGTTAGCCCTCTTCGCGACGTAATGTCCCTCCATTTATGCAAGTAGATGATATCAGGTAGGTGTCGTCGATTTCTGCTGACTAATGTACTGCAGTGCTGCCTCAATCGTCATGAACCTTTAAGAATGTGGGATAAGATTTTTTCCCGCAATCCTTTTAATCTTTTCCTTCTGATATTTCTCCCTGTGTCAACAGTTCTACAATATCGTTTTCAATTAATTCATTAACTTCGCCGTTCGCCATCCATTCTGTAATATCTTTTGCATTGCCATCGTCAGAGCCCGGTATATTTTTCAGCAACGATAGAAGCTTATAGGTCTCATCTCCCATTGTAGTTCCCAAGACGGGTTTATGTCCACCCTTTTAGTCCAAAAGAATGTCACAAGACCTTGCAATCGGGAGTTTACTGTATAAATCATTTAGCTAAGGCATTGGAAATCACGAAATTCCACCAAGAACCAGATGGACAATGCCGATGTAGTGCGCTTAAAAAAAATGCCTCCTTTAAGTACTTTCTTCTGTCTTTACAAGGACAAAGAAAGTATTGGATTAGTGATAATTTTCGATGGATTTACAAGGTTTATGGGCCAGAGATCCCGAAAAACATGTTTTTATAAAATGTCTGTCTGTGACTCTTTCTGTATGTGACACAAATTTTCTGGGTGCTCTATCTCAAGAACTAATGCACGGAATTTAATAAAAATTTATATTCATAGATCGGGAGCCGGCAGCACAGACCATCACCTCATCAAGTTCACGGATGAAATTCTAGGGTTAGTTAAGCCTTGATTCGCATATTAAAACGCAATCGGTCTGCCAAGTCATATCTCGGTGGAAAACCCGATTTTAGCGGCTGACTCGTAGGTTTACCATTGTGTTTTCCTGCACCAAAAGATATGAAAACATGGAGAACTGGGAGCAGGAAAACACAATGGTAAACCTACGAGTCAGCTGCTAAAATTGGGTTTTCAGGTGTTTTCCACCAAGATATGACTTGACAGACTGAATGCGTTTAAAATGCGAACCAAGTTTTAACTAATCTCAGAATTTCATCCGTGAACTCGATGAGGTGATTGTCTGTGCTGTCGGCTCCCGGTCTATTAGTCAGTCCCTGATATAAACTGGTGCTGATTATTCTTTGGTGTAAATCGCCCAACAGGTGACTCTGCTACGTTGCATTTTTCACGATTTCCACAATAGCGCTATCTCAAGAATTAATGCACGAATTTCCCTCACACTTCAGATTCAGGTGTATACCTTGATAAATATTGGTGCTGATTATGTTTTGGTTTAAATCGCCCAACAGGTGACGCTACCGTGCTGCATTTCTCACGATTTCCATTTTTATCTAACTTCAGATCCAGTTAACGTTGACATAAGTTGTTGCTGATAAGATTTTGGTGTTAATCGCCCAATCGGTGGCGCTGCTATTCTGGATTTTTCACGATTTTCACCATAGCTCTATCTCAAAAATTAATGCACGGATTTTCATCAAACTTCAGATTCACTTAGACATTGGCATAAGTTGTTTCTGATTAGGTTTTAGTATAAATCACCCAATAGATGGCGCTGTTATGCTGCATTTTGCAGGATTTGCACGATTTTAGTGATAGTCATAGCTCAAGAACTAAAGCACGGAATTTCATACCCTTGGAATCCTCATGATGGGCATAGGTTATCATTTATTTTTCGCACTGTGATAGCGAATTTTGAAGTATTAACATGTATGAGATTGAAGAAAGTTTTGGGATTGGCACATCCGACTAGTTTAAAAGGTGATAAAAAACGAAAATTCTCCGCAAAAAGAAATTTCAAAGTTTATAGGTTTTTAAGATAAAATTTAAGGAGACAGATTTTGAAAACGTATTATATCGGTATCGGACGTCTATTTTCTGATGGTGAAAACCGTATATCGATAATTATATTAGGTAATGACTATAATAATTTGTTTAAAGAGAAAGAATATGCAGCTCCAAAAAGATGTGCATTGAAGTCCAAATTAAAAGAGTTTTATTGAGAAAAAATTTGATCAATTTAATTTTTTTAAAGTGATAATTTTTATAAAAGTACTAAAAATTATTCTGTTATTTTCGCACAATTTTATCCTTGACGTTGGTAAAAGGAATTCGATTTCAAACTTTTAGCCTAATATAGAAAAGTTTACCCTCTACGAATTTTGAATTTTAGAGATTTTGAATGCGATGTTTGGCGTTTTGCGTCCATTTTTTGCAATTCTTAAATATTTCGCGATTTTTAATTCGATTTTCAATATTTTTTGAGCGTTTTGGGATCCTATGATTTTTAAAGTTTTGATGCCTTTTTTTTTTTTTTTTTTTTTTTTTTTTTACATTTATAAAATAAGAATTTGATTTTAATCATTAACTGGATACAGTAAATTTTGTTCTCTTTTCACTAAAGTATATTCAGAATTCGTACAGAGATTTTTAAATTTTTTGCAAATTTTTTAGGCGATTTTTAGAGTTTTTTGGCATTTTCCGGCGATTTTTTGACGTTTGTAAAAGGAATTCGATTTCAAACTTTTAGCCTAATAAAGGAAATTTTGTCCTCTACGATTTTTGAATTTTAGAAACTTTGAATGCGATGTTTGACGTTTCGCGTCGATTTTTTGCCATTCAGGAAAGAAATCAGATTACACTGTTTTACTCAATTGTAGTAAATTTTGTCAACTGCGATTTTTGAATATTTAGCGATTTCTAATGTGATTTTCAATACGATTTTCGAGTCAAGTTCAGTTGAGTTTTTTCAAGTCTCATGATTTTTTTGATATTCGGAAAAGGAATTTGTTTTCAAAATTTTATCCTAATACAATAAATTTTGTCCTCCGCGATTTTTGAATTTTAGCTGTTTTTCGCGTTCCGCAGCGATTTTTTGCCATTGGTAAAAGAAATTCAGTTTAAAATCCGTAGCCTGATATAGTGAATTTTGTCCTGTACGATTTTTAATGCGATTTTCAATGTGATTTGTAGCGATTTTCTGTGTTCCGCCTCGATTTTTTGTTACTCATGAAAGAATTTCCGACTAGAACGTTTTACCACATTTTAGTAACTTATTGACCCTTTTATATGTGATTTTCAGTGCGATTTTTAGAGCCTTTTCAAGTGCCGTGGTGATTTTTGTTATTTTCGGAAAATGAATTTGGTTTCAAACTTTTATCCGAATATAGTAAATTTGGTCCTCCGAGATTTTTGAATTTTAGTGATTTTTAGTGCGATTTTCAGTGTTACGCGGCATTCCCCCCCCCCCCCCCCCCTCTCTTTTTGACATTCGAAACGAAATTCAGTTCCAAACTTTAACCTAATGTATTAAATTTAGTCCACCGCATTTTTTTTATTTTAGCGATTTTTTGTCAGTCATGAAAATTTTCCGATCAAAATAAGGAATTCAGTTTCAAACTTTTAGCGTAATAAATAAATTTTGTCCTCTATGGTTTTTGAATTTCAGAGATTTTATAATGCAATTCTATGTGATTTTCAGCGATTGTCACAGATTTTTTGCTTTTCGCGTCGATTTTTTGCCATTTATGAAAGAATTCCAATGTCAATATTTTACTCCATTATAGTAAATTTTGTTTAGCGATTTTTAGAGAGTTTTTTCAGTCCCAAGGCGTTTTTTTGGCATTCGGAAAAGGACTCTGGTTTCAAATTTTTATCCTAATATAGTAAATTTTGCCTTCTGCGATTCTTGAATTTTAGTAATTTTTAATGCGATTTTCTTTAAGATATTCAATGTGGTTTTTAACGATTTTTAGAGATTTTTTGGCATTCCGCATTGAATTTTTTCTCAGTCATGAAAGATTTTCGATTATAATGTTTTATCAATTATAGTAAATTTTTATCCCAGCGATTTTTAAATATTTAACGATTTTCAGTGGGATTTTTAGCAATTTTCCGAGTTTTGCGGCGATTTTTTGACATTTGGAAACGAAATTCGGGTTTGAACTTGTAGCCTAATATTTAGTAACTTTTCACCTCTTCGATTTTTAATAGGATTTTTCAGGCTTCACGGCGATTTTTCGACATTTGTAAAAGGAATTATGTTTCAAACTTTTGGCCTAATATGAATTTTTATCTTAAACTTTTAACTTATTATAGTGAGTTTTTTTACCAGCGATCTTTAATACAATTTTCAGCGGGTTTTTTTTTTTTTTTTTTTTTTTTTTAACATTCAAGAAAGGAATTCGGTTTCCAACTTTTAACGTAATATAGTTAATTTTGTCCTGTGCGATTTTTGAATTTTTACCACTCTGTTTAGCGTTTTTCGCTTTTCACGGCGATTTTTTTTATATTCCTAATAGGAATTTGATTTCAAACTTTTATCCTAATATAGTAGATTTTATGCTTCGTAATTGTTGACGTTTTTGCGATTTTAATTCGATTTTTACGTTTCTGTGTAATCCGCGGCGATTTTTTAACATAATATAGTAAATTTTGTCCTCTTTTCAATGAAATTTATTTGAATTTCGTATACCAATTTTCGAATTTTTCGTGAATTTTGTATGTGATTTTTAGATTTTTTTTCCTGTTTCGCAACGATTTTTCGACATTCGTAGAAGAAATGCAGTTTAAATCTTTTAGCCAATATAGTGATTTTTGTCATATGCTATTTTTGATGTTTTAGTCTTTCTCCGCGATTTGTTGCGATTGTCCCACATTAGTAAAAGGAAATGCGGGTTTTAATCTTTTAACCCGATATAGTAAATCCTTTTCTCTTCTCATTGAAGTTTGTTCTTAATTCGTGCAGCGATTATTAAATTTTTCGCGATTTTTTAATTTGATCTTTAGAGTTTTCTCGTGTTTTGAGCGATTTTTCACTGCACGGGCTACGCCTTACGGACCTTCTAATTAAAAATAAGTCCAAGAAATTTTTTTTTAAGGTGGACAAAAAATCTTAATTTGCGCCACTTTTATTTCACTTTATTCAGTTCTTAATATTTGATGCTCGGTGTATGTCAAAAATTATCGCATATAAGCTCATCCCGATCATAATAACTCGGAACTCGGGGAACCGAAGGAGGAAGGGGTAGAGACTTCGAGAGTCCATGTTCTACCACAAGTTAATCAATGTTCAGTTAAATATTGAAGATGTTGAATTTGCAGATTCTTGGCAAGTGCCCGGTTTCCCCGTGCGGTAATATGGTCCCACATGTCTAGCAAGATTATACGAAATTGCAGGTGCTTGCAAAATTTTGCTGAAATGAATTGCGTGACGTGTAGAAAGCCGAAACCACAAAGCCTCACCACAGATAATATCTTTTTTGCCCCTTTTAGTTTTAGTTTTCTAAATTTTGCACCGGGCCTTTTAAAATTAAGTCCACTTTTATCCACCGACATGTGTCTTCGTTTTAGGCTTGCTCTGACTGATCAATAAATTATAGATAGCGAATAAAAAGAACACTATACCTTGGGGCACTTTCTCATACGCCATTGCCACTGATTACGCTATTTATAAAAGATTATGAGAGACATCAGGGATACAAAAGTCAAGTCTAGACTTCATAATGGATTATTATTACCTGTTTTAAAGATGGCACACGACTTGTCCATCATAAAGTGTATAAGAGGTCAGCATAACCCCCATAACACGACTTGGTCGTCATAATCCCAGGCCCAGAACGCGCCAAGTTAGCTTTATTGATGGATTCCAGTTTAATTTTAGGGCGTCCATCTTCATGATTCTTCCCCCAAAAGACACATCTACCGGTTTTTTTTAAATAAAGGTAAGTTAAAAAGTAACTTGCGGCAGCTGGTCGAATATTGTCTTTTATGTATATTTTATTTTTCATGTTACTGTTTTACTGCGGATTTATTAAAGGAGTAGGCAGGTGCATGGTACATCTGGGGGCCAATGGGGGCGTGGTTGCCACGCGACGGGCACCTGCCTTCAGTCACGTGTGGTACATCAGGTAGTTAGAGTGTTGGGGGGCCTCTTGCATCACAGAGCACGGCGTTGCTTCCGCAACTGTAGCGGAACTTCATGTCGACTCTGTTATGTCAGGTTTTTGTTTTCTTTTACTTCTATACAGAAATGCCGGTAAAACGTCCGCTGTTCTCGAATTTTCCTTTGTCTTTTTTCTGATGCCTAAAAGTGCCATGGAAATGTTGCTGGTCACTGAACCATGGAGAAGTTATTTAACTCGCTTATAATGCCCCCCCTCCCCCCTCTTCTTTATGCAGTGATCTCAAGAAAAAGTTTAGTACTTTGAAAGCGGATTTTCTTTTTATCCCAATCTTTAAATTAGGAAATAAAATATTATCATGTGATGAAAGTTATAATCTCGAATTATCTATTATTTTACAAGGTTAAGGTGATTTTTCCTTTTCTTTCTTTTTAGGAAATCCTTGTGAAAAAAATTGTTGACCCGAACGCGAAACTAATGGTGCTTTTCTCTTAACTGTTAAATAATGAGAATGAAGTTGTACAAATAAAAAGAGAGGAAATGGACGATTATGCTTTTGGGGAATTATTGGCATTTAAAAAAAATTGTTGCTTTCTTAAAACAAAAATAATAAGTAAAATATCTTCAGTAATTCCTCCAGCTTTTCGAAAAATCCATTTAAGATTTCAGCTAATGGTAAACTTCGAAAGGTATTAGGTGGAAATAAGTAAAACAACAACTACAATAATAATAATAATGACTCACAATAACCTAAAACAAATGCTACCGTTCATGACCAATCTTCAAATTTTCTTGAGACTCAATTCATTTGGAATACGGACTCATTTCTAAAGTTTGTAATTATTATTAAGTTATATTTGTCTAACTTCTGCTGAAGAAATTTCAAATTTGGTATGTGCCTATATGACTATAGGTGTAAGAGTAACAAGACAAAGGCTAATGGTTTACCTGGAATTAAAAGTACACTTAACACCTTGTCGACAAAATTTTAATTATTGATTGCGCCTATATGTCCCAATAAGAGAAGTATTAGGAGGTCTAGATGGATATTCTTTATTTGTTACGTAGCTACTTTTTCGGGGACTTAGAAAATTTTATCTGGCTTTTAATATTAATAGTGTGCGTTTTATTTTATCCTAAATTTAAATATACTATGTACATGAATAAAAAAGGCATTCCAAGAAGCAAAATAAAACATGTTATTTCGTAAAATACATTGACTTATGATACGGAGAGACAACGTTTTTAATATCTCTGATTTCAACCGCTTATGAAGACAAAGACTGCTGGGGGTCTTTGTTATGCTAAATGTTCAACCAAATAAATTAAATAGCGTTTTCAATTCCTTAAAGTTTTGAAATTTCTTTAGAATATGTCAAAATTTTACTTTGAATACAATTGAAAAGTGAGGTGAGAAATCGATGATGTCCTCCACTTTTTGTAAAATTTGAAGTGACAATTCCATACCTATACCCTGAGAGGCGTACTACTATTGTTTGACAACCATGAATCGAGGCAAAAATGATGTTAATTATTTAAAAATCACAGTTGAAGATATCAGGGCTCTCAAATGGTCTGCTAACTGAATACCAGTATTTTTTAATAGTAAATTTTATGGTAGGTTTTCACATTTGCACTAGAATTAACCTCCAAAGTTGGTTTCTGCTCAACTTACAAGAAAATTTTTGTAAGAAAATATTGGTATTCAGTTGGCGAACCATTTGGGAGCCCTGAAATAGGTAAAAATGGGGAAGAACAAGGAAAATCTTCTGGAAAAAAACACGTTTTAAGATTGATAAAAATGGAAAAGAAGGATAGAAATCGACCCTCGAACGACGAATAATGATAATCTAACTATATGTGAGTATCATAGTTATTTCTCTTGACCCTTTAGTTTTTTGTAACTTCCATTTATCCAAATAGACCAGGCTCGAGGAAACGTTGTGTCCCTAGGCATATATATATATTTTTTTCCTTTGGAACCTCTTTAAATACTTTAACTCTGAAAATTAATCGGAAAAAAAAAAAACTGTATTAGCATCTTCACAAATTGCTTCTGCATTATGCCTAACAAGCTGGATCCTAGAGCCACCAGCCTGTGCCTAGGCACCAGTCTTTTCACTTTTCAAAAAAAAAAAAAAAAAAAAAAATCATATGTATATTAAATAAGAATTAAAAATAAGGATTTTGTAAAAAAAAAAAAAAAAAAATCACTTCCGTCAAAGAAAGGTTAACAATTACCCACCCTGATTTTTTTTTTTTTTTTTGGCACCCATGAAATTTTCCGATTGTTATCCGATGACCTTTGCTTCTTTCTGAAACGGAAAAGCTTTGCACTTCGCCCAACAAATAGTTTGATTTTTATCATATACATTTTCTTCACTGTGGCCATGTCGAATTTGATTATGATGAAACCGATTTTTGTTAGGCGCTCTGCCCTTTTTTTTAATGCCATATTCGGACCAGTTTAAATATTCGTCCAGATGTTGGAAAAAGACCGAATTTTTGCAATTTCTAAAAACAATTATTCACATATAATTGTTGATAAAATGATGAAAATAAGAAATATGTACAAATTTGACATAATTAATCTGGTTACTTGCGAAATAATTTAAATGAAACTGTTAATCACTTTTGCGCAAATACTGAAACTTTTATATGTTATCATTTGCTGTTTTTCCCTCTTACAATGAAGTTTGTGGGAGAAGAGAAATAAAACCAATTTTTTCTCAAAAATATTTTACATGATCATGGCGTGCCAACAAATTTAGTGGATCAAAGTAGCAAAATTAATTAAAATACTGAATTTAGGATTTAAAATTGATGGGTAACATTTTGTAATATACTCAAGAATTAAAAAAAAAATCCTATTTCTCTAATTGCGTCTTAGATGCCAAATAATTCAGATCAGCTTCGTATTTCAGTTTTTTCTTAATAGAATGCCAACTGAATTGGAGACACCTGCCAACACGTTTCTACTTAAGTTTTTCATACTTTTCATGCCCTCCCCCCCCCCAAAAAAAAATAAATAAATAAAAATAACTATCAGAAAAAAATATATCAAAATAGCTTCTTTTAAAAAACCCTCTTACTATGGAATTGAATTCGAAATTCAACCTTATAATTTCACCATTGGCATTTTTGCTTATGTTCATTATTTCCCGATAATCTCCTAATTCTCTCAATATAATTTTTTTTTTATCCAATATTGAGCTAGATTGGGATTTATAAAGTTGCATTTCAGTTTATTCAATCTGTATGACAGAGATAAGCAACGTAAATTAGAAAAACTTATCAAGTCTAAATTTAAAATAGTGCAATTTGTGCATTTTCATTATATGAATGGCTGGGGTGTAAAGCATGAAAACTGACATTTTTTAATTTTTTTTCTGATTGACGTTTTTGTAAAATTGTTTAACTGCATCGTAACAACTTTCTAGAAGTACAGAGATTTTACACAATATATATTATATTTATTGAATAATTTTTACATCTGAATTTACAAAATGAAAATTATTTGTATCTAAGTCCTAAAATAAAGTCTATCAGGGAAAAAATAATGCATGTAAGTTAACAGAAGTTCCATTCTTAACAAATCAGCTGTTTTGCAGGAAACAATCACAATAGTTTTATGTGTATTTTCTTTACAAAATTTGAAAATTGAATGTATCAAAAATTCCATTTTGTTGATTACCTTACTTTACACGCGAGCCCTGCAATATTTTAATTTAGAACATCAGTCTATGCCGTGCCGAAAATAATCTCCCGCGTGCCACCTATGGCACGCGTGCCATAGGTTCGCCGTCCCTGCACTAGACATTTAAACTCTTTCTTTTGGTTTCACATTTGGATTTCTATTTTATCTCTTATAACTATCACATATAACTGTCGCATATAACTATCGTATAAACTGCATGTTATATTATTTCAAAATATTGTTGAGTTTTTATTTGTTATAATATTCAGTACAGTGACTTACAAAATTTTAAGTAGTGGGTTTGGATTTTTTTACGTTGGACATCAGCATTGCATCTGAATGATACTCATAGCACAGAGTTCTAATATAATAAAGTTGCAGTAAGCCGTCAAAACGGTTTTTAATACGAAGCCGCTTATCGCTCAAATTTAGTAAATGCCCTTATTCAGCCCAAACAAGATAAGCACTTGGAACAAGGGATGAATTCATTGGACGGGGAAAGTGTTTTCAAAGCGAGCCACACCGCGACCAACGACATACAAAGCCAGTTCATGACTTTTAAAACGACACACGGAGTGGATCATCTTTACACGACGATGGGTGCGCTGGTTTGTACCAATCACTGTGTAGAGATGTTTAACTCCGTGTCACGTTTTAAACGTCATGAACTGGCCTTGTATGTCGTTGATCGCGGCCTGACACAGATTCTCTGCAGCCGCAAGTGTTTGGGCCGAATTGTGATCGGTTTTAAGGTTGCATTTTTAGATTCATGCCACAAATCAAAACATTTCCTCTCTATCTTTCTCTTAACTCTGTGACCGATAGTTTGCGAACGTTAATTCCCTCCCTCACCGAAAACTTCTTCAAATACGGCAAAGTTTGAGACCATATAATATTGTAAATATATATATTTTTTTTCACTTAAAAAGATTTACCTCCATAAATTTTAGTAAGGAAGTTCTTCTGGTAAATTGTTTAAAAAAAATTGTATTTTCTATATACACATACTTGTAATTTTTGGACTAGTCAGATGTGTGGACCAGTGAAGATAAGGGAAACTAGAATAATTTAGAACACATTGTATGAAGGTAAAAGGTTTGCCAACCTATATGTAGTCAGTTTGATTTTTTTGCTATATTCCCAATCCTAGAGTGTGGTACATTTTTAAGTGCAATAGTTTAAAATTTTGTTTAAGAACACCTGATTGCTCTACAGTGGTATGGTCATAAGTAGCCTGCTTCTAGAATGGTATGTTCCTATCATAAAGAACATTGATGCTGTTACTGTCCTGCATATATCATAAACAAAGAAATTAAATTAATGTTAATTAGTATTGTATAATTAATATATTTGAATACATAAATTAACTACAAGTTATATCCCGTAGGAATTGATGAATTGTTTAATTAAGTTCTTTACTTGTTAATTTAATATCATGAAGGAAAATTAAGCCTCTATCTAGAAGTCGCAATCCCACTTCTTTTAATTTTCCTGTGCCGCTATTTGCGAGAGTGGACCTGGCAACGCTAGGTATGCCTGAATATAGACAGACATTTAGCAAGGGGAGTTTATGAAGAGACCTTCCTGCGAATATCCATTCATAGACTCATTATGCTCCCACTTTTTTTCCTTGCCAGCTCCCGGCTGCAGGCTGAGAAAAAAGCGACTAAGCAAAATACTAATTCTTTGAGCGAAGTTCACTGGCAAATTGTGTCTATTTCCAGCTCACAGCTCATTGCGTTCTCAAATTGGTTTCTTCGCGCCAAACTGTGTCTGTGATCTCTAGACGAATTCAAGAGAAATTTCCGCTCTGCCGCCCACAGATGAGAGATTCCGAGATGAATCATTTCAGATTATGATGGATACATGCTTTGTTTTGACAGCAGATGTCGCGCACGTCACGGTGAGGAATTTCGGCAATGAGATGCTAAATACTCTTTAATCGCAATTCGCTAAGGTAATTCAGTGACGTAATTCATCTAAAGTAGTCGTTTCTTTTCCAATAAATTGAGTAATTGGAATTATCAATAATTAATAAAATATTTCTGCGAAAAAGATAAGCCAATACACTTATTTTAGATAGAAGATTTAATATTCTGAATTCTAGCGAGTTCGGATTATCAAATTGAGACAACGCGAAGTTGAAGAGAGCAGAGTCCTCCGGCGTCCCTCGTTTTTAAAACGGTCTGACTATGGAAGCGATTTCAAAACTGAAACACGTTTTCCATTTTTTTGATAAATAAATTAATTATCGTGTTATAAGCGATTTTGTTCATGTGACGACAGATTTTTCTCCTTTCTCTCGCTGTCACATCCGGAAGTTCGTCTGAAAACGCCAACATTGACAGTATTTTCTGAAAGATGTTTTACTTTTACCAAAAAATGAAAAACGCCTTTCGATTACATAGTTTCTGATTAACAACACCTGCCAATTTCTTGAGTTTCCGACCGAAAACGAATTTAAAAATGTGTCAGAAAGTAGGATTTGAGAATAGCCTTAATACCAATTTGTCTCTCTTACTCGTAAAAAGATGAATGCGGAAGACGCTAAGGAAAATCATTAATAGAAGATGGAATTACTCTTTTTTTTTTTTTTTTTTTTGAAATAATTTAATGAATTAATTAAAACCAGCGCATGACTAAAATACTGCATGTGGCAATTTGAAAAGGAGCACGAAAACTTTTGAATCTGACCTAAATGATAACATCTGCAATATTGCATATTACTAAAGAGTTCTTAATCTATTTTTAAATTAATCTTCTTAATTTATTCTAATTAAAAATTAGGAATATTAAAATAATTATCTTCACACGAACACCCTACCCTAATTGTAAATACCCTAATTGTATAAGGCAATTAAATATCCAAACATAATTCCTTTAAGTCTAGCTTAATAAATATAATGATATTAAAATATAATATGCATAATTACATTACCAATTGCACTTAATTACAATATCAGAAAATTTTAAAGATGAAACTTTTGGAAAGATTTAAATATGCTAAAAGTACACTGGTGTCCAAAATTAAGGACTAGTCACAAAATGCTAATTTTTAAGTAAAGGAATACTCAAAAGGAAATAATACAATTCGAATAATTACTATCTCTACAGCACAGCTAGTCCATATAACATCTCATTAATGTCACACATGGTCACAAGTGTCACAGTCACTACGGTGAAGCAAAAAATAGGAAATTCTACACGTCTCATTATGAGTCTTAAATGATCACTATATGTGACTCCACTGAGACGTCAATGTGACTGCTGTTTTGTGATGAGTCACCAGGTGACTTTACAATATAGTTACATTGTGACTATCATGTGACAGTCATTTTTAGACTTAATTTCAAAGTCATCATGAACGTTGCATTATGATAAGTCACCAAATAATATCACATTATAGTCACATGGTGGCTTTTCACAAAAGAGCAGAATGATGACTTCACAGTAGTCTCTCTGTCACCTGAAAGTCACCATGTGACTTTAATGTGACATTATTACTTATCACAATGTAGCGTTCACGATGACTTTGAAATTCAGTCTGCAGATGACAGTCACATGAGAGTCATAATGTAACTACATTGTAAAGTCATATGCTGGCTCGTCACAAAGCAGCAGTCACAGTGCCGTCTCAGTGGAGTCACATATAATGATCATTAGAGACTCATAATGAGATGTATGGAATTTTCTGTTTTTTTGCTTCACTGCAGTGACTGTGACACTTGTGACCATGTGTGACATTAATGAGATGTTATATGTGGATTAGCTGTGCTGTAGAGATAGTAATTAATTGAATTATATACTTTTGAGTATTCGCGTACTTGAAAATTAGCATTTTATGATTTGTCCTTAATTTTGGACACCAGTGTACTTATAGTAAACAGTCACTAGTTCTTTAAACGTATATGCGTGTACGTTTTAATATTTCATGTTACAAAAGTTACCGAAAGAAAAAATATTGCCAGAAAACTGTGGTTGTCTTCGTTCTTAATAATATTGTGAATTAAAATAGCGCCCCTAACTTCATGAATTTCTAAAACTTGGAATATGAATGAAAATCTGTATTTTTACTTTCTTCTATCTTCAATAGAAGAAAATATTGTAATCGAATTTTTTTCGACTTCCGGTTTTTGACGGATTTTCACGTTTTAAAGGTCAGAGATCCCAAAAATTATGTTTATACAAAATGTCTGTCTTTACGTCTGTGTGTCGCCATTGAACCATCGAAAGTGTATGAAGTTATGCACAGAATTAAACTAAATTTTTTGTGTTTGTATTTGGCTGTGGCAAGTAGGTGCTCCTTCAATTTAGAAATATTCTGCTGGAAGTTGGCGCTGTAATATCAAGTTTTGCGCCATTTTCATTATTGTACCATCGAAAAGTGTATGAATATAGAATCGAATTAAATTTTGTGTGTATATTTTTGCCCATGGCCAGTACCAGTAGGTCCTTCCTGAATTTGAAAAAAATCTGCCTGAAGGGGCGCTGTAATAGCGATGTGTGTGTCCTTTTCATTATTGCACCATCGAAAAGTGTATGAAGTTATGCATATAATTGAACCTAATTTTTTGTGTATGTTTTTGGCTATGGCCAGCAGGTCCTCCTTTAATTTGGAAATATTTCGCCGGAAGGGGGCGCTGTAATAGCTAGCGATGTCTGTGCCATTTTCATCATTGAAAATATTTTTCCGGAAGGGCTTACTGTCTATAGCGATTTTTGTGCCATTTTCTTTATTTTACCATCGAAAAGTGTATGAAGTTATGAATAGAATTGATCCAAATTTATAGTGTATTTGTTTGGCTATTGCCAGCAGGTTCTGCTTGAATTTGGATATATTCTGCCAGAAGGGGCGCTGTGATAGCGATTTTTGTATAATTTTCTCTGTTTTTCGTAGTTCTGTTAACCATCGGCGGCTCGTGCAGCGACGGGAACTCGCGCCCTGCTAAGCCGGCTATTCGGAAAAAGCTGATGTACAATGGAATAACGAAAAACTATTGATTTTAGTGTATATCATGATCGAGATGAACTCCTTTTTATTACGGTCCATTGACGGAAGCAGAAATTTAAGAAGAACATCAAAGTTGGTATAGCATTGAACTAATAATATTGCAGTATTAACATCTGTAACTACTTTATGAAATATTAAGATGTATGAGATAGGAGAAAGATTTGGGATTTGCACATCCAACTAGTTTTAGAAGAGAAGACGGCACTTTCAGCAGAGACATTTTGTACATATAGTCAAGTCAACGCGGTGCTTACGGAGTACCGACGTGGATCGTTTTACCGCCACGCGAAACCTCCAACGAAATTGTAACAAGTTGGAAATTGCTCGTCAAACGTGGCAAATGAGGTGCGTTCGTACTATAACTAGTTTTATAATTATTTTTTGCACCCCATATTGTACTGAATGTATAATTTTTTGCACTTCATAAAGTGCATAGTCTGATACATCATTAAAATGCACTTCCAATAATTTTTTCCCATTCCCGTAATGTAACGGAACACTTTTGACTGTCCCTGTAATTAAACTATACATCCGATTTTCCTAAAATTTGAAATTGCTCAACAAAATTTTGCAACAACTATATCTTTAAAATTTCAGACCATTCGGAAGGCTGTAATATCATTAAAATGCACTTGCAATAATTTTTCCCATTGGCCGTAATGTAAAGAAAAACTTTTGACTGTCCCTGTAATTAAACTATACATCCGATTTTCCTAAAATTTGAAATGGCTCGACAAAATTTTGCAACAATTATATCTTTAAAATTTCAGATCATTCGGAAGGCTCTAATATCATTAAAATGCACTTGCAATAATTTTTCCCATTGGCCGTAATGTAAAGAAAAACTTTTGACTGTCCGTGTAATTAAACTATACATCCGATTTTCCTAAAATTTGAAATGGCTCGACAAAATTTTGCAACAATTATATCTTTAAAATTTCAGATCATTCGGAAGGCTCTAATATCATTAAAATGCACTTGCAATAATTTTTCCCATTGGCCGTAATGTAAAGAAAAACTTTTGACTGTCCCTGTAATTAAACTATACATCCGATTTTCCTAAACTTTGAAATGGCTCGACAAAATTTTGCAGCAATTATATCTTTAAAATTTCAGATCATTCGGAAGGCTCTAATATCATTAAAATGAACTTGCAATAATTTTTCCCATTGGCCGCAATGTAAAGAAAAACTTTTGACTGTCCCTGTAATTAAACTATACATCCGATTTTCATAAAATTTGAAATGGCTCGACAAAATTTTGCAACAATCATATATTTGAAATTTCAGACCATTCGGTTGGGTAGTTTTTGCTCTGTTACATGCGGACAGACGGACAGACGGACGGACAGACGGACAGACGGACGGACTGAACGACGACTATAGGTGCTACGTATTTATATAATTACGAACGCACCTAAAAAGCAACATAACTTAAATTTAGAAACAATGCTTATAAAAATAAAAAGAATTTAGAAACCCTGGTGGAGGGCCCTGAGGCTCATTCCGGGGTTTGGAAGCACCTGAGGCACAAATCCGCCTCAAAAAAAAAAAAGGCGCGTAGAGCATCCAAATAAATTTGGTTGCCCTACACTTCGTTGACAGACTAATGTTTGACCTGGCAATAGTCGGAAAATGAGAAGGCAGGTGGCGCTTGGAGTCACAGCTAAGCCTGACATCCAGGAAAACCAGAGGCCCAAACTAACACTATCTCTGAAAACTTATAAAAAAAAGGGGGGCCACATAGCTCACTAAATTTTGAAAGTCAAGCCTTGTGTCCCTCACAAGTCGCAGATCTCCCGGCTTTCGCACAAACGGGGAAGCCTTGAAAAAGGCTTTGTGGTACTAGACATCGAAATTTCCACGACTGCAAGTTTCACATTGGCGTTGACCAAGATCTAAAATATGGGGTATTTTAAATTTAATAAAAACTAATCTATTACATATATTTGCCGAAACGTCAGTGAAGGCTTACTGTGGAGACACGAAAAGTTTTGATTTCCGTTTGTCTGTCTGTCTGTCTGTCCGTCTGTTCCGCGATAACTGCCGCAAAAAGCATCCGATCGGCTTGAAATTAATGTGGCATGTTGATGAGGTACTCGGACTTAGCTGTATGGTTTTTGGTTAAATTTGGTTCATTCGTTCGGGAAATATAGAACATTTTATTTTGCTCTGTAATGCTTTTCAATGGCAAGTCAGACGATTTTCAAATTTTCATTTGTTGAAAGAAATGGCTCATATAAAAAATGGATTTAAATGGTAAATTTTTGATGCTGAAATTTTTAAATAAGAGTAGTAAATTATTCCTATTAGTTTGCAATTTTGTCAAAACATTTGTCAGAGCTTTTAAATTAGGTGTATAACTTATGATGGAATTTTATACATGTGTTCGAATAATATAAAACATTTTATTTTATGAATTTACTTATATTTCATTTTTTTTCTTTTAACCGTTGCGTAGCAACTATATCTCATCTAAAAATATCATAAATGTGAAAGTATGTATGGTTTTTAAAGTCAAATCAAAGTTAAAAGGAATGAATTAATGAATGCCTTTGTATAGATATTTGCATATAGATTGATTTAAACGCAGAAATGAAAATAGTATTTATATACTATATAGAATAATATCTTTATTTATGTATTCAACTATTTTGATTATAAAGGAAAAAGTTCGTTATTTTCATACAGAATAAACTGACATTATTCTATTAAACTTTATAAACTTTTTTGTTGCCAAAAAAAAAAAAAAAAAGGAATAACAATTTCTCCCAAAGAGTTCATTTTAATTTGTAAGATTTTCACGTGCAAAGGGAAAATGCAGCAAATTACAAATAATAAAAAAGATAAATAGGACAGGAATGAATACATATAAACATTTCACACCAAATACCACCTAAATTAGTTTTTGTAGTGGTATTTTCCCATACTACGAAGAAAGATTCCTCGATTTACACGATTTTACTTGGCCTTCCTTATCTCATTGGTTGCGATTTCATTTTCGCAATTGCGTATATTAATTGGCACAAAATTTTACATTTTTATGACTGAGGTATATGTAAGGCCATACAAATAAGAAATTCCGTATTGTTTCCTATAAAATGTGATAAAGTGTTGGTTAACTATATATATTTCTATTAAGAGGAGCAGGGCTGCCAAGCCTCCGGCGTTCTGGATACCAGTATTTTAATACAAAAAATGTTACTTTATTTAATTGAAACATTTGCGCGATTTAAAAGAACAACATTTTCTGTAAGGTAATAGTGTTGTGCAAAAAGCCTGAGACTTGCCATGTCTGGTGGTGAGTGAAATGTTTTATTTAATGCATTTATCTCTATTTTAATGCTACGTGAAGAACGTCCCGTGTAACAGCTTGTAGAGTGTAAAATAAATTATTAAAATAATCCCTATTACGAAAAATGAAACAAAATGCCCGGCTAAGGGAAATAAAAGGTTAGTTAACCTTTCGTAATTTGACCTGAACACAGGTGTGCATCAAATTTCAACGGTGTTTGTAACATCACGATTTTAAATTAAATGTGGATACTATTAAAAGGCTATCATAAAAAATACTTAACGGCGCCATATCACGTTTATCTATTTAGTCAATTGGAAGTGGACACGATGATGAATTATTAACCGTTAGGTTTAGAACTCCCCCTGCTTTAGGGTGATTTTAGTAAGTTAATGCTATCGAGTACATTTTTAGATATTTAGATTAGATCTTAGATATAAATATTGCAGAATGGTAATCAAAATTATTATTAGATTTCTAAATTAGATGTCTCAGTTTACATTTCCAAAAGTTCTTTATCCATTAGATACAGATGTTTGTGGTTAGCAGGCAAGTAAATACTTCTGTATGGATATTAGGATAACGTAAAATGCTTGACCAAATTGTTGCTTATCCTTATAAATCGCAGTGTAAAAATGAATCTAAGATATAGGATAATCATTAACTCAATCAATAGAAAATTACAAATGCAAAATAAATTACACAACGGGGGGTTCGGGGGGGGCACCCCCCCTGAAGAAATTTGCTTTATTATATAAAAATTACTAGAATAAGTAGCTCGTGAGAATTTCAGAATATCATTACATAACAACGTGTTTAATTTAACGCTTCTAATGTCTGAAACCATCGAAATATTTTTTTTCTCCTTCTATAAATGTTTGTGTAATTTAAAAGTTTAAATTTTGTTTTTGTAGAAAGATTAATATTAAGCAAAATTTGCTAAAAACAATAAGTTGCAGAGATGACGTTGAGGCTCTTGATCTGCAGATTTACTAGTTATAGAGTTATCATCGGCTCGATATTACCGTTTTTTTAGGTGCGTTCGTAATTATATAAATACGTAAGCACCTATAGTCGTCGTTCAGTCCGTCCGTCCGTCTGTCTGTCCGTCTGTCTGTCTGTCCGTCTGTCTGTCCGCATATAACAGAGCAAAAAATACCCAACCGAATGGTCTGAAATTTTAAATATATGATTGTTGCATAATTCTGTCGAGCCATTTCAAAGCCATTCAAAATATGAAAATCGGATGTATAGTTTAATTACAGGGACAGTCAAAAGTTTTTCTTTACATTACGGCCAATGGGAAAAATTATTGCAAGTGCATTTTAATGATGTTGCAGCCTTCCGAATGGTCTGAAATTTTAAATATATAGTTGTTGCAAAATTTTGTCGAGCCATTTCAAATTTTATGAAAATCGGATGTATAGTTTAAGTACAGGGACAGTCAAAAGTTTTCCGTTACATTACGGCCAATGGGAAAAAATTATTGCAAGTGCATTTTAATGATGTTACAGCCTTCTGAATGGTCTGAAATTTTAAATATATAATTGTTGCAAAATTTGGTCGAGCCATTTCAAATTTTATGAAAATAGGATGTATATTTTAATTACAGGGACAGTCAAAAGTTTTCCGTTACATTACGGCTAATGGGAAAAAAATATTGCAAGTGCATTTTAATGATGTTACAGCCTTCCGAATGGTCTGAAATTTTAAATATATAATTGTTGCAAAAATTCTGTCGAGCCATTTCAAATTTCATGAAAATCGATGTATAGCTTAATTACAGAGACAGTCAAAAGTTTTGTGCTACATTACGGGGAATGGGAAAAAATTATTGCAAGTGCATTTTAATGATGTTACAGACTATGCACTTATGAAGTGCAAAAAAATATACATTCAGTACAATATGGAGTGCAAAAAATAATTATAAAACTAGTTATAGTACGCACCTCATTTGCCACGTTTGACGAGCAATTTCCAACTTGTTTTTCTTTTTCTTTTTACAGGCTTAGAAATGAAAATATGAATTTTATTTTTCGAACCTAGTTCACACACGGCTACTTGTTCAATTGAAAATGGAACTTAGTTACAAAAAAGGTTTTAGTTGGAAAAAAAAAAAAAAAAAAAGCAATTTAACAAATTACAACGACCATTTGGAAAATTATTTTTCCAACGACTAAAATTTAAGACATAAAAAATCGCACGGAGTTGATCATACATTACGTACGCCATGGATTAAACATTAACATTCTTGGACCCATCATGAACAAATTTTAAAAGAAGTTTCAGTTTTACAATTTTCGGTACTGTAAATTTTTAAACTTCTACGGAGCTGGTCATACATTACGTACGCCAAACATTAATATTCCTGGATTACACATTAATATTCCTGGACCAATTTTAAATGAAATTCCATTTTTAAACTTCTAAACATCCCACAATATTACTTTTTCTATCGTCATATAGAGGGAAAAAAATGCATTTTTAATTGCAGTTTGTTTGAAAGCTGTATCTCAATTTGTTTCTGAGTTATTAATTGTTTTTGTAGTTTTGTAGTTTTTTGTAGTCATAGTAGCAACAGAAGTAGCAATCTCTGCTGAAAGTAAAGGGAAAATATAGATTACTGTATAGACCAATCAGAAAACGAATAAAATGCGGGATTCAACTAATAAAACGCTTCTCATATGTTTTTGATTTCCTACCCTGACCGAGGACAATAACCATTTTTCCAAATGGTTAAAAAAACTACGTTACGTTTCTGTTTAGCTAGTGGTTGTTTATTAATAGAAATCTGTATGTACTTATCCACTTTGTTATAAATGTTCTTTGTATAAATAATATGCATTTTTTCTTAGTTCATTTTTACTATACTAGATGATATAGCATCATTTTCATTTCACAATCTCCATGAGAAGGAGAGTCGCTAAGCAGGGCCCGATTAACCTCTGAAGCTATGGGAAGCACAATGCCGTTTCGGGGCTCCCTTCCTTTCGGAAAGAGTTTTCTAAATTCGACATACCCGGAAACTCACCAATTCTGCAAATATTATTCCCAACAGTAGCTCAATTGAGTTTAAATATATTTCATTAAACTACTTTTTGATGTTCTCTTATATAGTATATATACATAAAAATATGACACAATCAAGAAAAATATGTAAAAAAGATTTTGCATAGTATTAGCATAAAAATGCAAGTTGGATAAAAAGGTTGAATTCAGCATGACACAACATAAAATACCAATATTTTGAAATACTTCTTTAAATTCTGGCAATAGTTCAAATTATTAATATTTTATGTTGTGCATACAAGCCAAATTCAATATGTAAAATAAAGATATATCTAAAATAATGGACAAACTGAAGAATTGGGATGATGTGTTTGAAACTGAATAATAAAATTAATTTGTTATGAAAGGTATTTCTATGAAACACTTTAATATATGTATATATGAATTACTAATTTGAAAAGAAATTAGAATTTTAGAATGGAATTAATTCAATGTAAAATTTGGGGCCGCTTGTTTTTTCAATTTTGTGCCCCTTCAAAATTTTCTAAGGGAAGCGCGTGCTTCTCGCGCCTATTCGATAATCAGGGCCTGGCGCTAAGTTAGAGTTGCGGTTTCGTAATTTTGCAGATTTGTTTATTCCTTACTACGACTTGGATTGGATTTTGTGACATTAACAAGCGACCCAAGAAAGAAATACCCTAAAATCTAAAAACCCAAAATAAATATTCATTTCATTTAATCTGAAGTAAAGAAAGATTTATCGCATTTCTTTGTACACATTACAGTTATAAATTATACAGCGGCAAATATGATACATATGTCTTTATTACACCTATATCTAAACCTCCAAATGTTCCTTTGTAGGCTACATATTTACCGAACTACACACTCAAATTTAATAAATGTACATTTAAATTCAAAAACACAATTGGAATGTTCTATAATTTTTGGAAACAAACTTTTTTCAACCAACGTGAGTAATGTTGACCACCTTGTCGCTAAAAAAGATGTGTATTTTAAAGATTCATTTCTATAATTTAAAATGAATATCTTTTTTTCTCTCTCTTTGTTGTATTGAATAATAAATAAAAGTTATCGAATTTATCTTATTTCAACAATCTTAAGCGAGTGAAACCTTTTACTAAAATATAAAAAATCATATTTGTAATTATAATTTTTCCTTCTTTTTCTTTTACGTAATCTTTTTACACGGCATTATTAATAATTTTACCCCCCCGCCTAACATTTCGAAAGATTGACATGTGAGAAGAATATCATGACTGAAAACAAGTCATGATTTAATAATATTTAGCGTTTAACCTATAAAAGTATCAATTCATACTTAGTATAAGTGACTGAAATGAAATACTTCATTCTTTCCGAATCTTTGAATATTCAGTAATCATGAACTTTCTCACAGTTATGAGCTTAAAAGGGGATCCGTGGTGTTATTATGGATAAATGTTTGATAACAAGTGATTGCTGATTTCCCTCGCTTATTGCCTTCGATTCTATAATACAAGTTTAATATGAATGTTTTAAGCGAAAAAAATCGTGATAACTTTTCCCATTATATTAAAAGAGAGCGACTACGCTTGACAGCTGTCTCAAGTGCCCCCGAGGGAAAGATGATTAGAAAGGAATTGAAAAAAAGAAAAATTGTGCTTTTCGACTCCCAACAGCATATTGCATGGATATAAAACTTGACTGCTTTGATGTTACCTGTTTGGGAATGTTACCTGTTTGGGAACTGTTTTCTTCTTCTTCTTTTTCACTTTTTAATTTATATTGGCGGGGGAAAAAAGGAGGAGAGAAAAAGAGAGAGAAAATCTCTTCAGAAAATTTGTTCATCCCTACTTTCTCCATAAGCACAGTAAAAAAAAGTAAACATCCCCTACTTAAATCCTCAACAAATTATCGTAGAAGAAAGTTACTGGTACCGAACGATTGGAAATAAAGTTTACTTTTAAATGATATATATATAATTTGCTTAGGGGGCCATCTACATATTAAAACGAACCCAAATTTCATTTTTTTTTCAATGGCAATACCTAATTTTAACAAGATATTTCAAAACTGCGGTTGAAACTATGCCTAGACACCAAATTTCAAGTAATTTGAATAATAAGGTTTTGAATTATAAAAATTCAAAATTGAGTGCTTCTAATGTTAAATTACAATTTCACATTTTATTAATATCTCCTTAAATTATACTCCTAATGCGCTAATTTTTTGTGCAGCAATAATACTAATCTACCCAAACATAAAATAAATGCATTGAATTTGCAATTTTTATGATTTTATGATATGAATTATGAAATTAATATTTGAAAAAATTATGAATTGCAACCTACAATTTTTTTTTGTAGATTTAGATTTACTAAGCCCTGCTTAATGGAAATCCAAAATTTCACATTTTTCTTCCAAGTAGCTTTCAAATCATGCTTAAAAAACGGGAAAATGATGGTTTAAGGGTGTTCTCAAATTCAAAAGGACAACTTTGTGACATAAGTTTTAATTTATTTTTGTTCGGAAATGCATGAAACTAGCAGGTGTTGTTGTTCAGAAACTATATAATCGAGCTGTTTTTCCGATTTTTTGCAAACGCAATACATATTTCAGGAAATAGTGTCAAAGTCGAAGTTTTGAACCGAATTTCCGCGCGAAAGTAGAATAACCGCTCAAGAATGGCTGAAAAAGTCTTTGTCACGTGATCCAAATCGCTTATAACTCAATAGGTAATTGATTGATCAAAAAAAAAAAAAAAAAAAAAAAGAAAAAAAAAACAGTTCGATTCCAAATCGCTTACATGATCAGGCTTTCCAATTCTATATCTTTCCGTTAAAAAATGAATTTGTAAATGTGTCAAAACATTTTGTGCTTGTTGAGCAGAGCAGTTAAGAACAGCCTTAAGGGTCCGTCTATGATAGAAGTGACTGGATATTTTGAAATTTCTTATGCTATCCTGTAAAGTAGCAGTCTTCAATTACTGCTTGAGTGGCGCTTAAGATGCTTTGATCAAGAAGGAGGCTCTCGCGGTCAGCAATCTAGTATCGAACTTCAATTTGGATGCAACCCCTAAAATACGCTCGTTTTAAAATAATTAATTTCTTAGAAACTTATCGTACGAATTGCATAGTAATTTGTTTTTAGGCTAATTGAAGGGTGTAGAGTTCATTTATGCTGTAAGAATTGTGTACTGCTATTGAAAGAAAAAAAAAAAAAAAAAGTTATGGCTCGTTTTAATATGTAGATGGCCCTTTAAGCAAATTTTATATACATCATTTAAAAGTAGACTTTATTACCAATCGTGTGGTGCCAGTAACTTTCTTCTACGATAATTTTTTGTAGAGTTAGTAAGGGGTGTTAACTTTTTTTTACCAAGACTGTACAATTACATTGTGTAATACTTATGGTGAGTATTGGGGAATGTTTTCGAATCGTAACGATTTCATATGCAATTCTGCTATATGAAAGATATTTAAATATTATGCACATAAATAACAAAATTTTGAATGTTCAATATGTTCATTATCGGACCACTTGCATGATGCATTGCTGCCAGTGTTGAAGACTTACTCAATTTGTGGAAAATCCCTTATCATTCAGCTGTTTTTAGAAAGCAACTAAAAATCAGCTCCCTCTATCGCCGATATCTTTATGAATTGTCGCGATATTTAACTAGCTTTTTTATATGAGTTGCTCCATAGACTATGAAATCTTGGAAAAAAAAAGTTTTTGTTCGTGCATGCGCAGGTAAAAAATATTTAATACAACCACTCATATTTCATCAAATGTTTAATATTTTTATATTTCAATTACACTATATTGTTCTTACTACATTTTGCCGAATTTAATAAAACTGACGTTAAATTTGGTTAACCCTGCATGATATAAGCAAAAAACATTCAATTTTTTTTGTAACTTTAAAAAAAAAATCGTTATATCTCCATGAATATACATGCTATTCTTACAGAAATGAGTACACGTATTGTACAATATCTACATATTTGTATACTGTAGCCACAGATCATTTCGTGTATTTCATTTTACAGGGTGATCCCAAATATTATTTTTGTTTGCTTTTTTGTTGTCACCCTAATTGTAATCCATATCAAATCAATATTGGAAAATATGAGGTCAAGCATATTCTTTATAATCCTGAAGTTC
Source organism: Maratus speciosus (assembly GCA_963932465.1). Lineage (NCBI taxonomy): Eukaryota > Metazoa > Arthropoda > Arachnida > Araneae > Salticidae > Maratus > Maratus speciosus. The sequence continues at coordinate 465,787,056 of OZ010789.1, forward strand.
CAGAAGAATCCAACAAGTATATATTTAAATATTCGTCAAAATGTCTAAAATTGAAAGTTTCCGGCGATTAATGGCCATATGGTGTATTTATGTCAAGGTCTATGAAGTGTGATGAAATTCCGTGTATTAGTGCCAGTCATATAGCCATTGAAGAGATCATGAAAAACATAGCATAGCAGTGCCACCTGAAGAGTAATATACATCCAAACCTTACCAGCATATATTTTATGTCAAGGTCTAACATAATACGAAGTTTAATGAAATTCCGCCCCTTAGTTTTTGACGTATAGCTATTTTAGACATCGTAAAAAATACAGCATAGCCCCGCCACCTGTTGCGCGATATACACCAAAACTTTATCAGCGTCTATTTATTTCAAGGTCTAACATGATATGAAGTTTGAGGAAATTCCGTGCATTAGTTCTTGAAATGAAGCTATTTTAGAAATCGTGAAAAGTTCGACATAGCAGGTACCTGCTGGATAGCATACACCAACACCTAATCATAACCAATTTATATCAACGGTTAAATGATTTTAAAGTTTTATTAAACTCTGTTTGTGAGTTAGAGTGCCCACGAAATTTGTGTCTCAGATACAGACAAGACAGACAGGCTCACAGGCAGACATTTTCTAAAAGAAGTCAGATCGTATTCCGGATATTCTAAAACGTATAAATCCGTCAAAAACCGGAAGTCGAAATTTTTCTCGAATCTTCAACTTTCTTCTTGTAGGCAAAAAGTAAAAATGCGGTTTTGCGTAAAATGCATAAAATCCCAAAAAATTTTAAGGAATCTTGCAAATAGCTATTATAAAAATGAATATAATGGCTCTAGCCTCTTATCGCAAACAAAATCACGTCAAAAGAGAAGAATTCCTCCCATCACGAATATTTAAGAAGGAAAAAAAGCAATTGCTCCTTTCCTAGGAGCAAGAGATATGAATGGAATGAAGAGAAGATAGGAAAAAAATCACAAAAATCAAATATAAATGGAGATAAAAAATGTAAAACGAAACCAGAGCTGTGCCGCCTGATATCCGTTTTCAAAACAGGTTATTTAACATTTCAATTTATTTTTTTTTCTTCCGTTTCTGTGAGAGGGCACTAATTCACCCTCTTTAATGGAATTTCTTTTCTTTCCAAAGATCTGCAGCGAATCGTCTTTTCGGATGCTCAATTTTTAAGTTAGAAAAATATTATTTATTTGTATAAAACTGTATATAAAAATCGCTTGAAAATATCAAACTAATTTAACCCTTAAATGCCTGATTTTTCAAAAATCATTGTAATAATGTTTTTCAGCTTTCATTTTTAAATAAATCATGGGAAAAATAATTTTAAAAATCATATTTTGTTTACGTATAAAAAACAGTTTGTTACTAATCGGCAATACTGGTCTTTAATTGAAAAAATAATTTTCCTTGATGAAATTCTATAATATTAAACACACGAGAATTTTAGGAACTATAATAAGAAATAAATTTTACTTGCTCACTGCTGAACAAAATGGGGTATTTCGCAAGCTTCCAAACAAAACAAAAAGAACAAGTAGCAACAATGGAAAAAATGAATCTATATTTATTCTTAAACTGCACAAGTGTTGCCATCTACATGTTGAAAATATATTTATTAATATTTTTAGAGTGTATTTTATTGGCAATATTAGGCATTATAGCTTCAATATTATTCTAATAGTATTTTAGAGCCTAAATTGGGTATGTTGCCGAAAAGCAACACCTGGCATTTAAGGGTTAATATTTGCTTCAGGCTGTTCCCAAATCCAAAAGACCTAACGTAAAATTTATGACATAAGTTTTAATTTATCTTTGTTCGGAACTGTATGAAACTAACAGGTGTTGTTGTTCAGAAACTATGTTATCCAGCTATTTTTTCCGTTTTTTTGCAAACACAAAAGATCTTTCGGAAAATAATGTCAAAGTGGACGTTTTGAATCGAATTTCCGCGCGAAAGAAGAATAACCACTCAAGAATCGGTGAAAAACGTGTTTGTCACGTAATCAAAATCGCTTATAACTCAATAGATAATTTATTGATCAAAAAATGGAAAACACAGTTCGTTTCCATGGTCAGGCTTTCCGATTTTATATCGTTCCGTTAAAAAATGAATTTGTAAATGTGTCAAACCTTTTTGCACTTGTTCAGCAGAGCAATTGATAACAGCTTTAAAGTGATAAAAATGCATTTAAAATTCAAAAAATGCCTTTATTTATTGAAACTAAGGGGGGAAGAGGGGGCATGTGCCCCGTGCGCCAGAACGAAGGGGCGCCAAATGAAGATTTTGATTGTCGATTTTTCTCACATCTAGCACGCTATTGTTAAAATCATCCTGTCTGGCTTATGACAAAGCATAGAAGAATCTAAAGATGATATGGCATAAGAATCCAGTATAAAGCCAATTTTTTTTTCAATTCTCTCTTTCTCTTTTTTTAGCCATTTGGATAAATGGTTATTGTCCTCGTCAGGGTAGGAAATCAAAAACATATCTGAAGCTTTTTATTGGTTTAATCCGCATTTTATTCGTTTTATGATTGGTCTATACAGTAATCCGTATTTCCCTTTACTTTCAACAGAGATGGATACTTCTGTTGCCACTATAACAAAAAAGTAATAAAAACTACAAAAAAAAAATAATTAATAACTCAAAAACAAATTGAGATACAGCTTTCAAACAAATTGCATTTAAAAGTACATTTTTTTTCTCTATAAGTCGGTGAAAAAAGTAATATTGTGGGATGTTTAGAAGTTTAAGAATGAAATTTCATTTAAAATTGGTCATCAGATTTCCAAGAAATCTGATGATGGTAAAGCCTTTTCCCGAACAGCCAATGAAATGCTTGGATAATACGTAAGTTTCAGGTGGATAATACGTAAGTTTTAAGAAATCTGACGGGTAGCAGGCGATTTTTGTCGCTTGCAATTTTTACGTGTAATAGCACTATTAAGGTTTAATTCATAACGTACGTAATGTATGCTCAACTCCGTGCGATTTTTTTTATTTTAGTCTTCAATTTTAGTCTTCGAAAAAATCATTTTCCGAATGGTTGTTTTAATTTGTTAAATTGCTTTATTTTATTTTATTATTATTATTTTTGGGGGGGGGGGGGTTGGGAGGGGATCACATCTCGTCATGAGAATTTTTTCTATTGAAAGCTATTCCCAAATGCAAATTAACTATTTTTCCTATACTTTCTCGAAGTCATTTTCATTCGTAAATACAAAAAAATTGCATTAATATTAGTAAAAATATAAAATTTACCGATTTTGTTCAGATACCAAGAAATTAAAGAATTTCCCATTTTCTTATAAAGGCAAAAATTCATTCAGAAAATATTGTCAATGTTAGCATTTTTAGCCAAGTTTTACGAGTTGACAGCCACAGAAATGTAGTCACAAGGGAACAATTGGCTGTCGCTTCCGGAAATTCAGTTTAAAAGTCTAACAATTGTCAACGATGAAATATGGCAAAAATTTGTATTCAATTTCAGAGGAAACAAAACCGTATACATTGGCAACTATGTGATTCTATTAGTGTCATGAAAATTGCAGGTGTAGCCTCTTCTTTTTGCTCAAATTATTAAATAGTTTTTTTCAATCGAACTTATACCTTTGAATGGATCAGTTTCTTTTGATGGACTGATGGCTTCCATTATTGTGAAACAGCCGTTATAAATGAAGTGTTGGGTGAAGATGAAAGAGCAGCCGTAAAAAGTTAGAACTCCGATTTTCTGGTCAGAAAGGGGGGGGGGGGGGAATGGCCATAATTTTTGTTTTTCAAAAAAATTATGGCCATTTTTTTTGGCCAAATGGGAATTGAAAACTGGTAAACAAAAATCACGCGAACACTGTTGTCAAAGCAATGGAACATGTCAAATCTGAATAAATAAAGTTATTTTTTGACTTTTAAATGTATTTTTATCAATTTAAGAAAAATATTAAATTAGTTTGATATTTATTTGTAATTTTAATGTGAGAGAGTAAAAATTACAATTAAAGTGGCTTATACGAGGGTCACTCTGAAATTTTTGAGGTACAACTAGGTTTTTAAAGTTATGCTTACAAAATTTTAGGTGTGTTCAAAGTAGTATCCTCCAGCATCTGCACTTTTGTAGACGAATTTTCCACAGATTAAATGTCTCAAGCCATTTATTTCATGGAATAGATGAAAAAAAATGCATTTATAGCCACATCAATCTCTTCTTCTGAATGAAAACGACGTCCACGTAAGTTCTTTTTTAGATTAAAGAATAACCAAAAGTCACACATAGCCTAGATCAGGTGAATACGGCGAATGTTCTATCACTTTAATTCGTTTTTGTTTAAGAAACTCAACTGTTAATCCGGCTGTATGTGCAGATGCATTGTCATGGTGAAGGATTAGCCCCCTAAAATTCACTTCTTGTAGAATTTCTGGAAGGCATTTAGTGGTATACCAGTTTGCTGTTACTGTCTTCTGTCCTTCCAACTTGATGGCTTTGACCAATCCCGTATTTCTGAAGAAAACAGCATACATCACTTTTTTCAGTGCGCGTTGTCTTTTCACCATTGTCGGCATGGGATCATCTTCAAAGATCCATACTTTGCTTTCTTGACGTGTTGGAACGTCAAAAAACGGTATGTACGTTTCATCATCCGTTACAATTTTAGAAATGATGCTGTGGCCACCATCATTTACCAATTTAAGAGTTTCTTTACTGATTCAGACACGCTCCTCTTTTTGATGCTCAGTTAGATTATAGGGAACCTAACGGCAAACTACTTTCTTCATATGCAATTCTTCATGAATAATTTTGTGTATGGTTGCGGATCCAATGTTAAGTTCCTGCTGTATCATTTAATAGGTACAGCGATTATCATCCATTAACATTTTTTTGTATGGCAGACACATTATCCGGGATTACTGCCGACGGCGGCCTTCCTGTATGTTCTTCATCCTAAAGAAAATTGCGAAGTCTGCTAAATTCTTTAAACCATCTGAATACAGTAGCACGAACTGGAGATTCATCACCAAATGCTAATTTCAACCGTCGAACACATTCTTCTTGATTTAATCCTGCTTTAAAATCGTAGAAAATCATAGCGCGAAAATGTTCTCGCGTCAACTTCATTTTCTCTTCTGTTCAAAATTTATTCTACGCTAAACAAGTTAAAGTAAGCCAGTAAAAAATCGTCTGCTGTGTTAAAATACTTTGTATTTTAAAATTAAATAGTTATTTTTATTTTGTAAATTCTCGTCTGCGCGTATCTCAATAATTTCAGAGTAACCCTCGTATATTTCATGATGAAGATTCTACTTATAATGTATTATGTATTTAACAAAGTTCGATAAAGATTTCGAGATAAAGATTTTAAGTTTTTCTTTTTAAATTTATATCTTTTTTGTAAAGGGAGGAAAAGTTGAAATCTAACAAACCACTTTTGCTGCTTAAAAACGAACTAATTAATTATTTCTCATCAATGTGAAAATATTTTTTCTTTCAATTCCTACTATTAGCTCACACTCTCGCTATATATATCTTGTTCAAATTTTCAGTTGTTAATAAAATACTTATTATTCTTCCAATCAAGCTCAAATAATTTTTTTTTTAAACTTGTAGTGGATGACACTTATGTTAATCCAGTTTTTTTTCAAATATTAATTCATTAATTAAATTAAATTAATTAATTTTCATTAATCGAGAGAGCCCTCTTCTTGATCAAGGTATTTTAAGACCGAGAGAGCCTTCTTTTTGATCAAGGCATTTTAAGCGCCACTCAAGAGAAAAGAAGGGAGAAAAAAAAATTGTCTTATTGACCTAAGTAGGAATTGACTTAAAATATTTTTTTTATATTACTTATTTATATTGCATACTTATTGTTTTTTATTTACTTGTATTGATGACTTTTAAGTTGTGTTTAATTGTTAGTTCCTATCTATAAACACTATTTTGATGAGGTCTATAGATGTCTATGATGGTTAGATTGCAGTACAGCTAGAGATCCTACATACACATCTTCCAGGTTGTATAATATTTTAACGGAGCTTCTGACTGTAAAATAGTCAATGAAACATCGTCTTCATTTTGAAAGACCTATCCAATGATATGCCACTCAATAAGGTGCGTAAATTTGTTTTGTCGTCTCTTCCGCCATTTTGTATTTTACGGCCGCCGTTTTGAATTTATAAAAAAACAAAACCCAGCCTATAACCATCGGGCCGTTAAGACGAATTGATAGAGACCTCATTCATTAAAATCCATTCAGCCGTTGGGATGTTTCGAGGGTATAAAGAAATCCACATACACAGATACGCGTGAAACACATAACCCTTCTTTTCAGTCGGGTAATAAATCCAATATTGGGCTGTTGCCAATAAAGAAAATTTAGTGTCATTTAAGAAAATCTTAGGGTCACTATGTATATAATGGGCAAATAAAAAGAGAAGTTATTATTCAACTTTTGAAGAAACATTCAATGAAGTACACTAACGGCGATATGCTTTCAGTATGTCTCAAGAAACAACCTTGGTATAACTAATTCATTCGTAACTCGATTATATTAAACAAAACTTTGTTATATAATTTGTCACTCGTCACTTCATTTTAGCTCCCGGTATGCTATTTCTTTATCCCAGCTTATTTTGTGTCGTCTCCAAAAAATAACGTTACGTTGTATAAGCCAGCCGTAAAACAAAGCAGATGTATCATTGTATGATTAAATACTCTGTAGCAATTTTTTAAACTTCTAAGCATCGCACATTGAATTTTTATACCGTCGTATTGGGAAAAAAAAGTAATTTTTAAAGCAATTTGTTTGAAAACTGTATCTCCATTTATTTTTGAATTATTATTATTATTGTTATTATTATTGTTTTTTGTAATTTTTCGAGCCATTTGTTTAATATTGGCAACGGAAGTACTCCATTTCTGTAGAAAGTAAAGGAAAAATAGTTCTAAAATAGTAATTATATATTTTTGTTGCCACTTTCTCATAACAAACGAAAGAAAATGTTAAACTTAAATTTACAGTATGTGCAAAACTACTTAAAAGATGACAATATTCAAAAAGATGCTAAATTACTTTAATACCTTAGTACTTTCAACCATAAAAAATGGTCTTCGTCAGAGGAATATAAGAAATACTATTATTAAAGTCTAATTTTCAAAATCCACGTAGATGGTGACGAAAGGAATAAAAGTGGAAGCCAATTTTTTAGATCCGGGAAACAATGGGAAAATAAAACATGGATATAGGAAAGTGACTTATTACTCGTTTTAGGATATTTTAAGCAAACTGAGCCAAATTCTGGGTATATTGTAGTATAAAACATCATTACAAACGGTATTTTCTTTAGTAATAATTTCTATTGATTCGCTGATAATTAAATCATGATAATTCTTTGAGGGATATATAATTTTTGCGTCTTCGAAATTAACTTGTATATTCTGCTTCTGGTTAAGTCTTGACAGGGCTGTTGCAGGTCGGTTATACTTTAAAGACTTAACCAGACTTTCCTATATCCATGTTTTATTTTCCCATTGTTTTCCGGATCTAAAAAATTGACTTCCACTTTCACTCCTTTCGTCACCATCTATATGGATTTTGAAAATTAGATGTTAATAACAATAGTATTTCTTATATTCCTCTGACGAAGACCATGTTTTTATGGTTGAAAGTATTAAGGTATTAAAGTAATTTAGCATCTTTTTGAATATTGTCATATTTTAAGTAGTTTTGCACATAGTGTAAATTTAAGTTTAACTTTTAAAGATGAATTAAGCTTTTCTATTTATTTATTTACTGAAAAAAATGTATTTAAAATACATGCTATTTTGAAAAAATATAAACTAATGATTTGTGTTAAAACATGGAACTATTATAAACTATATTTATTTTTAAGTATCTATATTAATGTTACAAACAAATTAAGGCTTATGAATCATTAGATAGCCATTTGTTTGTCCAGTTTCTTTAATGACGGCATCTTTTTTCTGCATTTGTGTATTATTTTGCGATAGTGACGTCCTATGCATGCTTTACTCTAGATGTTTAAGAGTGGATCGTCAATGTGGAATTCTTAAGCGGATGCGAATGACGTCATTTTACATAAAATAAAAGCGTGTGTTTTATGTCTTAAAATTGAAATAGGTTTTGTACTATATATGTAGAAATTTAATGCACATTTATTTTAACGAATAAGTGTACACTGTGGTCGGTGTCTAGAAGTAAAGTTTAGGCAGACTCTTGAGGGAATCTTAAACTTTAATGCTCTTGATTATGTGGGTGAAATATTTACAGATGGGGTATTTACATTTAGATTAAACATGATAACTATAACTGGCTGGTGACATTCCGCCGTGACCCGGTATTCGGTCGAACAGCGACGTTTCAACACGTCTGCTCTCACGAGCAACCAACAGTCAACTCTATCTTTTCACAATAGTTTGTGTCAGTTCAGCAGTTTTTTTCGTTGACTCAGAGGTCGGGGTGGATCATCCCGAGCCTCATCTAAGAATGTGCTAGGCTTTGCAGTGCAGAGTTCAAACTCTGTCACCACAATTCGGCCTACCTGACAGGGCTGGGTCCTCCCAGTCACTCATCTACTCTATATACCTGACTGGTACTGGACTACTTTTTCCGGAACGTATATTATACACACAAAAAAAATTCACAAACAATATATAAAACAAAATAATAGTAAAATCAGTCACTAAATACTGCTTTTTTTTTTTTTTTTTTTTTTTTTTAAAGTTTTCAGTCCTTGACCAATATTTTTAGAGTTAGAAAAATAATAAAGTTTTTCTGCTTGTCACTTGGAAGCAGTTCTTTTCCACAGTTTGTTCATAATAGTAATAAAAAAAAGGATATCACTAACACACAGTTAAAAAAAAATCTATAAAAAAACACAAAAATCACTTAAAGCTCAAATATTTCGTCTTAGACAGTAGAAGTCCAAGGCTTCATGTGATCTGCAGCCGTTGAGGTCGTATTTGGACCCTCATGGTGTCCAACTTTACTCACATTGTAGCGATCGTTTCTTTTTACTGCAGTAATCTCATAGGGACCAAGAAACTTAGACTTTAGTTTGGTACCTGTCCCAAACTGTGTTTTTTGAATGGCCACCAAATCACCGAGTTTATATGTGTTGGCCTTTTTTCGCTTTTTGTTATACGTTTTCACATTTTCCTGTTGTATTTTTAGTATGTTTTGCTTAGCTATGGCTCTATTCGAATTTCTTTCCGATATGAATGAATTTAATTCCTCATCATCTAACAGCGTTTTGATTTGTAGATCAGTTTTCTGCCGCAGTTTCGTTCCTGTCAGTAATTCAAAAGGTGTAAATTTTGTACTCCTCGATACGGTACTATTCATGATACTTTGCACGGGCGCGACAAATTTGTACCATTTAGTGGGGTCTTCTACGCTAAGTTTTGCTAAAATTGGGATAAGAATTCTGTGCATTCGCTCTATTTGACCGTTTCCTCTAGGTATCCCTGTTGTTATGGGAATATGCTCTATGTTCTCTTCCTTACAATATTTCTCAAAATCAGCAGAGGTAAATGCTGGTCGTTTATCGGTAATGATTCGCGATGGATTTCCGAAAATATCATGTTGTCTGGTCAATTTATCGAGGACTTCTTTAGCGGCTGTAGTTTTAACGGGGTATAGCCAAACAAATTTTAAATGCGTCCACAACAGTAAAAATATGATTGTAATTTTTATTTGTAGAAGGCATGGGACCAATGTGATCGATATGATAGGTCTCGAGGGGCATATTTTGTTTGGGGATCGGGTTTAACAGACCTTCTCCTTTTCCTTGCTTTTTATTGCAAAGTATACACTCTATGCAGTTGGCAATGACACTTTCAATTTGCTTTCTTAATTGGGGTATAAAATAATTTTCTTTTAAAATAATTTCAGTTTTAGCCACTGAGTAATGACCTTTGTTATGAACATCGCGTATTATTTCCTTTTGCATATTTGTAGGAATCATCAGAAGTTCTCTATCATTTTCATATTTGTATACGATGTTGTTTCTTATAAAATATTCTGAACTTTCATTTTTTTTCAATTAACTTTTTTATCGCTTGTATGTGTTTGTCTTCTTGTTGTGCATTCTTTATTTTTAAAGTTAATTCATCTTGCGATCGGGTAACTATTAGAACTGTACTTCTACTCAATGCGTCTACATGTTTCATTTGGGACCCTGATCGGTCGGCAATTTCATAATCAAATTCCTGTAAGAATAGAGCCCATCTGGCTACTTTTGGCGTAATGTCTTTTTTGTCCATTGTCTTTTGAAACGCGGAACAATCTGTCACAATTTTAAATTTCGTGCCTAATAAGTAGTTTCGGAAATTTTTAACCGATTCTATTACCGCGAGTGTTTCCAATTCGTAACTCGAGTATTTTGCTTGAGTAGGTGTAGTTTTACGGCTCATATAATGAATAGGATGTAAGTTTTTGTTTTCATCTTCTTCTAGTAGGACACTACCGAAACCTATGGCGCTTGCATCGGTGTGCAATTCTAGTCTAGCGCCTCGTCGAAATGTATGCAATACTGGGGGGTTAACTAATTTTTCTTTAAGAGTCTCAAAAGCTTGTTTTTCGAGGATTCCAAATTTAAATGTATTTCCCGCTTTTAATAAATCACTTAAAGGTCTCGCTATAGTTGCATAATGTGGGATGTATTTTCTGAAATAAGAAGTTAAACCCAGAAAACTGTGTAATTGTTTAACTGTGCGGGGTTCAGGAGAATTCTTTACTGCCAAAGTTTTGGCTTCCGAGGGCCTAGTAGTTCCGTTTTCGATAATATAGCCTAAATATTCAATTTTCCGTTTAAGGAATTGGCATTTTGCAAAATTAAATTCAAGTCCGTAATCCGATGCAACTTCTAGGACGCGTTTCAGTTTTAAAAGCGCTTCTTCTTCAGTCTTCGAAAGTACTATGACATCGTCTAAGTAAATTAATATTACCTTTTCTTTAATTAACTGTTTAAAAACAGCTTGAATATATCTCTGAAAATTCTGCGGGCCAATCGATAATCCGAATGGAAGCTTTAAATATTCGTACTGGGAGTTATGCGTGACAAATGCTGTATATTTCCTACTCTACTCTGCTACGTCTATATGAAAAAACCATTTTTTAAATCCAATGTAGTGAAAACCTTCGCTTCCTCAATGTTATCTAAAACGTCCTCTATTCTTGGCAAAGGAAAATTATCTCTAATTATTTTTTTATTAAGGGGTCTATAGTCAACACACAATCTCCAGGAATTATCTTTCTTTTTCGCTAACACTATAGGCGATGCATAATTAGAATTACTCTCCGTTATAATTCCCATTTCCAACCCTTCTTGTATTTGTTTGTCTACAAATTCCTGTTCTGGATATGCTAATCTACGCGGTCGTTGCGCAATCGGAATATCCTCAGTTAATGTTATATTTACTTTTAACTCTGTATCCTTAGCCTTGTTTGGTTTATAATTAGTGATCAATTCCGTTAACTTTTTCTTAATAGTGTTGTTTGTAATATGGTTTAGCTCAACTTCCTGAAAATTAATAGAATTAGCTGTCTCAGCTAAATAAATATCTGTGGTTTTCGCTGAGTCTAACTGTGGGACAGAACACTGTTCACATTCCAACAAACAATTTTTATCAGAGCTTAATTGCATGTTTATTTTTTCACTAAAGTTGCAAGCTGTTTCATTTCGACTAGTTTGCTCCTTTCTCACCAATTCAGCTGTCGCAATCGTTTTTCCTATCGTGGGATTGTTTTGCTTCTCTGACAGCAACATCGCATGAAATCTGGGTGTGACATAGATGACGCGTATGGTTTTTGTCATGACTGTTTCTTGTGGGAAAGCAGTTACGTAATTCACCCCAACTTCCTTCAATTTTCGTTTCCCTGTAATTTGCAATCCTTTTTCTGACATATTGAAATTTACCTGTTTCAAAAAGTTATTTCCTAAAATTATAGAATGGCTCAAATTTTTTACGACGTATAAATCTGCATTCACTGTGTAACCATCAATTTCAATTTTTACGGTCATAAATCCTATGAGTGTAATTTGACTACCACCAATACCTGATAAAACCAAATCATTTTCATGCAATTTAGGGCATCCCAGGGATGTATAAGTATCGTTGCTACACATATTGACGTCACTTCCTGTATCGATTAAAGCATCCATATTTTTCCCTAAAATCCCCACGTTTTTTATTATTTTATCAACCGGATTTGAGTTATTGCTTACGGCAGCATTTGCATTTTTAGGAGAATTATTTGTACACTGGTCAGACCTGTGGCCAGGAATTTTACACCTCCAGCAGACCGGACTTTCTTTCTGTCGGGGGCAATCCCTAAAACGGAGGGAAAGGTCATTGCAATAAAAACAACGGATTTTTGTATTTAAATTCTTTTGGGGGGTAGGTGTGTAATTTTTCTCATATGGTACGCGACTAATGTCATTTCGATGGAACGCTCTATTATTTTCACTACCCTGACGTTTTCTAATTTCCGTGTTTGGGGGCTTAATTTCAGTTTTCCGTAAGTTAATTTTGGCGGTTTCAAAATCATCCAATTTATTGGTCAAATCTTCTACACTCGTAATTTTTGGCAATTCGTCACAAAAGTGTTCCTTCATTTCTAGGGACAATTTTCGCCTAATCTGGTCAATGATTAAAATATTTTTTAACTCTTCGAACGTTGATATATGTAATCCCAATAACCATTCATTCAGAAAATTTGCGATTTCAAATGAGAAATCTTTCCATGACGCTGAATTTTGTTTTCTATGTAAAAAGAATTTTTGCCTGAATTGCTCTGGTGTAAGTTTGAAACGTCTTAAAAGTATTTTCTTTACACAGTCGTAATCACTGGATAGTTCTTCACTTTCACGATTTACTAAACTAACAATATCGAGCGGTAACAGTGCCAACAGATAGGTAACCCATTCATCTTTCTCTATCCCAAGACGCTTCGCTTGCCGTTCGAAAAGGGATAAGTAAATGCTAATTTCTTCCTCCTTATTATATCTATTTAACAATTTTAGAACATCGGAACCCTTTCCAGCGATTGTAGATATTGGATTATTCAATTGGGCATTTTGTGTCTTTTTCAATTGTAATTTTCTTAACTCAAAATCGCGATTTTCGATTGCTTTTTGTTGCAACAATTTTTCACTTTCTTCTCTCTCGCTCACGATTCCCGCTAGCAAATTTTTTACTAGATCCTCATTATACCCTTCGGATTTTAAAATTAAATCAGTCAGTTGACTTTTATTAGCACCATCTGGAGGACTTAAATCTAACTCGATTACCGCAGTAACCAGATCGATCTTTTTAGACCTTATTAAGTGTGCCATAATTAGATCTAACCAATTAACACATAAAATAAAACATTTCAATATAAATCAATAATATATAAGCACCCGATAAATCAAATATATCTATATATATAATAATATTAACAGTTTTCTAAAACAGACTTACTTTGTACCTGATATTTCCACTAAAAAAAAAATAAATATATATATTTTCTTCACAATATAACAATACAAAAAAAAATACTTATTTAACACCTGATTATAAAAACTTGCTTCCCTCTAAATATTCTCACATAATATATATTTCTTTCTTTTCACATAAAAAAAATAACAAGATAAAAAAAATTATATCGTTAATACTTTTTCTTTCAAAGAAGCAAAAAAAAACATGTATTTCTTAGGAAGCAAAAAAAAAAAAAAAAAAAACCACCTTCCTATATTTCCTCTTCGCAGACACGTCTAAGCAAGTGCCTTATTTCTTTTATTTAAAAAAAAAATCCACTTCTGCATAAATTACTAAATATTCTTTTTCTTCTGGCGTACACAACAGAAACTTACTGTACATTTTTTTATTAACACAATTCAAGCACTTATGGGGAAAAATAAAAAAAAACACTTCCCCATCTTATCACAAGAAAAGAAAAAAAAAAGAAAATCTTTCGTCATATAAGACGGGAAAAAACTTTCACCGCTCACTATTTAGGTCAGCGTATATTTTCTTCTCGAATACTAGAAACAACCTATTAAAACTTTATCAGATGCATTTTCACAAATGATTCATCTCACAGGAACACATGTTTTCAAAAAGACGAACACGTACTTGAAACGCGCACAGATAGAAACACTCTTTTTATCTTTCCTCTGCATGAAAATTTTCCTTTTTCTTTTTTCTCTTTCCAGTAATTCACGGAACATTCGATGAAAGCAACTTTTTTCCTTTCCTTTTCAGAGCATCGTTCGACTTAAGGACTTCGGAATTTCTTTAGACATCAGAAAAATTTTCGTACGCGTTAAATCCGCACATCCACACTTTGCATGTAAATATCTCGGTCGACAGTCCCCAATCTGTAGAAATTTAATGCACATTTATTTTAACGAATAAGTGTACACTGTGGTCGGTGTCTAGAAGTAAAGTCCAGGCAGACTCTTGAGGGAATCTTAAACTTTAATGCTCTTGATTATGTGGGTGAAATATTTACAGATGGGGTATTTACATTTAGATTGAACATGATAACTATAACTGGCCGGCGACATTCCGCCGTGACCCGGTATTCGGTCGAACAGCGACGTTTCAACACGTCTGCTCTCACGAGCAACCAACAGTCAACTCTATCTTTTCACAATAGTTTGTGTCAGTTCAGCAGTTTTTTTCGTTGACTCAGAGGTCGGGGTGGATCATCCCGAGCCTCATCTAAGAATGTGCTAGGCTTTGCAGTGCAGAGTTCAAACTCTGTCACCACATATATAAATAGGGGAGGTAGGGGAGGTTTGATACATAGGGAGGATTGATACATTGACAATTTTTCGCAACAAATGGCATTAACAGCCATTCTAACACATGTGAAGGCTTCTTTTATTTGCTGAAGTTTATCATTAGCTGGACTAATCAGTGAAGAACTGACAACTTTTCTTTTCTTTTAATTTTGAAGGTTTTTGGAATGTCAATGCAAATTTTTTCATTGACTGATTTTCTTTCATAACTCTTATTATTGTGAAGATAATATCTTGTAATTTTTTTTCTTTATAAAGCACATTGTTAGGATTAGTTTTACTAGAAAGTAGATTACCATTTTGCAACTGCATTTGTACAAAGTGATTGAAAATCCAATAAGGCATAATAGGGAGAAATGATACATTAGTACTGGTGAGCACTTGTATATTTGAAATTTAATAGTTTTTTTTAAAGTTTGCAAACTAATATAGGACTGTAATATTCATTATTGTTTTACAGCAAGAGCTACTGAAATTGGTAAGGAAGAACAAAGAGACTATTCATGCACATTATGCAGCTTATATAGAAAAGCAGTGCGATGATATATGGTTAGTTCGCTTTGCTCGTCATGTAGAAAGGATCAAAGTTTAAATGGCCTGAAAAAGAAAATCTATATATATATATTTCTCTTACGTAGCGCTAAAAAAGGGCTGTATTTGTAGATTGCTATTTGGCAACAGCCAAAGCGACGTTTCTCAGTGGTAGTTACGGTCACATGTCCCAACCCACTCAGCAAATCAAAATCCAGACAGGATCTCTCTTTTAACGCAAAACGTTTGAGCAATACATGAATGTCATTGGTCCGTTTTACGATGACGTAGCTTTTTGATCAAAGGTTGTATTTAGACACAGGCGAAAACTTTTTGTTTACATTTCGATAGCGTGATACATAGCATGTTTTATAGCGTCTTATTATAGTTTTAAATTAATTTAAGCCGTGATTTTCAATACTATAGGCAAAATGAAAGGAGAAGGACCTCATCTCACACTAACATGCCATTTAAATTTAAACGGCGTCAATTTCCTGTTCGCTTAGCTTTCTCAATGAGGATCAACAAGTCACAGCTCCAAACTTTTGATAAATGCATTTTATTTATATTTTCAACAAAATTTTCAATTACTTTTTTATGAATTAAAATATTTGTAAATTTTATATGTTGCTTGCTCGGATCTCATAGCGGCCCAACTAAAAATATTTTTTATTGTGTTTTCACTAAGGTTTTTAATTTATTCTGTTTCCAAGGTACGTTTTTATTTACATTTTAAACAGTTTTCCATTACTTTTTTATACAATAAAAATATTTGTAAATTTAATATGTTGTAATGATTTATGATAGCACTCATTCTGGCTAGAGTTGACATAAATAGTGACGAGCGAGCGAAGCGAGCTGGGATCGCGTAGCGATCCCAATATGAATTGCGTAGCAATTCGTGGGGGTTGGCGAGCATTAGTGAGCAGGGAGCTGAGCTCCCTAGTGTTTCTATAATTTACGAAGGGCAAATTGAAAAAACGTTAAATCTACCCGATTTTACTTATCAAAATGATAGAGTTATTAGTTTTTCTTTTAACCATTTCAGGGGTGATGGTATGTATATGAAACCAATTAATTTTAATTCCCAAACGCCACATTGGCACCAGCATTTTGGTAAAATATTTTCCATTTAGTATGAAAGTGAAATATATCCCTTTTCTTATTTCTAATTAAATTTGTTGGTAAATTCCGGTGCCATTCATTTATTCAACACTTTAGCATTGAAAATGCTTTTCCCCTGAAAGGGTTAAAGGAATCTTAAATGTGCTAAATTTATGTTAAATTGTTTGCAAATCAGCAATGTTCACTTCATTTTTCCTTGCAGCTAAATCTCTAGGGGTTTTTTCATTATTTTTTTTCTAAAAAGTGTGTTAATAAGATTGTTTAAATATTTTTGTAAAAAACATTTCTGAAACGAAAATATGTCAATGTCATTTCGTTTCAAATATTACTTAAATATTTCAAGATTTATCATAAAAAGTTGTATGACGCATAAATTGAATTGTCTGCATTTTTTTTTTTTTTTTTTTTTTTTTTTTTTCCAATTTACATAACAAAGTATCAAACCTCCCTTGCTAGTGTATCAATACTTCCCAGTAATGGGGAGATTTGATACAGTAGTAGCCTTTCAAAATAATTGGGATATATTTTTTGAATGACTATTTTTTAAATTCACAATATTTTTAATAAATGAATAAAAGGTCACTTTATAAGAAAACACGAAAAATTTGTTTAAAAATAGCTTTCTAAGGGTTGCAAAAAAATTAGTAAAAAAAAAGTGTATCATACCTCTCCTACCTCCCCTACATATATATATATATATTTTTTTTTTACATCGGGGGCGATACTAAATTCTGAAAAAGCAAAATTTCTGTTTTCTAGTAATTTATTATTTTATAGTGTCAGCTTTTGATCTCAAATTTAATCCATTCAAATGTAATCTATCTAATATTATAAAGGACAAACATATCTGTGCGTAACGCATACGTCATTTTGTGAACGGCAACACTTTGATATTTGAAATGAAATTTCGGTTTTGCAATTTTCGCTACTGCAAATTTTTAAACTTCTAAACATCCCACATTTTCAATTTTTTCACCTTCGTACAGGGAAAAAAATGTGTTTTTAAATGCAATTTGTTTGAAAGGTGTATCTCAATTTATTTTTGAGATATTAATTTTTTTGTAGTTTTTAATATAAATTTTGTAATCGTGGCAACTGAAATACTCCATTTATATTGAAAGTAAAGGGAAAATAGTCATGGTTCATTATTTTTATTGATTATATCCTTATTGATGACATTTTCATATTACAAATAAAAGTAACTTTTTTATAATTTTTGAACGGAAAATGACGTCAGACATTAAAAAACACGCATTTTTCTTCATAAATCAGTTACATTTCAATATTTTTACATTACGCCGATACTGAGTTTGAGACGCTCGGCAAAATGCTTCAGTAAGTAAAAATGATGTCATATTAAAAACAAAAAGATCCTCTTTTTTTGATAAAACTAAATATTTAACCAATACTAAATGGCCTATGACAACTAAAGGCAAACTTCTGATTTTTTTTTTTTTTTTTTTTTTTTTTTTTTTTTCGCGGGTACTGAGATCAGAACTTAAAGTTTGTGCGAATGTTCACATGAAAAGATGTATCCGAGAAACGTGACTTTAAGTTTGGAAATACATTCATTAGTAATCTATTGCGCGTTAAAATACTTTCAAACTGTGAATTAGAGTGGTGCGTATGTAAATTACGAGAATGTGAAAATAACGTACAGTTTAGATTTTATGTGGGAAATTTTTATGATGTGACAAAGCGAAATCCTTTTTACTGATTTTTTTTATCCCGTAAAAATAAACATAAGAGTCTCGATCGATAACTTCATCATAATTACTCATCTTGATTACGTATTCTAATACAGTTTAATTTTTCAATAATTTAAGCTGTTGAAGTTTGTGGAAATAATATTTTGGTAATTTTAGGTTAAAAATATACCAATGTAAGTTGAATTTTTTATTGTAATTATTTTTGTAGGTTTATTATAAATTCGATTTGACAGTTCCTTTCTAACATTTTAGTTCGTCGAATTTCGACGGGTTCCAACTCGTATTTATAAAAGAAAGATGATTGTGTGTCCATGATGACTTGTAATAACTACCATACGTAAAGGTCTGAAAATTCTTCGAAAATGATAAGAGGTCTGAATGAGGATAGCTTCAAAGCAAGTCCTGATGAACCTGACAAGGCTCAGCTTATATATTTATTTTTTATTTATTATTTATTCTTTTTTTTTGGTCATAAATATTTTGTTCAATGCTAAACAATTTTAAAGGACCTATAATAAGTCCGGGAGCCGGTGACATCGAAGGTCCCACCATTGCGGAAATTAAATATTTTTTTTTTTTTTTATGTAAATCGATAGTAAAAGGTCATACAAACAAAATGAGCTAGGCATTACTAAGTTTGACATTCCCAAAATAAGTTAAATTAAATTAATTATTATTAAAAATCTGCAATGATTTACCGTATTCGCGGAAAGCCGACGCTTTGCCAGCATCCAGACGCGAAATAAAGAAACCACCGGTAAAAATTCAAAGCAAAATAAATGTTAAATTTTATCACCGGCCACCTCCTTAAAATAGGTATGACAGATTTTTCCGGCATAATAAAGTTTGTCATACCAAGTTTTAATGGTAGAGCAATGGAACGATGTAGACATGTTCTGGATTGCCTAGTTGAAAAGAACTGTACATCTAAATGTATAGGTGATTCGACTAGTGAGGCTTAGGGAGCCATGAGAGAAAACTTATTAAAAATGTGGTTAGGCCACAAAAAATAAAGAAGAAAAAACTAAGCAAGTTAAAATAAGTTAAAAAAAAACTTCATAGTATAACAAAATATAAGTGAGGAAGAGAAAAAAGGAGAAGAAAGTAGAAAATATTCCATTAAATAATAATAATAATAATAATAATAAAAACAGACGAAATTAGTTACCGGGACAAGCCCCACCTAAAAAAAAAAAAAAAAAAAAAAAAGACTCTTTTCAGAAACTATACAATAAATTTAAGTTAAAAGTTAAATGCTATAAAGTAGCAGTATAACAGATAGATTTATTTTTCTTTTATTTTTCTTTTAACAGACAAGACAAGACAAAAAGAAAATTTATGTAAAGAGAAGAGTGAGGGAATCTCAGACTTCATCATTTAGCAAAAGCGTATATTTAGGGCGTTTAGGGTTGGGGGGGTTGAAGACCTCATAGTCTGGTAGCTCAGCAATAATTTCATTTGGTATATTGTAAACATGTTTGTAAAATTTTTTGGCTAATTGATTTATACGTGTTTTGAATGAGTGGTATTTAAGTCCCTTCTGATAGTGGTGTTTCTTAGATAGCAGTGAGCACAAAATTTTCCATAAAATGCTTAAGAGTGATCAATCTCCGCGATGACCGTAAAAAATTATTAGGTTTTCAAAATAATTAATTTAACATTTTCGGCCAGTCAAACCTAGTCATACCTACCTCATTTTGTTCGTAAGACTTTTTACTGTCGCTACTTTTTACTATATGAAATTTTATCGATTTGCATAAAAAATTTTTATTTCCGCGATGACGGGACTTTCAATATCACCGTCTCCCAGAATATAACAATATGTGTGTCGACTGTAACAATATATGTGTCGAATTTTCCGAAATACTCAAAATATATACGTTTACAAACATTTTTCGGACTTTTATCACATTATAATAGAAATTGGTAGGATATAATAAAGGAAATTACGATATACCAATTTTCAGGCATATATAATGTGCGAAAAATATCCGAGAATTTATAGATAGATAAAAAAAAGAGTGATAAAGACTAGTGTGACAGACAGATAGTTGGAACCCGTGTCCTGTACTTTCTAATTCAATCATTTTGTAAAGTTACTGATGGCACAATGTTTAGTATAAACCAGTTTCATTGTCTTACAAGAAAGAATAGAGACTAAAATTTTTTACTTATTTCCTGTACGATTAGATACCTTAATTTTGGGGGGTTTTGTGGGATACACGCAGCTTTCTCACTGGCTTTTGACCAACATTAGCGATTTGGCGAATAAGAAATTAAAAACAGTAGCCAAATGAAAATAAATATTAGTAAAA
This sequence comes from Maratus speciosus, assembly GCA_963932465.1. Classification (NCBI taxonomy): domain Eukaryota; kingdom Metazoa; phylum Arthropoda; class Arachnida; order Araneae; family Salticidae; genus Maratus; species Maratus speciosus. The sequence goes on from OZ010789.1 coordinate 465,807,549, forward strand.
TACATTGGGCGTGAAACCCTGAAAAATCTATCTTTAACCTCTTATTTATCTATTTTTTAAATATGTTCTAAATTAACCTCATTTTTTGTAATTACTCAAAAAATAGAAATCCAACAATCCGCTACAGAAACTAAAAATAAATACATTCTAAATGCCTCCTAAATGAGTAAATATTTCGGACATTCTTTTAGCAGTCTGAATAAAAGTTAAAAACAGCTATCTTTGATTTACCGTTGTGAAAATATACACTAAATATCTCTATCGACTGATAGAAAAAATTGACCGGCCAATGATACTTTACGTACAACTAATAAATAGTGTGGTTAATATTTGACACTTGTTGCGAGTAATTTTGTTTATTTTTTTACCAGAGCTACGCCGGCGCATAGACATTGATTAACTGACAAAAAACCTATCACATAATCCTTTTTGTGTCTTTGGCTGTTGCTAAACTGAATTGACATTGAGTCTGTATCTGTACCTCTATAAATAGAGCATTGTAAATGGCACTGTGCGATTGAACATGTAAAGCTACAACAATCGTTCAGAAGTGCGGATAAGTCTCGAGTGTACTGGCACGGCAGACACACAAACAGAGCAGAAATTAAGAAACTACCAATTTGTCCAATCTGATTGTTAGTTTACTCTCCAATTGAAACATTTTGGCGCGATTTGGCGCAATGGCGAGCGGCAGCGAGAACCCTGGATACACGGCTGGCAAATGCATCCTAAAGTGGAAAATGCATCCCTTGGATTACTTTCCAAAATAACTCACATATTGAAAAAAACGAAACTCTTCATACACTGCATAAAAATTCGCTTTTATTACACTGTAAGAAAAAAATCGCCTTTATTCGCCGTTATAAGCTTGTAAAACCTAGACTATTTGACCTTTATCACAACATGAATCCATACATTGAAGTATTGGAGAGCATACTTCTCAAAGAGTAACTAGATAGATATACGCTACAGCTATCTTCACAAAAAATACGTTTGATATGTTGATCAGCTACGCTTCTATGAAATTAACATAATTTCTAATAAAATGTTTCCTATAGGAGAAATTAGAATATTCATAGGAAAGAAAATTCGCTGGCAATTTTATATAACTCTACTCATTTGCATTCTGTAAATATTTATCCTTACAAAATCATTGCTGCAACATTTGGAATTATCATTACAGTAAAAAACGGATATAACGCTCTTCCGGGGGACCGGGCTAGAAGAGCCTTAAAAGCGGGAAAGCGTTAAATGCGGGAGAATGTTTTCGGCATTTTAAAATTAAGATTATTATTTTATCTGCTTTAAATAATGCGGGGAATCATTTTTGTGTATTATTTAAAATAGAAACTCCACAGTATAGGTACAAAAACGTTTCCTTCATTTAAAATATCACAAATTTACATAGTGTTTACAAAGTGTAATTTTATTTCAAATCAGAATAAGTAAAAGAATTGATAGCATTAAACAAAAGCTACAAAATATATTCAACATTTCTAATAGGAAACTTTATCCTTATATTAAACATAAAATAAAATTATGGAAAAACTAATATTTTGTTTTTTTTTTAAATGTAACATTTGTATTCTTGAGCACCACTATGATGACTATAAACTTTCACTTACTGTTTATTCAGTTTTTGAGAAAAACTCTTCAAGTTTAGTCTGACGGGTGGACGAATGATCACATAAAAGAGCGTTTTCTGCCTTGTTTATGTGTCTTAATATATCTTCATGTGAAGCGGCGGTATCTACTGAAGCGGTGTATAGGCGGATAGTGCTAAAAGCTTACATTACTTTAGCTATCGTTGGGATGCGCTCTTGAACATCACCATCAGCAACTTCCTCAGGGTCCTCTTCTTCTGCAGCATCCTGTACGGTGTCCCCTATAATGTCGTCAATGCTCCAAACGTTGATTTTGATAACGTTTTTATCAATGTTAAGATTGTGTAAGGCTGTGTGCGTTTTCTGCAAGATGCTCGCAAACAGCTTGCCAGTCCTCGTCGTCTAAAGGATCCGGACCCTCTTCAGACGCATGGATATCACCATCGGCATCTGTTATGAAGCCTGATTTTTTAAAGCAATTTTAAATTATTTTAGGTTCGATTGCATCCCAAGCAGCGCTAAGGTAATTCATGGCGTCGAGGAGAGTTACGAAAGATCGACTACTTTTAATTTCCATTTCATGTAGAAATCGTTACACTATACGTTTGCCATAGTGTTGTTTTAAAACCTTTATGATCCATTGATCCATCGGTTGAAGTACGCTTGTGGTGTTTGTAGGTAAACATTCCAGAGAGACGTTTGAAATATCTGGTATTTCTTGGGGATGTGCTCCGCAATTGTCTACGAATAGTATGACATGCCTATTTTGCTTCCGCATCTCGACATCAAAATCAGAAACATATTTAATGAACTGGGGATCTGTCATTCAAGCCTTACGTTGATGTGCATAGTCACAGGGCAGTCGTTTGATGCTCTTGAAACAGCGCTGTTTGGCTGATTTTCCAATCACCAGAGGATTGTATTTGTCGCTCCCATCGGCGTTGGAACAAACAAGCACAGTCATACGTTCTTTACTGAGCTTTCCTCCATGGCACTGCTCATCTTTTAACGTTAAGGATTTATCAGGCATCGCTTTAAAAAAGATGAGCCAAATTCGACGGCGTTATAAATATCCCAACTGGCATAGTTTTTGATAAGCCTTGGAAGACTGTTCTTTTTCCAAAATTCTGCATTTTCTGTGTTCACGGCAGCGGATTCTCCGCAAATCTTCTTATACACAATGCCGTGGCGGGTTCGAAATCGGTCTAACCACCCATTAAATGGAGTAAAATCTTCAATTACTATCTTTTGGGATACTTCTGCAGATTTTTCTTTAACTATGGATCCGCTGATAGGCATGTTACAGTGTTTTGACTGAAGAAACCACTCGTACATAACTTTTTCTAAATCTTCATATTTTCCTGTTTTCACCCTCTTTTTCTTTGAGCCACCAATCGCAGCATTTTTTTCAATATCTTTTCTGTTTTGAAGCAGAGTCCGAAGAGACGACGACCCGATATTCATAGATAACATAAAATCTTTCTGGCTAAGAATAGGTGATTTTTTGTCATAATTTTTTAGAATTTCTAATTTTTTTGAAAGTGTCGGCGTCTTTCTTTTCATACTCTTATCTTCCATGTTGCACTTAATTAAAGTCGGCAGCGATACTACTTGCTTATGTGTAAATGAAAAAAGTGCAAACAGTTTGTGGGAAGTAAGAGACAGCTGCTGAGATGGACGGCATAAATTCTTTTGTTCTCTGATCCAATGAGAATAAAACCGTCGCACCGGCTGATTTTTTTTTTTTTTTTACATAGTCTTTAGAAGACCCCCACGGAGGGCACTCCCCTCTTAGGGCCCATATCCCTCGAGTTGATAATTGGCCGTCATAAACACAACCAACCAACCAACCAACCAACCATAGTCTTTGGACGTTGGCTGTCTGCCAGTTCCACGTCTCTTCTCTTCCTCTCTCTCTCTCTTTGTACGGGCGAGAAATTGAGAACTCTGTATGTAAATTAAAGCACCAAAGCGTAATATCCGGGATTTCTTTGTTCAAAAGATCAATAAAAAGCGCGTTAACAGCGGGAAAGCGTTAAAAGCGGGGAGCGTTAAAAGCGAGGAATTTTTACATTGTTCCTATGGGTATGGTTGAAGGGATCGGGACAAATGAGCGTAAAAGGCGGGAAAGCGTTTTAAGCGGTGAGCGTTATATCCGAGATTATCTTGGAAGTACAAGAGGAGAAGGCGAACAAAAAGTTTATTTCAGTATATGTTCCTTTCGAAATACCACATAGAAATGGTTATAACTTTGTCAAGGAAATAGTGTTGTAATTAATAGAATGTGAAAATTTGAGAAAGAGGAGGAAGAAACTGAATTTTTAATTCGTGAATTTTAACTCTTTTTCGACTGACGGTACTTATAAGTGCCATTAAAATAACATGTTATAAAATTCATTTAATACATCGATTAGATGTAATACAGTTTAGAATGAGTTATAGATACATTACTTTATCTTGTTCCAAAAGCATTATTGGTTACACAAAACAAAAATATTTTTAAAAGGATGATTTCTTTTGCCTTTGCATCTTTTCAGCTTCTATATTTCTATTGTAAGAACATTATATTTGTACATTTCCTAATTCTACAAAATACTAACAAACATATTTAAAATAAAAGATTAGAGTGGGGTTATAAATATTGCACAAAATCCTTACAAATTCAATTTTATTTAATCCTTCTAAATCCTTCAATCCTTCTAAAATTTATTAGATGATTATGTAAATCTTCTAATGTAGTTTAAACAATTCACGTAAAATGCTTTAGAAGATAAAATTTTCACGCATTCATAATTCAGTACATAAAGGGTTAATTCGCATTGCTAACAAGGCGCAGAAACAACAGAGTCAAAAATTCTCCAGGCCAGGAGTCGAACCTGGATTATTGTTTTAGCGCATCAACGCTCTGCCAATTAAGCTACCAGGATATATCTAGCCTGGCACTTCTCATTCTTATGTTGGTAAGGCTGCAACTGCAACACAAGATGGAATAACTTCATGAACCACAACTCTGCAGCAATCATTACAAGATGGAATAACTTCATGAACCACTTTGTTCGCTGTAGGGTTATGGTTCATGACGTTATTCCATCCTGTGTCGCAGTTGCAGCCTTACCAACATAAGAATGAGAAGTGTCAAGTATATTCTGGTAGCTCAGTTGGCAGAGCGTGGGTGCGCTGAACCAATGACCCAGGTTCGAACTCTGGCCTGGAGAATTTTTCAGTCTGTTGGTTATGCACCTTGTTTGCAATGTGAATTAAAAATTCAGTTTACTATTTCTCGGGTGCAATTCATCGTTTAAAAAAAGTTGTAATGTATGAGGAAGAAAAGTATATTCTGAACTTGTATGAGATTAAGTAGTTAACGTGGGATAGATAATGTTGTGCAGCGGGATCCCGTCTGTATACAATTATTATTATTATTTTTAATTGACACTGTCTCAGCCTTTCCGGGTGGAAGGGAGCAAAAGTACTTACGATTTATAGCAGTGATTTCTAACAACTCAACCGCGGCGGGCAACAGAATTACCACTTTCTTCGCCCTATCTAATCGCAGACAGTTATATGTGATTTGAGGAGAGGGAACCCATAAGCGTAATCAGTATGGGACTTCAAAATTTCTGTCAATGTCCCCCTCCCCCCCCCCCCTTCCCTCAAAAGTTACTATACCGACATCAACTGATCATACACTTTTTTAGGTCCCATCATTTTCAAACCTTTTATTCCTACATTGAAATTCTTCGTTCTTTCTGTTAATTTGGATTTTTCTTTAGGATGTTTTTCCCACGCACTCAAAAATCTAACTTTTATGCAAAACAGTTTATTTTGTTTCCACATCTTTTAGCGTATTTTGTCTGCGTTTCACCCTTCAGAGCGATTTGAGGTTCTTTAGGGGAATCTAAGGTGGTTAGCTCTTTTACGTCTAAGGTATCATCGGTCGTCATCTCCGTTTCACCTGAATCTTCACACGACAGCCATTGTAGCATGAAATGGCGCGAGCTTTGATTGCTAAAAGCTGGGATAGTCGTGAGAGCGTATCTGACAGATTTTTTGCGAAATAGATAGATAAATGAAAATGGAGGCGGTATCCGTTTGTTCCCTTGAAATGCTATTTATTGAAGGGGCAATTACACCGGCGTTATTACAGGATTTAATAAAATGCGATATAGTAGGTCACTGTGTTCAATGGAAGACAATTGCTTCTTCCTGCCTTCTAAGTATATTTTTGTTTTCACCTTTGGAAGAAGAATTCTAAAATTTATGTTAATATAGTTCTTTACTGAATATGTATCTTTCGATGATAAAGAATTGTTTTTGGAGAAGTTATAGCCCTTGATGTCGTAATTAATGAAAAGATTAAATATTTCTATAACCAGTATGTAAACAATTGGTGCATACATTTCAATGAGATGCTGATTAGTTTTTGGTGTAAACGCTCTGCAGGTGCGCTGCTATGCAGCATTTTTCACGATTTCCACAATAGATCAATCTCCAGGACTAATGCACGGATTTTCATCAAACTTCAGATTCAGTTAGTCCTTGACATGAATTGACGATTTATACATTTTGGTGTAAATCGCTCAACAGGTGGCGCCGCTATGCTGCATTTTTTGCGATTTCCGCAATAACTCTATCTCAAGAACTAATGCTTGGATTTTCAACAAACTTCAGATTCAGGTATACCTTGATATGAATCAGTGTTGTTTATGTTTTGGTGCAAATCGCTCACCAGGTGGCGCTGCTATGCTGTATTTTTCAGAATTTCGACTATAGTTCTATCTCAATAACTAATGCCCGAATTTTCATCAAACTTCAGATTCAGGTATACCTTGATATGAATCAGTGTTGTTTATGTTTTGGTGCAAATCGCTCACCAGGTGGCGCTGCTATGCTGTATTTTTCAGAATTTCGACTATAGTTCTATCTCAATAACTAATGCCCGAATTTTCATCAAACTTCAGATTCAGGTATACCTTGATATCATTTAATGCTGTTTATGTTTTGGTGTAAATCGCTCAACAGGTGACGCTGCTATGTTACATTTTCAGAATTTCCACTATAGTTGTATCTCAAGAACTAATGCACGAATTTTCACCAAACATTCAGATATACTTTGATAGGAATTGGTGCTAAATTCATGTAATTTCTTGTGCTATTTAAATGATTTAATTGACATGATTTATATAGAAGAAAGTTTTCTGATGGCCACAACATACTAGTTAAGATTTAACGACATACCTATAATTTAATATCCAAACTTTCATATTATATGATTTACATTGGAATAAAGTTTAGCATCATAAAGTTGCATTATTTGGATTTTGTTTTTCATTATACTCTATAAAAGTGTGCCAGGAAGCCATGAAAATGGTTTCATATCTTCAAATAAATTTAATTCTTTCAGAGAAATATTATGTCTCCCAAAGGAAAAAAAAATTAACAATACAAAATGCAGTAGAAATTATTGTTGAAAAATTATTTAAGTATAAAGTTCGCAAAAAATTATTTTTTCCGCTGAACAACGTAAAGTTTTTGACACATTTTCTGACTAATCTTTAAACGAAAAAGCATAATACTTGCAAACATGGTTATTAAAATGATTTCTAATTGAACAGTTTTTGTTCTTTTTTAGTTTTCTGATATATTATTTATATATTAGTTATAAGTGATTGTAGTCTCAGGATGGCAGTCAGCGTTTTCTGAAATCTTCTTTCTTTACCGGAAAACGGAAAAATCAGTTCGATTACATAGTTTCCTAATAAGAACGCTTGTCAATTTCATACGTTTGCAAGAAAAATAAAAAATGTGTCAGATAGTGGGCAGTTTGTAAATGAGAAAACAGCCTAAAGAATAGATTAAATAAAAAAAAAAAAAAAAAAAAAAAAAAAAACGACTGCGTAAAAAGCGAACTAATTAATTATTTCTCATCAATGTGAAACTATTTTTTTTATTGCTTACCTATTTTTTTTTTATTTACTTTTATTGATGACTTTTAAGTTGTGTTTAATTGTTAGTTCCTATAAGCACTGTTTTGATGAGGTGTATAGATGTCTATGAAGGTTAGAGTTGCAGAAAAGCTAGAGATCCTACCTACACAACTTCCAGGTTGTGTAATATTTAAACGGAGCTTTTGACTGTAAAATAGTCAATGAAACATCGTCTTCATTTTGAAAGACCTATCCAATGATAGGCCACTCAATAGGGTACGTAAAAATTTTTTTTCGTCTCTACCGCCAATTTGTATTTTACGGCCGCCATTTTGAATTTCTGAAAACAAAACCTAGCATATAACCATCGGACGGTTATGACGAATCGATAGAGACCTTATTCATTAAAATCCATCCAGCCGTTAGGATTTTTCGAGGGTATAAAGAAATCCACATACCCAGATACGCGTGAAATACATAACCTTTCTTGGTAGTTGGGTAAAAATTAGAAGAAAATCTTACCAAGTAAAATATTCTATTTAAAAAATAATCAAGGTCAGTTATCTCTTTAAATATGAATATGCATTAAAATTATGATATATGAATATACACAGTGGCGCCCAACTTATATGGGCCCATGGGGTGCGAGCCCACTCAATAATTTGATCACTCCGCCCACCCAATTTCAATTGTTTTAATTCGTAACTGATTTTTTTTATTTGTTCAATCGCTGAAATGAAATTTGGTTTTATTAACGTTCTCAAAAAAATTTTTGTTTTGAAAAATAGTAACAACATCAATTACACTTACAAGGAGAACTGAAAACCCTTTCAGTGAATGTATGCACGAAAACAAATTTCCTGCATATTTTGTAATCTGTTTTGATGTCAATTAATAAAGCACTTAGATAACTAAAATGTATGCAGTTCTTGACATTTAGTTTTTTGCACTTTCAATATGTAGCAATTCCGATTTTATTTAAAATATATATTAATGTATTTATAAGGAACAACTTAATATAATTTAATGAAATTATTTATAAAATTATAATTAAATTATAATAATTTAAAAATTTGCTTAGAAAAAAGCAATTTAATTTCTAGTTATCATCTTTAATCATTCGCTCCTCCCCTCTCCCTTTCCACACACATACACACTAAGGGGGAAAATTATGTGTGTTAATTTACTCAAAAATGTTTGAGCGCACCCAATATTTTCGAAAAGTTGGCGGTACTGAATATACATTAGGAATACAAAATGTGAGATTTTGAGACTTTTAATCATCTTTTCTTACAAATTATAACGAACTATTATTATTTTAACAATAATTATTAGTAATAATTACTATATATTATTATTTTGTTGTTGTTACTGTTTAGCTCTGATGGAGCATTTTGTTTGTTTTAGTAAATAAATTTAAAACAACATGCATATATTCCTTACATAATGTTTTTTCTTCGTCATAAATTTTAATATGTTGTGGAAATTGAACAATGGGGTAAAGTATGCCGTGAAGTAAAAAATGTTGAGAAAAATTGTATTGAAATTGGGACCATTGAATATAGGCCATTCAATATGACAATTGAAATTGGGAAATCAAAGTTGTAATTTCCTCTCTTGTAAATGTGCTTCATTTTTCTGTTTCAAACATTCTTTTTTTAAATTAATGGTAACAATTACAGAATTTACTCAGTACGATTCTTACAAAGAAATATAGTAATTTCCTTGATAAATTAATTTGCAATTATGTAAATTGGTATTTGTTAATAAGAATAATATTTTTAATTCATATTCTTTCCTTCAAAATTTGTAAACAATTAGAACTTTTGGACTATACGGAATTGAAGTATCATTGAATTTCGTTTTTCAAATGTTAAAGACATTGAGGAAAAATTAAACCTTTTAATTCAAATTATAGCAAAAGATAGTACTTTTGAATTTGTCGTCTCCTTGAAAGCTACCTCTATGGATACGTGTCAGTATTATTTTTTTCTGCTATGTTTTAAATTAAGTCATTATTGAGCAATATTACAGAAGCATAGAAAATCTCTCTTTGCTGCTACAAGTTTTTTATAATATTATCCGAGCCTATAAAAATTATCAACACTTTTTTTCAAAAGAAAGTCTGCTTTTTTGTGCCTTTCTGGATACTGATTTAAGGAAACAGACTTTCAATACAAATCAAGAATTACTGTCTGGTTCGCAAATTATGCATTTAGTCATAAATACCCCCAAATATCTAACTAGTATTTTATAAACTTAATTATAAAGAGACCTGACATCAATTAACATGATAGCAGAGTATAACTGATTGCTAAGTAAAAAGCAGCCACAAGCAGTGCACTGCACAGACCAAAAAGTTCTAAACGAAAACTGGGAGACGAAGAGATGACATAATGATTACCTTGACTCTGTAGCAACTATGAGAAATCTAATTACTGTAAAAACATTTATTTTCGCGAGGCTTTAATTGTCGCGATTTTTGCGAGTCCATCGTAATCGCGAAAATATAAGCCTCGCGAAATATTTTTCTTCGCCTCAAATAATAACAAAAAATCAGAAATTTTTCACTTATCCACAATTTAATGATTACAGTTACTTAAATAAGAAATAAGTACAGAAATTTCTTGAATACTTACAACTATTTCTTGAATAAAAACAATAATACAGCACATTCACTTACAATATTTATACCAGATTCTTTGAAGCCATTCAAATTTATCTCATATTTGGCTTTAACACCGTTAAATACTCGCACAAGCCAAGAATCGTGAATCCGTTTTAGTCGTGATATTCGCAGGTCCACAGATTCTTTTTCCTCTAGAAATTTAAAAAAGGGGGTTCTATTAGCATACTTGCCAACATACAACTAAACTTCCGTAAAATGTGAGTTAAGCTGACAAAGGTTACACACGTTACTAACCAGAAAATTTATTTGATGTATCATTATATATTTAAAATCACGTTTCTCTATGAAATCTATTTCAATAAATTTCTTTAGTAAATTTCTGGTTCGAAACGCGTTTAACCTGGGTCAATTTAACTCACATTTTACGGAAGTTTAAGGGAAGGTTGGCAAGTATGTATTAGCTGGCTTCTTGATTTTTCAAATTTCGGTTCTGTTCATATAAAATTCGCGAAATTTTCAACTCGCGAAATCACCGATATCTTCATTTTCGCGAAAATTACGGCTCGCGAAAATAAGTGCTTTTACAGTAATTAATCAATTGATGCCTAACTTTATGTTTTCTCAAATCTGCTGTTAAAATCACTTTAAAATGTTGCAAAATGAACTGGAAAAATATTTTTAAAAATTATGCAAAATTTTCTTTTGTATTTATTTGATAAAATGTAAACGTCCTAAATATGGGAATATGTATAATATTTATAATAGTATAATATGCATAATTATATGTTTTGTCTAGATTTGTATAAAATAAGCTTTTAAATTGTATATTGTAAATACTATAATCAGTATTTTTATGTACTACTAAAAATATACATTATCATTATTAATAAACTAAGCATAATCGTATTTGAAGCTTAAAACAATTTATTTCATAATCATCTTGAAAACGATTTCACATAAATAAGTTTCCCCTCAATGGCCAATAAAAATATATACCCATTCCTGCCTAATGTCTTACATTTGAGACGTTACAAACATGCATAAAAAATATGCTAGAACACATAATTTGGGAATTTTAATAAATACGCCTTTAAAAATGTCTATAAGCTTAGACTGTAACTTATTTATTTGTATCTATGATAAAAAGAAAATACAAATAAACTTACTTTTTACATTTCGTCATCTTGAAAAATGTGAAATCTATGAACATCGAAAAAAAATTTCATTTAAGCAAGTAAATATCCATCCCGTGAAGTCACCTCTCTGTAACATATAAAGACATTTATAGATAACCAGTTCATGCGGTTTCTATGTTACAAAGAAAAAAATATATACATACAAATTTATTAAATTCTAAGCGGCCTAAATATGGGACAGTAGGCATAAAGGGTTAATAACATGCAAGATGCATCTTTAAAGTTTTTTTTTTTTTATAAAATTTTTTGGGTAGATTTTTGGCTGACTCTATATTATATTTTCTGTGTGATTCTGATGGATCATCAAACTATACGTAGAAAAAACTTTACGTAAGATAGTGTAAAGTTCGACATTTCAAAATTCAGCGTATTGAAAAATATTAAAAACACCTAAAATGGTGCAGGAAAAAAAGGTATAAAGTATTATTTCACAGACTTGCAATATTTAAAGAGTGTAACATGAGTAATTAGCAAAGGTTGAAGTTAATATTTGGTGACTAAACCCTTTTCCCAATATTCCTGCAATTGGGGAAAAACCTCGACAATGCCAAGGGCCCGCCTCATTCAGCTATTAGTAGGAGAGCTGTTGAACATTTTTGAGTAGGTATTTGAGGCACCCTGAAAATTTATGCAGCACTTCTTTTGTAATGCCTGAATACAAAATCGAATGTCTGGCTGAAGGATCGTGGCCCGAAACCTGTGCCAGACACGTGTCAAGTGCCATTTTTTTGACACTACCCAAAAAAGTATTTGAGGCACGCTGAGATTGAAACAGAATAATATTTATACTTAGAAAAAAATATTTTGAAAATGACAGACACTTTAGTCGGCCCAAAACCTGTACCAGACCCGTGTCAAGTGCCATTTTTTGACTACCCAAAAAAGGTATTTGAGGCACGCTGAGATTGAGGAACAATAATAATTATGCTTAGAAAAAAATATTTTGAAAATGACAGACACTTTAGTCGGCACAAAAACTGTGCCAGACACGTGTCAAGTGCCATTTTTTGTCTGGCACAGGTTTTGGGCCACGACCCTTCAGCCAGACATTCGATTTTGTATTCAGGCATTACAAAAGAAGTGTTGCACAAATTTTCAGGGTGCCTCAAATACCTTCCCTAAAAGGTTTAACAGCTCTTGGACTATATTACTGACCTTAAACCCGTTATCTACTGACGGTACTTATAAGTACAATTAAAATAACTTGTTATAAAATTCATTTAATACATCGATTAGTTGTAATACAGTTTAGAATGAGTTATAGATACATTACTTTGTCTTGTTCCAAAAGCATTATCGGTTGCACAAAACAAAAATAATTTTAAAAGGATGATTTCTTTTGCCTTTGCATCTTTTCACCTTTCTTGGCGTTGTAAGGCTGGGAGGGGATTTTTCAATTCGGAAATATTTCTATTGTAAGAACATTATATTTGTACATTTCTTAATTCTACAAAATACAAAGAAAAATATTTTAAATAAAAGATTTGACTGGGGGTTATAAATATTGCACAAAATCCCTATAAATTCAAATTTAATCAATCCTTCTAAAATCCTTCTAAAATTTATTAAATGATTATGTAAATCCTCTAATATAGTTTAACCAATTCACGAAAAATGCTTTAGAAGATAAAATTTTCATGAATTCATAATTCAGTACATAAAGGGTTAAACTGAATACTTAACTTTTTAAATTAAAAATACACGTACGTTTTTGAATATGTTTAAGTTTATGTTTATTCGAATGCACTTAAAAAAAAAAAAAAAAATCAAAGATCTTGGTCAGATTTCGAAAAAAGGGACTAAAAATCATCATCATCATCTACATCATCGTTATTATTATTATTATTATTACTATACTTACTACTACTATTTGCTTTCTCTTAATGTTTCTTTAAGCAGAGCGTATTGGTGTTATCTTTACAAATTTCTCCGAGGACAATTCTACAAGCTTAAATATCTTAATAGTACAGAATAAATTATGTTTGGAAATTAATTTTTACAAAAAGAAATTCACGTGAAAAATTCAATATAAATATAACACAGAGAAAGGGAGGGGGTACTGGAATTTTATTTTTTTTGGGGGGGGGGGGGGAAGGATCAAATGAGAAAAAGTGGCTCCAGAATACCATCCTTACGTCTCTTAAGTCTGTTCTAAAATCCAAAAGGACAACTTTATGGCATAAGTTTTAATTTATTTTTGTTCGGAAATGCATGAAACTAGCAGGTGTTGTTGTTCAGAAACTATGTAATCAAACATTTTTTTTTTTTTTTTTTTTTTTTTTTTTTTTTTTTTTTTTTTTTTAGGCAAACGTTATAGATCTTTCAGAAAATATTGTCAAAGTGGGTGTTTTGAACCGAATTTCTGCGAACAAGAAGAGTGACTACCCAAGGAAGGGTGAAAAAACAGTCTTTATCACGTGATCAAAATAGCTTTTAACTTAATGGATAATTTATTCATGAAAAAATGGAAAACACAGTTCGATTCCAAATCACTTCCATAGTCAGGCCTTCCAATTTTATATCTTTCTGTTGAAAAATGAATTTGTAAATGTGTCAAAACATTTTGCGCTTGTTGAGCAGAGCAGTTGAGAACAGCTGAAGGGCAAAACTGGAAAATTTCATTAGTGGCCAGTGGCTAGTAGTATCAGTTTTAGTAGTGTCTACTTTTTTATTCAAAAGTACTAAACGGTAAACTTTTGTTAAAATTTCTATTAGTATTAATCTAAAATTGAATAGTCCAAATGAGTATGTTAATATAACGTACTGCAAACAAACAAAGTAGGATCCTTGATGGAATGCAAGCAAATTTTACTCTCTCCTTGTAGGAAAATGGCTCTAAGGTGGCCGCTAACAAACAATTTTTTAATAGCCACTTTTTCGCCCCGTGGCTAGTGCTGATTTTGCCTTTAACGACGCTGAAGACTATAATACTGTAGAAGATACCGTTATTCAGAGATTGATTGTCCTGTCATAACAATTTATTCAGTCATACTTCGATTTATTTCTGGCAACCAGTTCGATCAGTTTGCGGATTAGTTCACATGTAGATTTATTATTTGATTAAAATTCATCCCACGCGTCTATTCCTGTGTCTCTTCATTGGAAAGGGTCCCGCATGTGAGTGTGTTTTAGTAAGGCAAATCTGTCTTTTCAAGGTTAGAATTCTTTATTGTGACTCTTATTAGGTCATTAACGTGGCATTAGTTTGTTAAGAGCCCCTTACTTGCAAGCAATAATTTAATGATATTTTTTAATGCTTCTGAAGTCTATATTGAAGAGCCGAAAATCTTGATTCATCGGTTTATAAAAAGGGAATTGTAAAGAAGTAATGAATGCAGATTAAAAAAAATATGTGCATAAAATTTAAAGAAAACTTACTTTACATTATTTTTTCATAAAAAAAGGAACAAAATGTAGAATAAAACTATCACGCTGTTTATTTAAAATTTTGTTAATGTTTTGGTTGAAACTTGTCAATTAAAACAAAAAAGTATAATTAACGTATCTTCTAAAAGTGTACTCTAAAAATTACTATTAGTATTATAATTAGTATACTCGTAAAATTTTGTTAATGTTTTGGTTGAAACTTTTCAATTAAAACAAAAAAGTATGATTAACGTACAGTGAGCAAAAAAAGTATTTGCACGCAGACGATTTTTTGCATAAGTAACCATAGAAAGCAAATTTGATACTATTCTCTTAATTATTCATTTATTTAAATAAGAATAAAATAAAAATAACTACCCATTTTCCTTAAACAGTAATATTACACATTTTAAAAAATAAATTAATATTTTCTCAAACCTAAAAAGTATTTGCACAAGAAGCATTGACTGTTAAAAAAGGCATTAAATGTGAACATTATGCAAATGTTTAGCATATCAGTCCCGCAGTACATTAGCCCCGCACTTTAAAGTCAAGTAATATATTAACTGGAGCAGGGATTCTGGGGAGTTTTTGTTCTAATGGCGCCGAAAACGTGTGAACTGTCTGTTGCTACCCGTGAGAAGATTATATTTCTTCACAATTCTGGATTAAGTTACCGAGGAATAGGTAAAAAATTAAATCTAAACTTTTCTAGTGTTCGTTATGTAATTAAGAAGAAAAAAGAAACTGGTTCGACAATAAATAAGCCGCGAACTGGGCGTCCAAGAAAGCTAAATACCAGGCAAAGGAGAGCCATCATAAAAGAATATTCAAAAAACTCTTTTCTAAGTGCTCGAGAATTGGCTGTTGATGTCGCTTCAACGTCGGGAACAATAGTTACACCACAATCAATTGGAAATATTCTTCATGATGCAAATATTCGAGGAAGAGCCCCTCGAAAAAAAACCATTTATTAGTGAAACAAATGGGGTGAAAAGACTTGAATTTGCAAAAGCTTATGTCAGCAAACCACTAGAGTTTTGGAAAACTGTTATTTTTTCCGAGGAAAGCAAGTTCAATATTTTTGGCTCAGATAGTAAGAAAACTGTATGGCGAAAGCCAAATACTTCTCTTCAAATTAAAAACTAGAAACCAACTGTAAAACATGTAACGGTCATGTAATAACGGTCATGTAATGATTTGGGGATGCATGTCTTTTAGCGGAGTTGGCGAAATGACCTTTATTAAAGGCAATATGAATGCTAAACAATATATTAATATATTGCGAGATCATTTATCTAATAGTGCTCTGAAATTAGGAATTCCTAATTCATATTATTTCCAACAGGATAACGATCCGAAACACACTGCATATATTACCAGGTTATGGTTGCTTTATAATGTAAAAAATCAATTGAAAACGCCACCACAATCACCAGACCTGTATCCGATTAAAAATTTATGGCATATTTTGGATGTGAAAATAAGGAAAAAGAAAATTTCTAACAAATCAGAACTTAAGCAAGCTCTTAGGGAAGAATGGCTACAAATCAGCAGTGAAACATGTCACAAATTAATAGAATCAATGCCCAGACGATTACAAGCTGTAATTGAAGCAAAGGGCATGCATACTAAATATTAGCACTGTTTTTAACTTATAAATAATTCCTCTAGTTCTATTTTTATTGCTAGTGTGCAAATATTTTTTTGGCAGTACAAATGCTACTTTTTTATGTTTTCATATTTTAAATATAATTATTAAGTCAGATATTAAATATGTTTATTTGTTTTGTAAAAGTGTTGGTATTTTTAATTCTTAGTTGCTTTTATTTATTTATACATATGCTACAACAAATTTACCTGGTGTGCAAATACTTTTTTTGCTCACTGTATCTTCTAAAAGTATACTCTATTAAGGGTGTATTCGAAAAAATATTTTCCCACCCTCAACAGCTCGAAATTTTCTGAGACATTTTCAGACTCATTTTTAAAAGTAAAAACATGCAACTTGCTGAGTGGATTTTTGAAGATATATATAAGAGGCCGTGTGATTTCATTTTTCGCTCAATTAATTAGAATTTGATTTTTAAACAATTATTTTCTCAGTATGACCATTTTTAGGTAGCTTTCTTCACAAGAAAGCTACCTATAGGTAGCTTTCCTATAGGTAGCCTATAGTAGTAGGTACCTATAGTAGTAGGTACCTATAGGTAGCTTACCTATAGGTAGCTTTCTTTACAAGAAAGCTACCTATTGCAGCCGTTCGGAGGAAATCGATTTCAAAAAATTTTGGTATATTTTCATCGATCATGACCCCCAGACCCCGAAACCACCCTCCGTTCAAAATTGATATATATATATATATATATATATATATATCTGACCTATGTCACACTGTAACTCCCGTAATTATGAACCGATTTCGATGTAATTCGGTGTGTACATAGTACATACCAATGTCTCGACCGAGTTCGTTGGCCAGCTTCATCCGCCATTTTGTTTCAAAATGGCGGCCATTTAAAATTTTTTTAAAAATTTAAAATTTGAAATGTGGTACCAAAAAATTGAAAATGGAAAAATATTTTTTTCTTATGTATTTGACCTTTATACAAAGATTTCGGAGCAGTTTTTGTTTCGTCTATATCTTAAAAAATGGCTGAGTTATAGCATTTTGAATTTCTAGCGTGGCTGACATTTTGAAACGTCCTGAAATTTGTCACGCGATAAAAGGCGTATTTATGAACCGATTTGGATGTAATTCGGTGTGTACATAGTACATACCAATCTCTCGACCGAGTTCGTTGGCCAGCTTCATCCGCCATTTTGTTTCAAAATGGCGGCCATTTAAAATTTTTTTAAAAATTTAAAATTTGAAATGTGGTACCAAAAATTTGAAAATGGAAAAATATTTTTTTCTTATGTATTTGACCTTTGTACAAAGATTTCGGAGCAGTTTTTTTTTCGTCTATATCTTAAAAAATGGCTGAGTTATAGCATTTTGAATTTCTAGCGTGGCTGACATTTTGAAACGTCCTGAACTTTGTCACGCGATAAAAGGCGTATTTATGAACCGATTTGGATGTAACTTCGTTTATACATAGTACATACCAATGTCTCGACCGGGTTCGTTGCCCAGCTTCATCCGCCATCTTGTTTAAAAATGGCGGCCATTTAAATTTTTAAGAAAAATTTAAATTTGAAATGTGGTAACAAAAAATTGAAAATTGAAAAAATATTTTCTTCTTATGTGTTTGACCTTGATAAAAGGATTCGGGAGCAGTTTTTGTTTTGTCTATATCTTAAGAAATGGCTGAGTTATAGCATTTTGAATTTCTAGCGTGGCTGACATTTTGAAACGTCCTGATTTTTCTCACGTAATAACAGGCGTATTTATGAACCGACTTAGATGTACCTTGGTGTGTACATAGTACATACAAATATCTCGACCGAGTTCGTTGGCCAGCTTCATCCACCATCTTGTTTCAAAATGGTGGCCATTTAAAAAAATTAAAAAATAAAAAAAAATTAAATGAGATACCAAAAAATTGGAAAATGAAAAAGATTTTTTTTTTGTATGTGTTTGACCTTAATACAAAGATTCCGGAACAGTTTTTCTTTCGTCTATATCTAAAAAAAATGGCTGAGTAATAGCATTTTGAATTTCTCTTGTGGCTGACATTTTAAAACGACCTGATTTTTGTCACGCGATAACAGGCGTATTTATGAACCTATTTGGATGTAACTTGGTCTGTACATAGTACATACCAATGTCTCGACCGAGTTCGTTGGCCAGCTTCATTCGCCATCTTGTTTCAAAAGGGTTGCCATTTAAAAAAAATTAAATTTAAAATTCAAAATGAGGTATTAAAAAATTGGAAAATGAAAATGATTTTTTTATGTGTTTGACCTTGATACAAAGATTCCGGAGCAGTTTTTGTTTCTGAAAATTTGTTCTTTTGTTTATATCTTAAAAAATGGATGATTTATAGCACTTTGAATTTCTAGCATGGCTAACATTTTGAAACGATCTTGTATTTGTCACGCGATAACACACGTATTCGCCTATTTCGATGTAAGAAGGCATGTGGATAGTATACATCAACACCTCGACCAAAGTTCGCTGGCCAGATTCATCAGCCATCTTGTTTCAAAATGGCGGCCATTAAATTAAAAAATATATATATATTTAAAGTGAGGTGCAAAAAAATTAGAAATTGAAAAAGGTTTCTTTCTTAAGTATTTGACCTTCATATAAGGATTCAGGAGCATTTTTTGTTTGTCTTTACCTTAAAAAATGGCTCAGATATAGCAGTTTCAATTTCTATTGTGGGTAACATTTTTGAAAAATCTGATTTTTTGCATGCGACAGCACTCCTATATATTAACCGATTCCGATGTGAGTGAGCATGTGCACAGCAATTACTAAGGTCTCGACCAAGTTCACTGGTTAGCCTCATCTACCATGTTGTCTTAAAATGACAGGCACTTTAAGAAATCGCCAAATTTGGCAGTCAAATATAAGTGACTTTAAAGAAAAGCAGCTTGGATAAAGCTGACTAATTTCGCGAAATTCTCATTCATTATATTGATAAAAATTAGTATTGAATCTGCTATATTCGGTTTCCACTAAATTGAGCTTCGTGTGTTTGAATGATATGAGTTGGCTTTTTTTAAATAAGGATTATGAAAGCTACCTCTTCCTCCCGGCACTGGCCGGAAGGACTTTTTTCATTCCCAGATCTCTCGCTTCGGAAAATCCAGTTCAAAACGCCAACTTTGACAGCATTTTTTGCAATATTTTCTGTATTTATCAAAAAATCGACAAGCACGGCACATTATGTAGTTTCTAAATAAGAGAATTTGTCAGTTTGATGAGTTTGAGAGCAAAAATGAATTTAAAAATAAATCAGAAAATAAGCAGTTTGAATCGGAATACACCCTTAAGGCAAATGTGTGTGAGTAAACTTCGTTTCGTTATATATACGTATATACAGGGGAGGGTAGTACACAGTGAGGCGAAAATTATTATTACCTAACGAATGGCAAAGATTTTTATTCTTTTGAAGAAATTTTTGCACATCTTTAAGCTACACAAATACGCTACACATTAATGTATAAATGGTTTTAAAAAAGTTATTTATAAAAGCCCAGAAGCAGAATAACGGAGTACCGAAAATTGTCTCACTGTGTACCAATCGGCGTACACAGTGAGACAATGTATATATTTTCATAAATCATACATTTTTACACTCTTCTCTATCAATTATTTTCTGCAGTTTATGACTTCTAATTAATATTTCTAGATTAATTTTTTTTTTAAATATGAGCCTCGGGTGAACAATGGCAGAACCTTCATGCAAATTTTCAGCCTCTTGCGTTTAGTAGATTTCACTAGCCCACGCATCCCTCCCCCCCCCCCACACACACACATACACACACTCACACACACACAGACAGCGAGAGAGAGAAAAAAACCCTTCTTTTATTATTAAATAACCTTTTTTTTTTTATATCAGAACAGCATAGTAGATACACAGTGAGGCACGTCTCACTCTGTACCACAACTATGTGTCTCACTGTGTACTTCCGTTACGTTGTAACAAAATGGATGCTATATCTGTTTCATCATCAATTTCACAGCTTTGAATGCTTGTGTCGTTTTGTCGACATAGTCTATCATTAGATATAACTAGGTTTGGTTAAGTAAATATATGCTATAATGAAAGAAATAAACTCTAAAAGGGACGTTTATGTAACTTTAACCCCTGTAAAATAAATAATTACTTACTATTTTGTTGGACGAGTAACCGAATTGCCGAAACTACATCCACGTGTTGCATAAGATGGGGTGGTTCAGTGTGTGTTCCAGCTAAAAGAAAAAGTTACAACTATATGTCAAAACGGCTGCTGTCTCACTGTGTACTCCCCTACCCTACATCATTAAAAAAAAACATAAATTAATCTATGTATATATATATATATATATATGTATCCTGCTTCAGGTCTGTGTTTTGACCAAATTCAGAATTTATATAGTTTTTCAGAGATTTTGTTTTCCTTTTTATTTTAGAGTGAAAATTTTTTTATTGGAAAAACAATAAATATGACAAGAAAGCCTTACGTGGAACGATCTATACGGATGTTATTTACATATTTAAAATAGGACTTGTACTTGAAATTGTTCGATTGAAACCATGAATGCATAGAAACAAAAAATCTAGAAACAATAAATAGAGGTTCTAAATATTGCATCTTTTTTTTCACAGAAGTTTCTGTTTTTCATTAAAATATAGAAAAGATTGTTAGAAATGGAGAAATAACATGAGCTGTTCCAATGGGCTATTTCATTACTTTTGACTTTTATTTATTTTTCTCTTTTGTTCATTTTTATTAGTATAATCAATGTTATTTATTCAAATTATACAAATATTTTGAAATTCTGGTTTCATAAACTTTTGTTATTATTTTCAGAAAAATAATGTATAGATAATAATAAATATAAAGTAATGTAATAATGGTACAGTATCTTAGAAATATTTGAAGGAAAAAAAAAAAAAAAAAAAGAGTAATTAAAATAGATGGAAATTCTGTTGAAATTATTACTTCACAACAAAACACGCAAATATCAAGCAGATTTATTAAATTACGAGGCGAAAACTCCATGTGGTAAAAAGAAAAAAATCTTCAAATAAAGAAAAAATAACATATTTACTTTTTCTTTAAATTATTTTTACTTTATGTACTTCGAAATTTGGAGTCTTGAAACTTGGTTTGCTTCTAAATTCCCTGAAAAAATACAATTCTGCAGTTTAGCAATTAAATGCTATAAATATGGCACAATCGAAAGGTAAATGACTTCCTCAATTTTGTTCGTATTTCTTTTGAAAGGGTAGGTTTTTTGTTGTACATTTTGACATTTGTTGAATTTCAGGCTGTGTTTTACCAAGAAAAAGATAATTTCAAAGATCGTATTGAAGTTTATTATTATTATTAATATATAACTTATTACAATTAATTACATTATTATTAACTACAATTAAAATTTATCTACCATTTTTTTTAAGGATACTGCTACAAAATTTTTGCCTTTTTCTATACTTACTGGTAGTACATTAGTAGGCGGAAAATGGGCGTCCGGCTTCGGGAGGAGGTGGAGGTGGAAGATGCAGGTGTAGCACCTTCTTCTCTAACTCCTCCCGTACACACCCCCTCCTCCCGCAACTCTACTCTTAGAGAAGGGGTGAATAAGATAAGGATTTTTTTAAATAAAAGTGGTAATTTTTGAGATATTGAATTTTTTGCTGTGATATCGTACGAGGGGTATTTTTAAGTTGGATTTTTCCCCTTTTTATTAATGATGATTAAATAATTAAGAAATTTTAATTGGGGGACTTTAATTTTTTAGGGGGTAATTTTTGAAAATTGAAAATTTTGTGTGTTAGTAATGAAACTTTTTTCAGCATACTACAGTTCGAGGGGTTATTTTTACTTGTGAAAAATAAATTAAAGATTATTAATTAAGAAATTTTAATTGGGGACTTTGTTTTTTAGGGGGTAATTTTTTCAGATAGAATTTTTTCGAGGACATTGATTTTTTCAGCGTACTACAGTTTACGGTGTTATGTTTACTTTTGAAAAATAAATTAATGATAATTAATTAAGAAATTTCAATGAAGGACTTTAATTTTTTAGAGGATAATTTTTGAAGATTTTTTTTTTTTTTTTTTTTTTTTTTTTTTTTTTTTTTTAAGCGTACTACAGTTCGAAGTGTTATTTTTACATGTGAAAAATAAATGAATGATAATTAATTAAGAAATTTTAATTGGGAGACTTTAAAATAATTTCGAGACTTTAATTTTTTAGGTGCGCAACTTTGGAAGATTGTATATTTTATGTGTTAGAGTTAAATTTTTCTGGCGCTAATTTTTAATTGGGAGACTAATATCTTTTTAAAAAAATTTTCTTTAAAGGAATTTTTAGATTTTAATGGAGTTTTTAACATGAATTAAAAATATTAATGAGAGAACTTCAGAAACTGTTCGTGATTAAACTTAATTTAGTGAAGCATGCGCTCGAATTTTAGGTGAAAAATAGTAATTAAAAATATTAATGAGGACACTTGTAAATTTTTACGTTTTATCACATAGCGTAATTTATTTTTGTGAATTTTTAAATAGTATTTATTACTAGTGGTTTTGTATGATTTTCATAGGAAAATTAAGAATTTTTTTTTAAATTGCTATTTATTACTAAGGATTTTGTATTAATTTTAGAAGTAAATTAAAAATATTTATGTAATGAATGTTTTGAAATGTTTTTATGTGAAATAAGTATTTAAAAAAAAAGAAAAAAGATTGGACATTTTTAAAAGTTTGTAGTATTTTGAGTTTGAATTTCGAATGTTCTATGAATTTGGTTAAGGATTTTATTCTTTTAAATGACATGTTTTCTAATGGTAATTTTTAGGAATTGCAGTTTGTTTTCTTAACCATTTCTCGATTATGTTTTTTATTGAAAGAAATGTTTATGGTTGTACTTTTTTGGTTTAGTCAATGTTATTAATGAATTATAACTTTTTGTTTCCTGCAGCTCCCTTTTTTTAAAAGAACGAGAAAAGTTATCCTCGAAATCGTGAGTATATGAAAAATACAGGGTTCCCTATGAAATGATACTAATGAATTCATACATATAAGCTCTCTTTTAGAAATATTTTGCTAAGAATTTAGAGCATATGAAAATATTAAGAGTATCATAAAAAAAATAGGATCTCCACCCATCTTAATTAAGTATGAAAAAATATTAAAATTCCTCCTCCTGAAAAAATATTAAAATTTACTCCTTTTGCTCAAGTTAACTTTACTATTTAACAGAAAGTTATTTTTCTAATGTACTAGTATTAATAAAATATATATCACATATAAACATAGTCATTTTAAAAATCCCAAAGAAAATTAAACAACAACAATATTGAAATTAAGAGATGAGTGAAAACATATATATTTTAGAGATGAATGAAAAAAAAAATATTTGCGAGATAATAAAAGAAATTTCAATTATTACATAAAACTTTTACTATTGGAAAAAAGTATATAAGATGAAAAAAAATATTATTCCAAAGTTTACAAAAAAGCTAATAAATTTTTTCAACTTAACAAAAAGTTTGTATTTTCAAGTTAACGAAGAAAAATTAACTATTGAATATCACCTAACAAGCATATACTTTTCCCCTCACATGTTACAAAAACACTTCTTAATATCCAAATTTAATGATATTTCGACATGTCTCGCCAAACTTTTTAAGAATGAAAGACTTTTACATAGAATATTTACACAATTTAGCACAATTGTACACAATTTAGCAATAAATATATAATGCACTCCACGTAACTTTGTCATTAATCAATCGCAAAGCAATTTAAACTTCTCATTTTCAATGTTATTTGTTAAACATAATAGTAACTATCAGATATTTATGTATCCTACACAACATTACTATCTTCAAAATAGTGAGAAAATTAAATAACAAGATATCTGAATTTTAACACTGAATAAAAATTCTGAAAACCATCTTAAATAATTAATTGATTAATTATAAAAAACAAACGATAAAAATAGATTAATAAATACAAGATTCCAAAAGAAGTACAACTGTAACAATTTTCTTTTCCTTTTCAGAACTTACACATTCTTAATATTTAGACCAAGCTTAGAGCTTATTAAAAAAAGATGTCAGTTGATAAGCATTGTTTTTAAGTGGGAAAATTAAAGATATTTTAGAAGAATAGGACTCTAAAATAGCGATATTTTTGCTAAAAGTACGGTAAAAAGATAAGATTTTATATTTAAAACAAAACTTTATTTTAAAATTGGGCATTTTAAAATTATCATATATTTATAGGGCATGCAATGAAAGCAAACACAAGGGATAAGATTGCAATAAAATATTATTATTATTATTATTATTTATTTTCTTTTTTTCTTTTTTTGTCAGTAATCTAATTTAATTCACACGTAACTTTAATTGAGTTTTTCGTTAAAAGTTCAATTAATGTTACAAACTATGAACTAAATAAATATTGTCAATAAAGTATTTTATTCCAATCTTTACCACGATTGTATTTATTTTCATTGCATGCTCTAAAAGATGTGATTCTTTTAAAATGCCCATAAAATAGCATTAAAAAAAACTCACTGCATAAAAATTCAACATCCACTCCTATGAAAGAGTGACTATTCACTCGTACCAGGGGTAAAAAAAAAAAAAAAACGCACTCCTTTTATTAAGAGAGAATAGTCACTCCTACGAAAGAGCCACCCCTGTTTAGAGTGACTATTCACTTCCCAGGAGTTGGTATTCACTCTTTCAGAGACAGAGAATCAAAAATTGCACTTTTGCTCAGAGTGAATAGTCATTCTAAAGAGGTTGGGCATATTTTGATTCTGCGATAGAGTGGATATTCACTCATCCGGAGTAAATAGTCACTTCTTTTTATTTAGAATGTATATATTTTTAAAAATATATTTGGAATTAGAATTGCTACCCGATGATAAATTTTTCCTGATTGCTGTGTCTAAAATCAACTCAAAATACCAACTTTGACGTCGTTTTCAGAATAGTCTTTTGCCTCCATAAGAAAAAGAGAAAAAGTATTCGATTTTTTAATATCTGAATAAGAATATCGGTAAATTTCGTGCCTTTAAAAACATGTATATGATTTTGAAAACGTGTTGGAAAGTAATCTATTTTGACTTCAGAACAACTTTTTCATCAGAAGGTGCAATTGGAAACCATGTTCATTTCCTGTTTGCTAATCACTTTCTTCCGGACGGGATATCTGATCCCCCCTCCCCCCACTATTTAAGGGTGCCTAGTTTTATGTTGTGGGATGACCCCTTCTTTTTTTGTCAATTACAAGCTTAGGAAATATCATTGGTCTTTTAAAGTGTCAGTCTTTGTGATTGGGATGCGCCTCCTCTGTGGCAACGTTATCACTGTGTTAGGGGATTTCGGTTTTCCAATTGACTGAAGTAGGTAGGCAATAAAAATTCATAAGTTAGAAAAAAACATTATTCATTCACCAAACGATCTAAAACTTATAAATTTTAATGTTCTTTTCCACACATACTAGAAATATATATTCATATAAGTATATGTGTGTGTATTTGTATGTGTATGCGTGTAAAAAATTTAAAAGGTAAATAAATTAAAAGCTAATAATAAATTATAAAATATATATATGTACAATGTTTCAAGACAGTATAAAAGATTTGAACAAATTGATAAAAGTGTTTTGAAAAACATTTCAAATTATTAAAATGTTTCGTTAATATTTTAAAGTCAAAAAATTTTAATTCATATCTATGTACATACATGTATATGAGCTATGTTTTGAAAAAAAAAATCATAAGTTTAAAAATGATTTCTTATTTAGTTACATATTAACGAAATATATATGTTTTTCTATACACATGATAACAAAACAAATGTTTTAAATATGTCGAGACTACTTACAAGTTAGTCAATTTATACTTTATATGAATATGCATATATATATATAATAAATTTGAAATCACAAATACATGAAAAAATTGATAAAGTTCTAAAGATGATTTAGAAATGAACATAGGAAACCAGTATGTAAAATAAGAAACTATGAATGACTCACAAAATCGTCAGAGGAGCTTGTGAGTTCATTCATAGAATATGAATACTCATTCATAGTTTATATATAAATATATATTAGGTATGTTTGTAAATTTCAATGTTTTATGTTTTAATAGTCTAGTGAACACATCTCACCGTTCAATTATTAATCATAGCGATCGTTTCTTTACACAATATTCCAACCAACCAACTGCTTTCCAAACAACTATTTGTTTACCTTAAAAACCATAAACCTTTTATCTGCATATGGGCAAAAATTTTAAGAAACTAGAGTCTACATTTTCAATCGAATAAACAACGTCGAATCAAATAGATTTTGTCCTAACTTGAATTAAACCTTTTCTCATATTTGGTAAGTTTAGACTTGAAAAACTCATTTAGTGCTCAGCTTAGAAGTTAATAGAGAAGCTCTTTACATTCACCTAAATATATTACTTATATTTTTCCGAATATCTAAAAAAATCAACATAGTTTCATGTTTCAAATAATTAATTTATCAGAAATTTGTATGACATTACTAAACTAACTAACTTGTAAAATTAACATTTTAACTTGTTTTCACTATACTATCTTAATAATTTTCGTTGCTTTTACATGATAATCAACTTGTTTTATGAAATATATCCAGAAAGTATGCTACTGTTAAAAAACATGCTTAAAATTCAGTTAGTGTTTTGCAGATAATTGTCTTCACTCTTATTATTTCAAAACATTCATATCAGAACATATAACGTAAAATAATCTTTAATTAAATTGTCACTATTTTTCATAAGTTTGCTATAAGTAATTTGTAATAAATAAAGACACAATCTTGCTTAATGGTGCACAAAACACGAACTTTAATAAGCTAAAAGTTAACTACTACGTTTCGAGCTGTTTCTACAGCCGTCTTCAGGAAAATATGATGGTAAAAAGGCTCAAAATTCAGAGACGAAAGCTTCCTGTACAAGAGATAATTAGTCGAAAATTTGACCAATGATTTGAATACAAAAATGTAGTGTTGCCATCAAGTGAAAATAAAAATAATAATTTAATAATAATTTTTAAATATGAAAATAATAATAGTAATTTTGTATTGCTTTTTGGCAAGCTTTTTACTTTTAAAGCTACCTAATAGTACGAACTCAATTCGCTGACACAAGGAAGGTATTTCTTTATAATACTGGGGTGAGTGAGTGCATATTAATTTTTGTGGGTTCAATAAAATAAATTAATACACGAAATTAAAAAAGTAAAAAAAGGTAAAAGCAAACTTTTAACACCTTC
The DNA here is from genome assembly GCA_963932465.1 of Maratus speciosus. Taxonomy (NCBI): domain Eukaryota; kingdom Metazoa; phylum Arthropoda; class Arachnida; order Araneae; family Salticidae; genus Maratus; species Maratus speciosus. The sequence continues at coordinate 465,835,202 of OZ010789.1, forward strand.
ACCGAGATTGACCTAGTCAACCATACTCAACCTTTATTTCTCGCGGGCCGCAAACATATCTTTGTGACGTTAGGCGAGCTGCAACACACTTGTATAATAATCTAAAAAGGGGTAATTAAAATGGTACGATAACAAAAGTAGGATAACAAAACGTTGTCACGAAGTTAATATTATCCAATAGAGTTGAAAGTTTGTCGCGGAAAAAATGTTTCCAAAAGTTTTAACACCACTTTTTCCAAATAATATACTTCGGGGTAGATTTTTACTGCAAATATTGTAGAAATATGTCGCGAAGAGTGTTGTTTGGAAATAGTGGTGTCAAATGTCTTTAACACCATTTTTGTTCTCGACAAACGCTCGACCCCAATAAATAATAGTATTAGATATATAAATATAAATCTCAATGCAGAATTTCCAAGTTTTTTTTAAAAAAAGAACAGAAAATTAATAGTCTTTTGCTTAATGCAAAAATTCTTTATTCTTTTCACTGTAGAAATTTAAAGTGCAAATTTAATTAATTTGGAATAATGTTTAATTGATGTTGAAAATTGAGAAGTGTATTATACATCACTATAGCACAGGTAGACTGACAGCATGTAAAAAGAAGTTTTGACTAAGGAAATGACACTTAAGTTGTTTTGGTATAATTTAAAATTAATTATGAATGACAGGACAGATTTTGACTTCCCATGAAAATATATAAAACAACAGTTAAAGTCTTAAATACCTTTTGTGCGTATCTTTATTAATTTTATAAATATGAACTAATGATTATATGTCTTGGACCGCACGTAAAAGGTAGTCCGTGGACCGCAGGTTGAGAGTATGGCTGATAGCACTGGGGAACACACATTTTGTTGACTTAGATCTGACACTTGTTTTTGGCTAATTATTGGCATCTAAAACCAAAAATGACACCAGGTTTTTTCTATCACGTCAACTTTTTAAGCCACGGGATACCCCCAAAATCATATTTAATGTGGATACAAAGGAAAATAAAGAAAAAATTATCAAATATATTATTCATACAACGGCTGTATATATTTACTATACACTACATTGTGTTCATACAAGTAGTAATATCCTTTTACAAAACGAAAAAAGTTCATATTATGGTAAAAATTTTCGCTTTTAGCTTTTCTGGATTGTTCAATTTGTGGATAATCTCGCTTGATGCTCCAACAATAGTCAGCCATCATATGTTCATCCCATCTGCCTTCATACCGTTCTTCCATGAGCTTTAAATCTTGGTGGAATCGCTCACCCTGCTCATCACTGATTGCACCAAGATTTTCCTGGAAACCATCAAGATGGCTATGCAGAAAATGAAGTCTGATGCTCATGTTGCAACCAAGACTTCTGAAGCTCTCTAAAAGTTGTTGGACAGTTTCGATGTAATTTTCTACTCGCGTATTTCCAAGAAAGTCTTTTACAAGGTTTTTGAATGCCAACTAAGCATTCTTTTGGAGTTCTGTCATTACTCCGATGAAATGTTCATCTCTAATGAGCTGACTAATCTGTGGGCCGTCAAATACATTTGCCGTTATTTTTTCAAAAGACAGGTTTGGAAATTTCGAAATAAGATACGTGAAAGAGCCTCCTTCAATTGACAAAGCTTTCACGAACTGTTTCATTAGAACCAGTTTTATACGCAGAGGTGGAAATATGATGTTCTTTCTGTCGGCAAGTGGCTGATGCAAAATATTTGGATCTCCAGGTCTGAGGTGAGATCTTGGAGGCCAATTCGACTGGAACCAATGCTTCTCACGAGCTCTGCTGTCCCACATGCACAAAAAACACTTATACTTGGTATATCCACATTGCTCGCAAAGAAGGAAGCACACACTTTTGATGTCAACACAGAAGATCCACTCGTGAATGTGATAGTGCAATAAATAAATGGCTCTCTTTATGTCCTCATAGTTTTCGCTCAAATAAACTGAATGGCTTATTGGGACTGCTCCAAATAAATTTCCTTTGTGCAGAAGTACGCATTTTAAGCTCCTCTTTGAGCTACCGATGAACAGTCGCCATTCAGTTGCGGTATAGGATGAAATTTCCAACTCCTCCATTAAACCATGTACGCTATGGCAAAAAACAAATCCACCGTTATTTCGAAAGTATTGAAGAAATTCACTTTCTCTTGATCGAAAGTAGGATACAATAGCTCCCTTTTCAGGCAAAAATTTCTTGTGCAGTCTTGAAGCTAAGAGTTCTAAACCTTTTTTCTTCCTATGACTCACGCCCGATTCAGCGTAGAGTTATCATATTAATGTAAGCTGTAGAGAAAAAACTTGACGTGATAGAAGAAAACTAATTGCAGTTTTGAAATCAGCATGCATTTTTGACTTAAATATAGCTGAAAAATCGAAGTCAACAGAAATTGAATTAAAAATTGTTCCCCAGTGTAGTTTATCAAATACTATATTAAACCATTTGACAAGCATAAATAATTAATATGATTCTCACACATACAAATAATAATAATGACAATAATAATAATAATAATAATAATAATAATAATAATAAAGATTTCAGTAATTAATGAATACATTAAGAAATATGAATTTTATGACATTAACGCTTAAGAATTACTGATTTGCGAGGGTGCAATTTCCTCAAAAAGTATTTCCTCAGTAAGTTTTGGCCTTCATATAGAAATAATTTAGAGAAATTTATGAAATTGCTACATTTTATGAGTCCTTTTCTATACAGTCAGTGTGCACAGTAACACATTTGTGAAACCGGTATTTCAAAGAGAGGGGGGAGGATGTATTCTAGCAGGCGCGGTAGTAGACCCAAAGGGGGGCATTTTTCTAACTTTTACCGACCACCACATGTGACACATTATTGGAAAGACTGTGACCACTTATTCATACTATGCATCTGCTAAGCCCCTCCCCCCAAATTTGTCCACTGTGTGCACTTGGGGGGGGGGGGGGCACATCGCGGAGAGGCTCGGGAGTGCATAAGTGGCCACAGGCCTTTACAACAATATGTCACATGTGGGGGTCGGCAAAAGTTAGAGAAATGCCCTCCTTTGGGTCTACTATCGCGCCTCCTGGAATATATCCTCCCCATCCTTTGAAATATCGTTTTCAGAAATGTGTTACTGTGCACGGTGACTATATAGAAAAGGACTAATACGATGTAGCAATTTCATAAATTTCACTCAATTTTTTCTATGTGAGGGCAAAAACTTACTGATACACCCTCGATTTATAAGAATATTTTTACAGTTCCATATCATCATTTTTGTTATCAGTGCTTTTTCCATGCTATTTGATTAAGACGTGATCCCACCCAATAACATCCTTTATCTCTATGTTTATCTTAGAACCGTCAATTTACTTAAAACGCAATATATACGAATAATTCACAGCCGACATTTATATTCCGGTCGCAGCGAAATCTCATAATGTGGGATCGATTAGTAAAGATTAATTTTAAATCTGTAGAATCTGACGCCCCCCTCCTCCCTGTCCTACACCTTTCTAACCAGCCTCCGTGTTATTTTATCAGGAGATTCATCTAGGCAAGCTGAGACTAGCCCAAGAAGTTATGGAAGGAAAATAACCTCTTCTCCAAGGAAGTAAACGACTTAGCTGGAATTTTTTCCCACTTTTTTTTGGAAGACCTTGAGAGCGTAGCATGCTGCCAAAGTTAAAAGGCTAGTTAGTTATCTAAGGGCGGCTCGAACTGCTGACGCAATTGGCAATGGTTCATAAAGTTGCCACGTAATATGTGTTTTAACACTTTCCTGCCACGCGAACTTTTCTAGCAACTTCTGATAACTTTCCTCTTTGGCTGGAGGTTGGCATTAAAGATCGACTGAAGCAGGTTTTTTGACCAAAACAGAAACCGAATTTTGGTAATCTTCCTATTTTGGGCCGAAAACGAAAATGTCCAAAAATTTTTTTTTAAATGATTAATACATACATAAATATACATAATTAATAATTAATTATACGTGTGGCCCAATTTGGCTCTCTGTGCATCAGACCAAAACTTTTTATTTTCACGTAAAATAAAACGTAAATAAAGTCATCACACAAAGTGATTTTCTATTTATACGAATTTCATTTAATTAAAAAATGTTTTAGGTTTACATACCTCTATTTATCTTTTATAAGGATTTGTGTAAATGATCATCTGTTGTACTAGAATATACTGTTATACTATTGTGTTAAATTCTGTCATACTAAACTCAAAGAGTATTCTGTGGTTTCAAACTAAAAATTTTCTATTACTGTTAAGTCTGCAGCTTTTAGTGAGCACGTGAAAAGCGTCTTCAAAGTTTAGCCTTATAGGCATTTCTTGCTTTATAATTTGCACTCATGTCTTGAGCCAGTCATGACTAATAATTATAAACAGTCAAATTCATAGCAATAAATAAAGAGTGTCTCATTTGAGCCGATACAGCTCAAATCAATGAGTAATGCTGAAAATTTCCGAAGGAAGAAACGAGTTATTTGGAATATAGATAGTTTCGGTCGAGATATTCGGTTCGGCCGAATTTTTGAGAGCATTTACGCCGAAAACGAAACCGAATTTTTGGTCGATCTCTAATTGCCATTATAAGCCAAGGCTGGTGTTCTCCTTAATGTCGCCCAGGTATATAAAACATTTTTGGGCCCTACATGTTTTTAAAAGTTCAAAAGTGTCCCCTAAAAATTAGAGGCTTATATGTAGGGCCAGAAACACAATTTTCCAGGTCCTTACTTTTTAAAAGGTACTTGTTAAAAGGGCTTTCATTCACTTGGTCGTTTTATAAGTTCGGAGCCTGAACCTCTGTTGTGACCGACCATGATTAATTTTAAATTTAGTTTGTCACATATTAAACTTAAAACACATTGAATTAAATGTATATGTAGTTTGTCACATACGACGGTAAGTGGTAAGTCAGTAAGCAGATCACAAACTGATATGAGCGGTCGGAAATTAGTAGTAAATTGTTTCCACATGTACCAATAGGTGGTAGCATAATCCAACTATAAGATGTTAATTTCGAATTTATGAGACAGCAGTTGTACAAAATGAGCAGAGTCGTTCAAAAGTTGTTGACGAAGAGCGAAGTGGTCGTCCAGTTGAGATTGCGACAGAAGAATCAGTGCGGAAGGTTGAGGAAATGATTGCTATGCTGTTTATTGTTGTTCGCATGCCAACTCTAACCATCTCCTCAAACTTCCGCACTGATTCTTCTGTCGCAATCTCAACTGGAGGACCACTTCGCTCTTCGTCAACAACTTTTGAACGACCCTGCTCATCTTGTACAACTGCTGTCTCATAAATTCGAAAGCAACATCTTATAGTTGGATTATGCTGCCGCTTATTGGCATATTTGGAAACAATTTACTACTAATTTCAGACTTCTCATACCAGTTTGTGATCTATTTACTGACTTACCCTCGTATTAAACTTAAAACATATTAAATTAAATAAGTAAAAGTTTATTTAAAATAACAATTATTAAGATGATTTACACAGTTTTATTTTACTTTAATAAAACTTATATGTAAATTATAAATTAATAAAAACGTGATGGTGATATAACATTCAGCACCAAATAAAAACTTGGACACTTACACAATGTTAAAAAAAAAAAAACACTTTTAAATTTAAAACAAAACCATCTAGCAGTTCGTGTGACGTCCTTTTGCTGCTATTACAGCTTGTAGCCTCTTATTCATCGAAAGGGCCAGTTTTTCAGTTAAATCTGATGGTACATTTTGCCATATATTGAGAATATCAGTTTTTAGTTCATTTTTATTCTTAATGTCCTTTTCTAGTAACTGTTTCTCCATATAAGCCCACAAATGTTCTATAGGATTTAGATCCGGATTTTGGGGAAGATGGGGTAGCACTCTTTTCACTTTGTATAATAACAATTCCTGTACAATCCGAGCGCTATGCTTAGGATCACTGTCTTGGACAAAAGAATTATTTCCATTTAAATTTAATTTTGAAGCTGTTTCTGATAAATTTTCTTTTAGAATGTCAAATACATCATTTTGTTCATTCTACCTTCAATGAATACTAGATTTCCAGCCCCACAAGCTCCCATTGAACCCCAGACCATAACACATCCGCTACCATGTTTTACAGTCGCTTTTATATTTGCTGATTTTAGCGCTGTTCCTTCCCTTCGCCATACAAAACGCCGACCATCAGATCCAAACAAATTAAATTTCGACTCATCTGTAAATATAACAGACTTCCAGAATTCTCGTGGCTTTCCAACATATTGTTTAGCACATTCAAGACGTTTTCTTGCATTTCGGAGAGACAAATATGGCTTTTTTCGTAGTGTGTATGCTCTATAGTCTTTGGGATGTAAAAAATTTCTTATAGTTTGTGGATGCACATTCACTATAGATGCCTCCTTCTACACTCCGGCTATCTTTACAGCAGAAACTAGGATTCTCTTTCACAAATCTCACAATCCGTCTTTCTGTTTGACACGAGGAAATCTTTTTGGGCCTACCACTTCCACTAGGTCTTTTCAAAAATCTGTACTTTTTGTATGTATTTATTATGTATTGTAATGCACTGTTGAATGTGGCTTTTTCACAATTTCTGCAATATATCGTATACTTTTCTGCTGTTTCCATAGTTTAACAATTAAGTTTTTCATATCAGCAGAAGTTTGATTTTTTTTTTTTATATATTTGAGAATTTTTAATCCAGCTAAAGGAAATTTCAGCACGTTTCAGTCTCATAGCTTTGACTTGGACTCGTGCCAGAAATCAACACTTTCTTAAAAATTCTCATGATGTCAATCCAAAGTAAAAGTGAAATAAGTGTCCAAGTTTTATTTTGGCAGCGAAAAACGCACAATTTATTTTTAAATTATTTAAAAATGTAATATAACATTTTATTAAGATTAAATAAAATTGTTTCAATCTTTGAATAAATTATCTTTTTCTTTAATATTGTTAGATTACGACATCACAATTGGTTAAAACAATATTAAGCAGCAAAATCGAATCTTGTTGCTGTCCAACTTTTTTTTTTTTTTTTGGTTCACTGTAAGTTACCAGAAAACGTGCACATACGGCCAACTTGTCACAAAAACTCCCACTGTGATCTTATAAAGAACAGAAAAAAATTAGAAAATGCAATTATAATTTCGGAAGCAATTAATTCGTAACTTGCTTTATTAGGTGGAGCCCAACATTGGTACATAAAGTTCGGAACAAACCTTTACGTCGTATTTTATGCAGATCCATCTGATGAAGGAGTTGATAATTAGTTGCTCCCGAAAGTACTGCAACATTTACATTCTCTGATTTTTTTTTCTTTATTTTAAATCAAACAAAGATTTTTTTTACTTGTTATTGTATAACCTAACTTAATTTCACAATAATAGAAGTCTTCATCATATAACTCGAGGATCAACAAAGGTTGAACAACGAGGAATTGTATAATTGCTGTGCAGTTTGTTTTCTTTCAGTCTATTTTTACTTTTTCTTTTAAATGCATGTTATTTATACTGAAACTTACTTTGTGTAACAGAAATGTTATTTATACAATACTTTTTGACCTAAACTTTCTTTTAATATCTCTGTTGGGGAAATTTGGAAAAGCGAAATTTGCGTTAATGACTTTCGGAAAAGAAGATTTTTCAAAAAGTTAATATATTTTTAAACGGATTGCGGCATTCGAAAGTAAATGAACGTAGTTATGGTATTTGCAAGTTTATGGTATTGGCAAGAAATAATACATTAATAGAAAATACATAGTCATTCTGTAGCATTTCAACAATCGAGTACCAAACTTCAATTTGGATACAGACCCTAAATTGGCTCGTTTTAAAACAATTAATTTCTCTGAAACTAATTGTACGAATTTAATGAAAATTTGTTTTTAGCATAATTGAAGGGGGCAGAATTTATTTATGTTGTCAAACTTAGGTATTGCTATTGAAAAAAGAAAAAACGTTTTGGCTGGTTTTGATTTGTAGATGCCCCACTTAGCAAATTTTATATACATAATTTAAAAGTTGACTTTATTTCCAATCGTTTGGTACTATTAACTTTCTTGTACGATAATTTCGATATTCCCTCAGTGAATATCGAATTTGAGTGAATATCGACATGATCTGATAGTGCTTGTTTTTGATTTAAAAAGTAGTTATTTCTTTTATAATATAACAAACAGCAAGGGAGCTACAATAATAATTTTCTGCATAATTCTACCGCAAGATTGATATACCATTCTTACTCAAAACAATAAAATAAGTTCATATGAGGCGAAGTAGAACGTTTATGTAGTTTAAATGTATATACAGGAAAAAGTCATAAATCACACCTCACTTGACATGGTAAAAAAAATTAAATAAATAAAAATGCGCCCTATATTATACAAATGGCCCGAGTCAACTGCTTTATAAATTTACTAATGCGAATAAATTTTACCAACAGAGTCCGTGAGGAAATTGTAATTGTTTTTTTTAAATGTTTAAGAAACATTTAAAAAGCCCTGTTCTGCGTTTATTGAACCCTAATATCTCCAAAAACCGAACAAAAAAATAACAATAGAATAAAATCAGAACACGTGGAAATGTTTTTGATAACACGCGAAACAATTTAAATAAATTTAAATTACAAATAGAAAGAAAACGCGTTTTTTACTTATGCATTATTAATATTGCCCAAAACTGATATGATCAGTTTTCTTTTGCAACTTTTTGATTTAATCATTTAGATATTTACAGTAAAGCGGGGAAGCATCAATTTGTGTAAACACTCATTCCATTTTTTTTTCTCACAAATTCCCACACTTAATTGACTATTTCATCTGTTTATACTCATTACAAAAATTTTTCCAAGCATGCAGATATAATTGTAAAACTTATCTACTGAAGCATGCACCTTAGAAAGCTGAGCAGATTTTTTTCTCTTTCTGTCATATAAAGAAAAGAAAAATTACCCAGGCATCTATCTTCACGATCTTTTTTCCCACCATTTGATGAATATTAAAAATAGCCTTACGTAACCATGAAGGAATTGACCTTCAGCAGAATATGCCTGACTTTAATTAGTTTTGGGTTAGGGATACCTTTGTAGGATATATTGGATGACAGCAGGGCATTGCCGTCTGATCCACCCTCTCGCAAAGTAGGCTGTCTACCGTTTTGATAGGGAAGTTAAAGGGTTATGACGTAACAATGCATTTAATCAGATTCCTCTTGGAGGGCAATACCTTATAACACCACACCCTTACAAAAATAGGGCCCGTAAAAAATTAAACATATGATCTGGTGCTTTCATTTTGCGGTTAGTTTCGATATACCCTTAAAAATCCACCAAGATCTAGTTTAACATGTTCATAACTCTACGTCAATATCAAAAGTAATTTGTATTAGAGTTACAGTCAATTATAATCTGATTTGTGATGGTTTAATCGGTTAAACTGGCAATTAATCGTAACTCTGCTTAAGAAGATTACACGAGAAATTTTATTTTTATTTCTGTAACATAAATTTTATAAGATTGGAACACTTTAATTGCAAGCCTTCGTGTTTGAAAAATTCCTTGAGGGTTATTTTGCTGGTCACGTAACCAGTGTTGTTCGACCAGTATAGTCCTTGTTATGCCTTCAATGGCTGTGGTTTACGGAACTAGAAGAGGAACTTCATTGTCTGGATTTAACTAATTCAATAACTTTAATGAGGCACTACCCGAGTCGTTTTGTGATTTAGGGTAATATTTTGTGGCGGTGTTCTTTGCGAGAGTTAATCATTATGTGCCTTTGAGAGATCTTCTAAGTAACTTCTGGTTCAAATATGTCACAAAAAGAAATTTTTATGGCTTTCATTATTTATGAAGTGCTAATAGATATTTAATTAAAAAGTAAGAAGTTGCGTTTCTATATCTTTTGGTGTTCTTCTAGAATGTAAATAATATTAACACACGAAGCAGAAATGTACTAAAAATCCCTGCCGGCCCCGCCTACAGGCGGAGGTAGATTTCGAAGTTAACCTTTAACTGATGTTACCGGTCTCTCAGACCGCGGCTTTTTTCAATTTTTATAGTTTAACTTGCAATTTTCAGTTTAAATACAAACACTACCGAAATTTTGTTCCGTTTTGAACTTTAGTACTATCAGCAGAGACTTTTGAATAGGTTAATTTTAATTATAACAGTCCTGTACAAAAAGTTTAATACAAAAACACCATCCTATTAGTTAATCTCGCCTTTTATTCATCTTTCGATGGAGCGGTCTCACAAACCGCTTCACACTAGTTATGTGACAATTTCTGTGACATCAGTTAAAGGTTAAGTATACTAATTTCACCGACAAAAACTAAATCATGATTAGAGATAAACCCACTTTAACAATTTTATCTCGCCGCTTTTGACGAGTTTTTATTTCATTTTTATATAATAGCTGGTTTTATCAGAATCATGTTAAGGCGGTATTTAAAAAAAATTATTTTTCCATACTCAACAACTCGAAATTTTCTGGCACATTTTCAGATTCATTTTTAATAGAAAAAATATGAAATTTGCTGTCCTGATTTTTGAAGAGATTTATAAGCGACCTGTGTTTTTATTTTTCGTTCAGTTAATTAAAACTTGATTTATAAACAATTATTTTCTCAGTAGGACACTATTTTACGTTTCTAACACAATTGCTTCGGGAAATTCTGTTCAAAATGCCCACTTTGACATCATTTTTTGAAATATTTTATGCCTCTATCAAAAAATCGATCATTACTGTACATTATATAATTTCTGAACAATAGAATCGACCAATTGGATGTGTTTGAGAGCAATAATGAATTTAAATATGAGCCAGAAAATAAGCAGTTTGGATTAGAATACAATCTGGATTAGAATATTGGATTAGAATTATTTTTTTCTTCAACCGGTATGTATTTTTAATTTGTTTTTGCTGTAAAAATTGGTCCTATCTAAAACTTGTCTATATAAATGTTGTAGACAATATTAAGAAGATATATGAAAAATTCATGGGGATTTTATATCTTGTGAATTAACGGAGTTATGGATTTTTTCTTCTTCACCCCCCCCCCCCTTTTTTTTTTTTTTGTTTTTATTTTATTTTATTTTATTTTATTTGATTTTTATTTATTTATTTATTTATTTTTTGCGGTACGAATTGGTACTACAAAAACTTGTGAATATAAAAGTTGTAGATAATATTAAGGAGATTTATAATACAATTAATTGGATTTGATATCTTAAGAATTGGCGAAGTTATGAATTTTTTTCTAACAAAAACCCTATTTTTTACGCCCCTTGAGCCCATTTTTAATTTTATCAAAAATCTGTTATACATAATTTTTGGCCCAATTTTTAGAAGTAATAAAAACTTTAAACTGATTTGATATGTGCAAAAATTAAGAAGTTATGGGGTTTTTTCGGTTTTCACAAACCCCCCTCCCTATTTCCATCACCTTGGTCCAATTTTGCCCATTAACGAACTTGACCGAGATTTTATGCCCCTTGATTTTATGTATCAGTTTGGAAGAGATTTGTGCAGAATTGTGGGTGTTATCGTGTCCAGAAGAAAGTGATAGATAGATATATACATAGATAGATAGAGAGATAGATAGATAGATAGATAGATAAAGTTTTTTACTGAGGGTGGTTTTGGGTTCTAGGGGTCATGATCGGTGTAGATCTGCAAAAATTTTTCAGAAATTCCAACATAGGGGAGAATGTAATAGGTAGTATTTCATAAGAAATCTACCTAATAATGAAACAAGGGTTTGCTATTTCTTTATTTCAAGTGAATTTTATTCTTTCATTCTCGAATATTAGTTATATCAGAGATGGGAATTATGATAAGGGTTCGCTACCTCCTATATTTTAATACCAGTTTTTCAATAAAATCACCTTATTTAATCTTCGCCTTGTTTAATCGCAGAAATTCTTTGATTAAATAATGCGAAGATTACTGTAAGAAATTAATGGTATTGAAATGTTAGAACCGTGCGAGCTCTACGCCATAATTCCCATACCTGTAATACATTTTATTCAAAATAATATTCTTTGATTTGAAGAAAGTAATACAAACACGTAAAGGTTTGTAATAATATCCCACTACCCCGAAAACATTATGTCCAGACTGAACTATGGCAGGCCATTTTCATTGCGATTTTACACTGTTATTTAATTTTATTAAAATTCGTGATCTTACTGGCTTTCCGTGTTCTCTTTCTTTCTTTCTGCTGTTGTTGAAGCATTCTATACGATACTTGACATTTAACATCGGCTTTCAGCTTCAGTTGTTTTCATCTTGCAAGTAATTTCCTGGTAGTTTTCACTCGAATACTTTATTAAGGATGTAATGTAATGGATCTAGAAATTTCTATGAATTGGGAATTAAAAATCACAGCTTGAACGATCTAAAAAACGTCCGCTACTTAGAATTCCGCTATGTGTGACTTACGCCGCCTTTTCCTTTCTTTTTTTTTTTTTTAAATTTTATTTAGTAAAATTCTAATCAAAGTTGTAACTATTTTGTACAACACCTGTTTTTTTGTACTCAGTACTCGGGGTTTTTGTTTCTTTGTTTGTTTTCCCCACACAATAGGATTCTTTTACGAAGTAAATATTTTTTCATATACACAGTATTGTGTACAGCAGAAATGCTTTACTGCTAAATAAATAAATAAATCAGTATATTTTTTTCTTAAGGGTGTATTCCGATCCAAACTGCTTATTTTCTGATTCATTTTAAAATTCATTTTTGCTCTCAAACGTATCAAACTGGGAAATTCTCTTATTTAGAAACTATATAATGTGCCGTGCTTCTTAATTTTTTGATAAATGCAGAAAATACTGTAAAAAACGCTGTCAAAGTTGGCGTTTTCAACCGAATTTTCCGAAGCGGGCGATCTGGGAATGAAAAAAATGGTCATACTGAGAAAATAATTGTTTAAAAATCAAATTCTAATTAATTGAGCTGAAAATGAAATCACACGGCATGTTAAACATGTCTTCAGAAATCACCCCAGCAAGTTTCATGTTTTTACTTTTAAAAATGAGTCTGAAAATGTATCAGAAAATTTCGAACTGTTGAGGATGGAAAATTATTTTTTCGAATACACCCTTAATTACAGGGAGTCTTAAATTTACATTTTTTAAATTACTTTACTTACGAATTTGAACTTACTATGGTGAAATATTTGATCAAAATACATTTCATAGACGCAAGCCTAGCATGTCATTGAAGTTGGATTGTGGATAGTAGAAATTAGAGATCGGCCGAAAATTCGGTTTCGTTTTCGACTCAAAATCTGAGTTTCACCGAAAATTTGTTTTCGGCGAAAATGCTGCCGAAATTTCGGTCGGACCGAAACTATCTGTATTCCAAAAATCTCGTTTCTTCTTTCGGAAATTTCCAACATGACTCATTGATTTGAGATGTATTGGCGCAAATGATGCATCGTTAATGTTTGATAAAAGTAATATCAGATATATTGAATATATTATATTTTAATATTTTGTAGAAATGTAAGAAATAAATTTACTGCTAGTTTTTTTCTTTTATAAGAAATCATTTCACTCATAAATTACATTTTACGCTCAGCGGCCGCAAATGTGGACGTTATTATTATTATTAATAATATTATTTTTGTGTGTGTGTGTGTGCATTTTTATTGTTTTGCCCATTTTTTTCTTTTTGAACTCCTATCTATATTATAAAGGACAAACATATCTGTGCGTAACGCATACGCCATTTTGCGAATGGCAACACTTTGAAATTTGAAATGAAATTTTGGTTTTGCAATTTTTGCTACTGCAAATTTTTAAATTTTTAAACTTCTAAACATCGCACATTTTCAATTTATACACCTTCGTACAGGGAAAAAATGTGCTTTTAAATGCAATTTGTTGGAAAGCTGTATCTCAATTTATTTTTGAGATATTAATTTTTTTGTAGTTTTTAATACAAATTTTGTAATCGTGGCAACTGAAGTACTCCATTTACAATGAACTTAAAGGGAAAATAGTCATGGTTTATTATTTTTATTGATTAGATCCTTATTGATGCCATTTTCACATTGCAAATAAGAGTAACTTTTATAGAATTTTTGAACAGAAAATGACGTCAGACATTAAACAAAACACAGATTCTTCTTCATAAATCAGTTACATTTCAATATTTTTACATTACGCTTATACCGAGTTTGAGACGCTAGGCAAAATGATTCAGTGAGTAAAAATGATGTCATATTTAAAACAAAAGGATCATTTTTTTAAAATAAATTATTACAAGTAAAGGCAAATTTCTGAATTTTTTTTCGCGGGTACTGAGATTAGAACTTAAAGTTTGTGCGAATGTTCACGTGAAAAAATGTATCGGACAAATGTGTCTTTAAGTTTGGAAATACATTCATTAATAATCTTTAATAATCTTTTGCGCGTTAAAATACTTTCAAATTGTGAATTTGAGTGGTGCGTATGTAAATTATGAGAATTTGAAAATAACGTACACTTTAGATTTTATGGGGTAAAATTTTATGATGTGAAAAAGCGAAATCCTTTTTACTGATTTATCATCCCGTAAAAATAAACATGAGAGCCTCAATCAATAACTTCATTATAATTACTCATCTTGATTACGTATTCTAATACAGTTTAATTTTTCAATAATTTCAGCAGTTCAAGTTTGTGGAAATAATATTTTGGTAATTTTAGGTTTAAAATATTATTGGTTTTAAGAGTGAGACAACCAATGTTAGATGATTTTTTTTTATTGCAATTATTTTTGTAGGTTTATTATAAATTCGATCTGACAGTTCCTTTCTAACATTTTAGTTCGTCGAATTTCGACGGGTTCCAACTCGTTAGTATAAAATGAATAAATCGCAAAAAAAAAAAAAAAGTCACTTTTTTTCTCACCATAAAAAATCGTCCCATTTTTCTCGCAGAGGATCACACATGGCCAATTAATTCCACACGAAAGAAAAACGAAAAACATTCGAATTTCCATTGAGTTTAAGTCTGTATTGCAACCATTTAGGCGTACCTTGTCAAAATGATTTTTTTTAAAAATGAATGAAATGAAATAATATTTTCATATTTGCTACTCTGTATTAATATTAGAAAAAGTGTAAAATTGTGTATTCAACAACGTGTTATATTTGATTCAACTGGTCTCTTTTAATTTTATTAAGAAGGGAAACAAGGGTTATTTTACTTATAGTTAAAGAAAATATCTATCCGGTAAAATAATTTGCTGTAATTTAAAATAAAATCAAAGTAATCTATCTATCACTCTCCCAAACTAATAAATAAAACTAGCAGGAATTCTGCTTTTTCAGAATTTATCATCGCCTCCGATGAGGGAAAGAAAAAAATAGTATTATTGTTACAAGGTGGAACCCATCGAATTTTGACGAAAGAATATGTTTAAGAAGGAACTATTTCATTAATTTATAATAAACCTACAAAATTAATTACAATAAAAAATGCATCTTATATTGGTTAGTTTAATTCCCAAACAAATATTATTTTAACCTAGAGGTCACCGCTCTTCTATAAAGACACTCTAAATTTTTGTAAAACTTTGTGTTTTATTTCAAATGCGTTATTTTTAAAAGTGAAGCGTTTCAAAGCCGCTGGAGTGTAAGTGGTGCACTTTTCACAAAACTAATTTCAGTTTTAAAACTTAAAATACGTACTTTTATTTTATATAAAATGACGTCATTTGCATCCGCTGAAGAATTCCACATTTACGATCCAGTCTTATGGCTGTTCTCAAATCCAAAAGGCCAACTTTATGACATAAGTTTTAATTTATTTTTGTTCGGAAATACGTCAAACTAGCAGGTGTTGTTGTTCAGAAACTATGTAATCGAGCTGTTTTTTCCGTTTTTTCGCAAACTCAATAGATCTTTCAGAAAATAGTATCAAAGTGGGCGTTTTGAGTCGAATTTCCGCGCGAAAGAGGGATATCCACTCAAAGAAGGGTGAAAGAAGGGTGAAAAATGTATGTGTCACGTGATCAAAATCGCTTATAACTCAAAAGGTAATTTATTGATGAAAAAATGGAAAACACAGTTCGATTCCAAATGGTTTCCATGGTTAGGCTTTCCAATTTTATATCTTTCCATTAAAAAATGAATTTGTAAATGTGTCAAAACTTTTGCACTTGTTGAGCTGAGCAGTTAAGAACAGCCTTAAACAATATTGATATAAAAGTATGTATAGAACGTCACTATCGCGGAATAAAACACAAATCCAGAAAAAACGATGTTACAAACGCGACAAAAATATCGTTATCTAATTATTCTTATGCCTTCATTTATTTGTGATATTAATATGGATACTTAAAATTAAATATATTTTATCATAGCTCTATGTTTTATCAGAAATCATTCATTTATATTTTTTTCAAAATGGCACGTATTTTAATTACATTTTTTTTTTTTTCAGTTTTTATGAGAAAATGGCAACAAAGATATATCGTAATCTACTGTTTTCCTTTTACTATGTACAGAAATGGAGTTCTTCACTTGCCACCATTACAGAAATGGGATTAAAAACTACAAAAAAAAAAAAAAAAAAAGAAAAGAAAGAAAGAAAAGAAAAAAGAAAAAAAGAAAAAATTAATACCTCAAAAATAAATCGAGATGCAGTTAAAAAACAATTGCATTTAAAAGTACTTTTTTTCCCCATACGAAGGTGTAAAAATTGGAAATGTGTGATGCTTAGAATTTATCAATGTTTAACCATACACTAATACATCTGCTTCGTTTTACGGCTGGCTTATGTAACGGAAACGTTATTTTTTAGGGACGGCACTTTAATTATTGCCGAAAGAAATAGCATATCGGAGGCTAATAAATAACTAATAAAAGGCTTATTCTTAAATGAAAAGAAGAGTGAGGATGGATAAAAACAATTCAAATAAAACAAGTTAAATTTCTAGCCTCTCATACCTATATAAGAAAGAGTGAGGGGAACGGGGTGAAGTAGCTGTAACTTTCTTTTGGGTGAATGTGCCACCCTTTGCTTCTTATTTTAAGCATTTTTACTTCCAGGTAGTATCGCTTATTCCTATAAGAAGCACATTTAGAGATGAATGTCCTCCGAGATTTCTGGCGATCTGTCAAAAGAACTCTACAGAGCAAAGGTAAATAAAAAGAAATGCAAAGTTTCCGGTATACTGTCTATCAGAAACACCTTTTGCTACTGCTTTGATTCGATTCTCATTTGTTAATCTCAAAATGCACTGATCTTCGTCACATGCAATATTCGTCACCGTTGAAGACTTTCCTTTTATTTTTCTTTTCTTTTTAGCCCCCGATATGCTATTTCTTTCGGCCAGCAATTAAAGCTTCGTCTCCAAAAAATAACATTCCGTTGTATAAGACAGCCGTAAAACAAAGCAGATGTATCACTGTACGGTTAAATACTCTACTGCAACTTTTTTAACATCTAAGCATCGCGCATTTTCTATTTTTTGTATACCGTCGTATAGGGGGAAAAAGAGTAATTTTAAATGCAATTTGTTTGAAAACTGCATCTCAATTCATTTTTGAGATATTAATTTTTTTGTAGTTTTTAGCGCCATTTGTTTAATTTTGGCAACGCAAGTACTCCATTTCTGTAGAAAGTAAAGAAAAAATAGTTGGAAAATAGTAATTATATTTTTTGTTGCCATTTTCCAATAACAACTGAATAGATTGTAATTAAAATACGTGCTGTTTTGAATAACATATTAAACTTTAAAAAAATCAAAAAACCCGACTGCGCAAAAAGCGAACTAATTAATTATTTCTCATCAATGCGAAACTATTTTATATATTACTTATCTATTTTTTTTTTATTTACTTGTATTGATGACTTTTAAGTTGTGTTTAATTGTTAGTTTCTATCTATAAACACTGTTTTGATGAGGCCTATATAGATGTCTATGATGGTTAGAGTTGCAGTAAAGCTAGAGATCCTTCCTACACAACTTCCAGGTGGTGTAATATTTAAACGGAGCATCTGACTGTAAAATAGTCAATGAAACATCGTCTTCATTTTGAAAGACCTATCCAATGATATGCCACACAATATGGTGCGTAAAAAATTTGTTTCGTCTCTACCGCCATTTTGTATTTTACGGACGCCATTTTAAATTTATAAAAACAAAACCTAGCCTATAACCATCAGACGGTTAAGACGAATCGATAGAGAACTCATTCATTAAAATCCATCCAGCCGTTGGGATGTTTTGAGGGTATAAAGAAATCCACATACCCAGATACGCGTGAAACACATAACCCTTCTTAGCAGTCGGGTAAAAAGTATAAATGAATGATTTCTGATAAAATATGGGGCTATTATAAGCTATATTTAATTTAATTATCTATATTACAAACAAATCAAGGCACATGAATCATTAGATAGCCGATTTGTTTTGTCAAGTTTTTTGAGTGACATCTGATTTTTTGGATTTGTGTATTATTCAACGATAGCGACGTCATATGAATTACTTTACTGTAGATGTTTAAGATTGGATCGTAAATGAGGAATTCTTCACAGAATTCGAATGAAGTCATTTTATATAAAATAAAAGCATGTGTTTTAAGTCTTAAAACTGAAATATGTTTTGCATTATCTATATTTATATACCTATACATATTTTTTTTTTCATCGGGTACGACACTATAAATTCTGAAAAAGCAATATTCCTGTTTTCTAGTCTTTTCTTTTTCCTTTCCTTTCTTTTCTTTTATTTTTGTAAATTTAATTAGAATTCTATCAGGTAATTATATATCTAACGTATTTATTTTTTAATTATATACAGGTTATATTTAATAATAATCTCTACAATTCTTTATTTAAATGATATTCCCTCCCCCCCTTAAAAAAAATCAAACAGCCAGAAGTATTTTTTTAAGGGGAAATGTTTATTATTATTAATAATCTTCTAAAAGATGCAGTACCATTCTTATTCTAAGCTATATTACAAAAATTAAGGCCGTTTTAAATTTTAATATAGACTATAAGCAATAATTATTTTTTAAAAAATACCCTTTATAAAAATATGAAAATGATATAAAAATAATAAGAATGTAAAAAATATCTACTTTATCTTCATATTAAAATATCCTTAATATCCTTTGCTTTGTACATATTTTATCATAGGTTAACTTTCAAAAATTTCATTTCAAATTCTGTTAATGGAAAATAATGATTACTTTCTCTTTGTCAGCATATTGAATATTTAATACATTAAATACATTTCATTATAAATAAACACAAAGTTTAAGAACGACCAGATGGTCGCGTGTGGGCTTTTCTCTCTATAAAGATTGGCCAATTATCGAAACAACACAAATGTTTATTATACACATAGGACGGCACGGTGAACACAGACTGGCACAAACAAATTAACACATGACATTAAATCATATCGAGCAAATCTTATAGTTGCATCTTGACTCTTTACGGCTGGCAGTAGCCAAAGCCGTTCTCAGCACTTCTGGATCCCCTTCTTTTAGGCGAAGCCAAAGCCATTCCAGGTTCTGCTCTGTTTCTCCTCTTTCGGCCACAGAGGGCCCTTCTGTAGGATAGAGGCGTGCGCAAACATCACAAGTAAGGACCCTATTATAATGTCAAGTTTACCTGTTACAATTAAAAACCGTACTAATAAAATACATACAATTCTGTTATATATTTTTGAATACATATTAGTTTATTATCTTTCGAAATTGTTTTCTAATAATGCAATAATTATTTAACTTCCAAAAAATGAAACAATTGTAAATAAAATCATATACTGCACCTTGATTCAATCACAAAATACACAATGAACATTATAACGAGCTCGCTGTTTTACTTAAAAAGGCGACAAAAATAATGATAATATAGAAGTTACAAGTTAAAAATATACATTTTATTTAAGGCTGTTCTTAACTGCTCTGCTCAACAAGCGCAAAACGTTTTGACATATTTACAAATTCATTTTTTAACGGAAAGATATAAAATTGGAAAGCCTGGCCATGGAGGCGATTTGGAATTTAACTGTTTTTTTCCATTTTTTGATCAATCAATTATCTATTGAGTTATAAGCGAATTCGATCACGTGACAAACACGTTTTTCGCCTGCTCTTGAGTGCTTTTTCTAACTTCGCGCGGAAATTCGGTTCAAAATGCTCACTTTGACGTTATTTTCTGAAAGATGGATTGCGTTTGCAAAAAAAAAATGAAAAAACAGCTCGATTACGTAGTTTCTGAACAACAATATCAGTTAGTTTCATGCATTTTCGAACAAAAATAAATTAAAATTTACGTCAGAAAGTTACCCTTTTGGATTTGAGAACACCCTTAAGGCTGTTCTCAAATCCAAAGGGGTAACTTTATGACACAATTTTTTTAATTCATTTTTGTTCGGAAACTCGGTAAATTGGCAGGTGTTGTTATTTAGAAACTACGTAATCGAAAGACATTTTCCATTTTTTGGTAAACGTAAAAGATCTTTCAAAAATTACCGTCAAAGTTGGCGTTTTAAACCGAATTTTCGGACGAAAGGAGAAAAACATGTTGTCACGTGACTGGAATTATTTACAACTCGATAAATAATTTATTTGTCAAATAATGGAAAACTTGTTCCAATTCCAAATTGCTCCAAATGTCAGACCTGCCAGTTTTGTGCCTTTACGTTTAAAAATGAGTTAGTAAATATGTCAGAAAGTTTTGCTGTTGTTGAACAAGTGCACTTGAGGCTCGCCTTAAAATTTCTTAGCACTTTCGGCCTGCAATTCCCGCGACTATAATCAGAGAATAATTTTATTATTAATTGCTGTTCATTCACACTAATACGTCGCTTCGTTTGAAATGGGAGAGTCTATTGATAGACTCTCGATTTAAAAATCACAAAAAAAATCCGCTAATTTTTTTTTTTTTTTTTTTTTTTTTTTTTTTTTTTTTTTAATCGCAAAAGACAAAATTGACTATACAGTGGACTAAAACAATGTAACCGGAATTATTTCACGAATGTCAGAAGTCGCCGCGGACCCCAAAAATACGATAAAAATCGCTTTGAAAATCGCAGAAGACAAAATGTACTATATAAGACTAAATGTTTGAAACTGAATTCTGTTTACGAATGTCCAAAACTCAACGCGTAGTGCGAAAAAAATGCTAAAAATCGTATTAAACAGCGCAAAAACTTCAAAAATTGTGGAAGACAAAACTTACTAAGATTAAGCTAAAAGTGTGAAACAGAATTATTTTTTCGAATGTCAAAAAATCGCAATGGATCGTGGAAAATCGCGTTAAAAACTCATCAAAAATCGCGGAACACAAAATTTATTATATTATATTAGATTAGATTAGATTAGGCTGAAAGTTTAAAACCGAATCCCTTTCACGAATGTCAAATATGAACGTGGAATGCGAAAAACGCAAGAAAATGCATTAAAAATTGCAAAGGACAAAATTGACTACAGCGAATTAAACCACTGTGACATGAATTCTTTTACGAATGACAAAAAACTGCTGCAGAACGCTAAAAATTGCTAAAAATCCCAATAGAAATCGATAAAAATTCAAACATCAAGGAGGGCAAAATTTACTAGGCTAAAGTTTTGAAACCAGATTCCTTTTACTAATGTGGAAAACATTTCGAAAAGCGATAAAATTCTAAAAATTACATAAAAAAATTCGCAAAAAATTCAAAAATATCTGTAAAAATAATCAAAAATAAGCATTATTGAAAAGAGGGCAAAATTTACTACATTGGGTTAAAACAATGAAAGCGCATCCCTTTTATTAATATGGAAAAATCGCTGTAAAAGGTAAAAAAAAAAAAAGGTTAAAAATCGCATAAAAAATTAATTTAAAAAATTGAATCAAAAATTTTGAAATCGGTCTTTGAGGGTATAACTGTAAGACATGGATGTACCTTACTAACAAATTGTGTAGCTCTACGCGCATTGCTCCTTTCAGAGCAGCATCGGCACACACTCAAATTTCTTTCCTATTATTAATACAGACTAGTATGTAACCCCCGTCAAAAATGATGGAATTCTGATTTGCATTTCATTTTCAAAAGACTTTATACAAACAAACAGCATGAAGATTTCATTATTGAAAAGTTTGTACTGTAGAAAGGTACATTTTAAAAACGACAAATGATTTCTACAAATACAAATGATGGGGACATTTTTTTTTACTCAATATTCAATTTCTGAAATAGTTCAACGATCCATAATGGCTCCGATCCTAATCTTTAAAATAAATATATGAGAAAAATCGGTGAAAACTACGTCATGTTGACACAATCATATAAATTTTTCTGCTTAGTTTTACATATGTAAAAATACATTTCAAGCTAAGCATGACGTCACCGGTGCAAACTTTTCAAACATACTTTATATATACGTACTTTTGTGCTTAACCACAGTATATTCAAATAAAAATATTTTTTCCATTTAATTGTAATGAAAAAACTAATAAAGTCATAATGCATAAAGATAAAGATAAAATAAACTCAATAGGCAATATTCTTGTGATGCCGCTTTAAATGAGATTTTTTATTTGTTTATAAAAATAAAGTACGCGTGCATAAATTTCTTTACCGAAAATAACTTGCAAATGAAAAAATACGTCCAAAAAGCCACATGTCTGAATATATTTTTTATTTATTTTTTATCTGATACAATGGAAGTAATCCGATTGCCACCATTTTGAAGAAATTTCATGAAAAACGTTTAAAATTAAAATTAAAATATAAAAATGGGAATACTTCTAAAAATGGCTAGTACGGGCACATCTGCAAATGAAAAGCTTTCATGTAAAAAATAATTTAAAAAATCGGTTCAGTAGAAAGCTCAGGGTAAATGTCTAAAAAAACAGCCCTATGTTTCAAATATACAGATGGTACGGTTCGTCCCGGAATGGTTACCGACACTTTCTTGCACAAAGATTTTATATAAGTAGATATCTCGTTAGGAAATTAATATTTTAAACTTTTTTTTCTTTTTTTTACGTGTGTGTGTATGTGTATTCTTCATAAAGGATGTCTCTTCATTTTTAGTTGTCAAAATATTTTATAAATGTACACTTAATTTTGTTTGTGTTGAAATCTTACACAAAACTTTCACCACGTAAAATATTAAATTAAGCATATGTTTCAGAAATATTTTGTCAAGTAAAAAAGAAAGAGACATTGTTCAAGAAGAATATATTGTAAAAAAGAAGTTAAAAATATTAATTTTTTGAGGAGATATTTAAAAAATAAGAATGCATTCCACTCCTATATATTTAAGATTAGCTAGGGGAAATTGATATCTCTCTGACAACACCTTTAATAGACCAGACATAAAGATATGTGAAACATAAATGGTTGAAGTTTTCCCTGCGCTAAATGTATTCGGTAGCTATAAAATATCAGCATGAACTTAGAACCGGCTGTATCTAGTTTCTCTTTCATAACCTCTACATGATAAAGTATCTCACGATTGCTGGCTACTTAAAATTTACTTTTAGATATATACAAGACTTTTGGAAGTAATAACCCATCTACCTAAACTCATAACACATAAAAACGAAACCCAAGACCGGTCGAGCCCCTTACAGATTAGCATCTCCCCCGTACCTCATTCTTCATATATTTTGTCATATTTGTATCGTATACATGTTGCGTCCCATTTCATTGCAATTAAGAAAGAAACTCCCGGGGCACAGAAGCCTCCAGGCGGTACTTTTGATGAAAGGAAGTCGCTAAGCAGAGAGCGAAATGCAACTCACGGTCTTTGAATGAAAATGAGATTGTGGAATTTTCCCGAGAAAATTCTCTCGACGTGCGAAATAGTTGGGAGTTACTTTTGTTGTAATGAGTGTTTTATTAGCACTTTTTTGATTGAATTTACGATTTAGACAGGATTGATGATAGAACAAGAAACTCGTGTTTTGAATCCATAATACGGTGAAGCACCCACTGTTCCTGCGTTTCTCACGAGATCGAACAGTCCCTGAAAATGTAAGTAAAGAAGGGTAGCTGAAAATTTTCTTCAAAACACCAATACAGCGAGCAGCCGTACAATAATTATAGAGTCTGGTTCTGATTATGGTATAGGATCTAAAGCACAGGGCCGTGATCAGTCGGCAAAGTCAGGTGGTGGTGGTGGTGGTGGGGATGAAAGTTAATGGTGGGACTACTTCACAGCTTGTTTTTTCTCCTCTACTTTAATTATATCTTAATATAAGCAAAAATGCAGGGCAAGTCCTTCCTTTCATAAACTTTCGATTTAAAATTTATAAAATTTTAGATGCAATGTAGATAATATTATGGAAAGGTTATGGAGTTTAGAGATTGCTAGGGGGCTTCGACCGCCCTGCGCCCGTCTATTTACGGCCTTGAGTATGAGTAGGCATGTGCTTAGGGCTGAAAGAAGTTTAAGAGGATTAAGGTTGTTCTCAAATCCAAAGGAGCTAATTTCTGATGCATTTCTGAATTCATTTTTGTTCTGAAAAGCATGAAATTAACAGTTTTTCCTCAGAAGCTGTGTATAATCGAAAGTCGTTTTCCATTTTTTTGGAAATGCAGATCTTTTAGAAAATACTGTCAAGGTATGCGTTTTGAACCGAATTCCCGACGCGGCAACTCGAGAAAAGCGAAAAACTCTTCGTCACGTGACAAGAATCGGTTATAACTCGGTAAGTAATTTACTTATAAAAAAATGGAAAACAACTTTCGATTCCAAATCGTTTCAATAGTTAGGCTTGCCAATTTTATGCCTTTACCAGTGGTGTAGTCGTAAAAAACACAGAGGGTATACGCTCAAAGCAGAGGGTATACGCTCAAGGCAGAGCGTATACCCTAGAGTGTATATACTATGGCTATCTTGAGAAACAGAGGGCATACGGTGCTCCTTAAATAAATCCAGAGGGTATGCGGCGTGTACCCCCGTATACCCTCCACTACATCCCTGCTTTACGTTTAAAAATGTGTCAATAGTTTCGCGTTGTGCAGCAGGGAATGTGAGAACCGCCTTAAGGCAGTTCTTAACTGCTCTGCTCAACAAGTGCGAAACGTTTTGACACATTTACAAAATCATTTTTCACCGGAAAGATATAAATTGAAAGGACTGACTATGGAAGCGATTTGGAATCGAACTGTGTTTTCCATTTTTTGATAAATAAATTACCTATTGAGTTATAAGCGATTTTGATTACGTACAAAGACGTTTTTCGCCCGCTCTAAGTGCTTATTCTTCGTTCGCGCGGAAATTCGGTTCAAAACGTCCACTTTGACATTATTTTCTGAAAGATCTATTGAGTTTGCATAAAAACGGAAAAAACAGCTCGATAACATAGTTTCTGAACAACAATACCAGCTCGCTTCATGCATTTTCGTACAAAAATAAATTAAAACTTATATCATAAAATTGCCCTTTTGGATTTGAGAACAAGCCTTAATCTAAAAATTAACTTTTTTTTTCCCTTTGACACATATAAAGTAACAATAACAACAAAAAAGTTTTAAGAATATTTTAAATAACAATTTGTTCGGTCATTTCCTGAAAATTACTACCAAATGAGAAACAGAATTTTGCTTGATGCGGTCATAGGTAACTTAATTCTTTCAATTAAATGCTCACCATCAAATGAGATTTTAAGGGTCGATTCATTCTATGATTTCATTTGCATAAGCATCATTATCCAGAAGATTTACTCAGTTTTATCCTAGAATTACGTAATTCAAGAATTTCTAACGATGGCGGAAAAGTCTGTTGTGAAAGAAGTTAGGACTTTGTCGCTAGCAATATCGACATCGCCAGTTATAATAAGAATAATGATTTTAACAATGATTAAATTATTATTCTAAAATAATACCGAACTGGGTTTTCCTTGTTTTACACGACTAATATCAATAATTTTCAACTCTATAAAAAGTTTCTTAAAACAGAATTTTGTAGAATAGTATCACTTTTTTTTTTCCAAATTTTAATAACGTTTTAAGAAAACTTGGGGATACGATCCTGACTTCTCAAGTTTCAAAGCATAACGGCTGGTGTATAGAACACGGGTAAAAACCATTTTTATTCGAAAATTTTAATAGCTTCTTTTACGTTTAACAGTTTTTTTTTCTTTTTTAGATTGACCATTAATTACACCAAAAAGCAATTAAAAAATATATCAAATATGTATTCTAATAAAATTTTGAAACTTATTAAAAACGATATTTTTTTATTAACCACTTACCAGGAATTCATAGCCGAAGTAATCACCAAAGATTCCGCTAATTACATCAGCTTTTTTATTCTGATTATTTCAGTGTTTAAGCATGCAGTTCGATTACACATTTGTTAAATTTGTATTTCATTTATAATATTATTTTATTTATTTATTGGTGAATTTTTAATGAAATGTTATAGCTCGAAACAAATACTGTACGACAGTACAAAGTCTAAAAGTCCGGAATCCTCGGGACTTTACCAAGTTTGAACTTTGGATTTTTCCGAACCTTGGGTCATTATAAATATTGCTTTTCCAATAAAACGGAAAAGAAAATTCACTACATAAAAAGGCAAAATATGACGCTCATATATTAAAAATTGCATATAACAACTATTAATACTAAATTAAACAATCATTTTCATTAAATAAATCATAACAAAATAAAAAATAAAACAAAAACATTTATTTAAGGCTGTTCTCAAATACGAAAGAGAAACTTTAAATTTATTTTTGTTCGGAGATGCATGAAACTAGCAGGTGTTGTTCTTCAGAAACTATGTAATCGAACTGTGTTTTCCGTTTTCCGGTTTTTCTTTTTCTTTTTCTTTTCTTTTTTTTTTTTTTTGCAAACGCAATAGATCTTTCAGAAAATAGTGTCAAAGTGGGCGTTTTGAACTGAATTCCCGCGCGAAAGAAGAATAACCGCGCAAAGAAGGGTGAAAAACGTTTTTGTGACGTAACAAAATCGTTTATAACTCAATAGGTAATTTATTTATCAAAAAAATGGAAAACACAGTTCGATTCCAATTCGTTTCCATAGTCAGACCTTCCAGTTTTATGATTTTCCGTTAAAAAAAGAATTTGTAAATGTGTCAAAACATTTTGCGCTTGTTGAGCAGAGCAGTTGAGAACAGCCTTAATGGAACAATTTAAGAAGAAATTGTAACTTTCTGAACTATTGAACATTTTAGTTAATGTGGGCTGCTTTATTAACTTAGGTATATCATTAAAAAGTTTTTCTTTTATTCTGCACAAAGACATGAGTTAAGATTCAGTAAAAAAGCTTCTTTGCTCTAGACCTTTTATCGTTTCAACAATTTTGTTTTTCACTTCTTTCTTACTGCCGCTGGGAAATCCGAACTTTGGAGAATTCCGAACTTTGGGTGTCCGAACTTTAGACTTTGTACTGTATTTATTTTGTTTTAAGTGTAAGTTACTAATCTTACGTCTAAGTTAGTTACTACTTAGTAATCTTTTGTAAACGTGCTGCACGCGATGGTGATAGATTTTTTTTTAAAATTTATGCTTGAAAATTACTTTTAAATGAATAAATTCATATACAGTTTTAAAACAAATTGTATTTGAAAGAATACTTTTTTTTTTCGGGGGGGGGGGGGGGTTGTATGCTTGTCTGTATAAAAATTTAAATTGTGTGATGTTTAGAAGTTAAAACAAAAATTGCAGTAAAAGCGAAATTTATTGGTTATGTCGTTGCGACCGTCAATATGATGTCAGTGTTACGCATATGTTTTTTTCTTTACAGTATCAATTTAAGGTAAGTGCTTACCCTCAAATCGCTGTTTTTGTGAAAAATTTTTATTATTATTTTTTTTTATTATTATTTTAAATTAAAGTTCAAACATTTAGAATTCCAAAAATGCCTTATTTTTGGTTCAGCGATAATTAGAAACAAAGTTACAGCCCAAAATATAAACCGGAAATGAACTTTATGAAATCGGAAGTGGCCGTTTAAAGAGCCACAGAAAGATAAACAATACATTTTAATACACAAATATGTAATATATAATATATACACAAATGCATAAACACTTACAAATATGATGGATTTTAAAGTTGTAAATTTTATACATAATTTTATATCTTATATCAAGTCTTAATTTGCGTTTTTTATTGTGTACGTTTACGAGATACATCATTTCTTAAAAAAATTTTATGATATTGAAATTAAATTTTGAACAAGGTTCTGTTTATCTGTTGGTATGTTATGAAGCAAAATATAGCTTGTAACTTTGTACATATTAGTAGTTTAAGAGCTATTTTTATTGAAAAATACGCTTTTTTTTCTTCCAAAAATCATATTTTGTATACAAAATTTGGTATATATTAGTAAATTTAAGAGGTATTGCAAATCTTTTGCTTTATAACACAGGTAAATGGTTTGCTAATATGTTTTTGAAAAAAAAAAAAGTGAAATATATTGAACAGATTTCGTTATAGAAGGTTTGACATAAACGCATTTTCTTTACTAAACTTTTACTAAGTATTGCCTAAATTTGAAAAGTTAAGTAAAATTCTATAAAAAAAATTATACGAATTCATAGCTTTATTCCCTGTTTTAACTAAAAACACATGCGTTTGATAAAAATTTCATATTTTAAAAAAAAAAAGTGCCTTAAGGTAGGCATATACCTTAAGTTATAAAAGTTCATTGTTAGGCCTTGATTTTTAAAACTGGTAAAACATCTGTTTCAGTGACGGGTAAATGGCAGAGAAAATGAGAACTCTGACAATAAATTTCTCGAAACGTCAAGGATAGTTTGGAAAACTGCCATATTTTTACTACGCTGTTACAATGTTTAAGATAGTAACACTCTCTCCTGAAAAACTTAAATCTATTTTTGCATGTTAAATTTTGCGTTTAATTTATACAGTGTCAGCTACATGTTTAAGACCTTCCATATTATTTTAGAATATGTGCCAAGATTTTTCGAGATGCTACATAAGGAAAATAATTCAGACAAAATTTAGTATATAACTTGTAATTTTGCCGATGCGGTTAACTATCACTTAAATTTTAGTCCACCGAACGTAAAGATGCAAATTAGAAAACAGTAATTCTACTTTTTCAGAATTAAGTGTCCCCCCGATGAAAAAAAGTATGTATGTATATAATAGATAGTTCAATTTTAAGTTTTAAGACTCCAAACACGCGCTTTTATTTTATATAAAAGGACGTCATCCGCATCCGCTAAAGAATTCCTCATTTACGATCCAGTCTTAAACAACATCTACAGTAAAATATGCATAGGACGTGACTATCGCTGAATAACACACACACACACAAAAAGAGAGATTTCGTCATTTAAGAAACTGGACAAAAAAATCTGCTATCTCATGATTCACATGCCTTCATTTGTTTGTAATATTAATAAAGATACTTAAAATTAAATTTAGTTTATATTAGCTCCATGTTTTATCAGAAATCCTTCATTTATACTTTTTCAAAATAACACGTATTTTAATTACATTTTTTTTTTTCAGTTTTTATGAGAAAATGGCAACAAAAAGAAATAATTGCTATTTTTCAACTATTTTCCCTTTACATTCTACAGAAATCGAGTACTTGAGTTGCCAAAAGTAAACAAATGGTGCAAAAAACTACAAAAAAACTAATATCTCAAAAATAAATGGAGATGCAGTTTTCAAACTAATTGCATTTAAAAGTACTTTTTTTTCCAATACGACGGTATAAAAATTGAAAATGTGCGATGCTTAGAAGTTTAAAAAATTCAAGTCGAGGTTATTGAGTACAATGATACATCTGCTTTGTTTTACGGCTGGCTTATACAACGTAACGCTATTTTTTAGAGACGATACATTAATAAGTGGAAACAGCAAAGAAACAGCAACAGAAAGAAACAGCATACCGGGGGCTAATAAACATCCCTTAGTTTAGGGATGCACAACCGGTGGCCCGCGAAATTCGCCAATTTATAACTGGGAAAAAAATCAGTTTTTGTCCATAGGTCGCAAGAAAAAATAACGAATTTCGCCAATTTGCTTCAGAAAAAATTTAAAATTTCGTCAGCTGTTTAAGAATCGCGAATTTTGTCGATCAGGCACGGAAAAATTCTCAAATTTCGCCTATCAGCCGCGAGAAAATCGCGAGTTTTGTCGATCAGGATCAGAAAAATCGCACATCTCTTTGATCGGGCACCAAAAAATCCTCAATTTTGTTGCTGATGCGCGAAAAAATTGAAAATTTTACTGATGGGCATCGGAAAAATCGTGAATTTCTTCAGTTGTGAGAAAAAACCGCGAATTTCGTCAATTTGCCGCGGAAAAAATAGCAAATTTGATCAGTCAGTTAAGAATCGCGAATTTTTGCTGATTGGGCGCGGAAAAATCGTAAATTTCATCAATTAGGGTGGGAAAAATCGCAAATTCTCGATCGGGCACGGGAAAAATGGCAAGTTTTGGCTATCGGGCTCCGAGAAATCGCGAATTACGTTGGTCGGGCACGAAAAAATCCCAAATTTTGTCGATCAGACGTGGAAAAATCGCAAATTTGGTCGATCGGGCACGGAAAAATCGCGAATTTTGTCAATGATGCCCGAGAAAAAAAAAGCGAATTTTATCAAATTGCAGCAGGAAAAAATTGCAAATTTCGTCAGAGTCAGTTAAGAATCGCAAATTTCGTTGTTCGGGCGCGGATAAAAAGCGAATTTTATTGATCGGGTGCTTAAAAATAGCGAATTTTGTCGATCGGATGAGGAAAAATCTCGAAATTTTTCGAAAAGGTGCATAAAAAATTTCAAAGTTTTTTGATTGAGCGCGGAAAAATCGCGAATTTCATTGATTAGGCGCGGAAAAATCGCGAATTTCGTTGATTGGTTCCTTCACTGACCTTCGTTCATAAAGCTCATATTTTTTTCGACACTAGTCACCTTTATCCCTATGTTTGTTTTTTTGCAAAACAAAATTTACTCCCCCAAATAAAGTCAAGGATTATTATCACTATAATAAAACACTCATACTACAATATATATTAAAACACACATACACACATAAATAACGCCTGCTTTCAACAGTTAAAGGTATATATAAATATTATACAGACATACAAACAATAAATACAATAAACCCAACTGGAGTGAAAAATTATTATCACTCCTTGAAAACAATCCTTGTTATATATGTGTTATATATACAAACGCAAACTGTTTATATATCCTTGCCAACTGAATGGGATATGTTGACTGGGTAAGGGAACCTAGAGGGGCAAACACCCCACCTCCTCTGAAACCATATTTTTAATTTGATTATAGGCTACAGAATATCCCCGAAATAGAATTCTCTCTGTGTTACTGATGTGGCCCTCGACAACCCAGACATTTTTGTAAGTGGCCCTTCTCTAAAAAAGGTTGTGCATCCCTACCTTAGTTCATAGGCTGCCACCACCGGTATAGATACGTGATACCGGACACGATGTGAGAAGTTTGAGAATTATGATAACTAGGATTCTTCAAATAATATTAATGGATGATTTATTTACAAAATATTTACATTAAAACACACTACTTACATTTATAGGCACGGATATAGAAGATCCTGTCCAACATTATGTTACACGTTAAGATATGATCTACGTATTGGGTTATAATTAAATCACACGATTCTCTTCTCGATTGACCGTACTCAGCTAGGGTTATTCAACGGGATAACCAAACAGGTATCTCCCGAGGTTTCTTACATACGTACTTTTCACTAGAACAATACTCCACAGCAGGAGTAAATACTTTTTTCAAACTACACGTTTCAAGTTCAACCCAAGACTCAAGACTGGCTTCTATCACCCTCTCTCACTTCGTCTTTTCCATTCAAAATTCTAATGGGGCCTTCAGTGGTATATCCACAACCGACCGCACGTGTATTCTCCCCGCTTATTCACTCACCAGCCATTCCAGCAGATTCCCTTTTGTTCATCATCCTTGCTTCTCGCTATCTTGCTTCCTATTGTTATCCACATTCCGATATATAAAAGAATATACTCCTTCTCGTATTTCCTTTTATGCAATGGAGCTTATCATACAAAACAGATATGAATGCAATAGTACACATTTTATCCCATAGATGTGTTCAAAAACAAAGTACGTAGATAATGATACACAGATAAATACAACACATAAAGAAAATAAGATTAATTAACAGTAATGTTCATTAACGTTAGAGACTTGACATTACTCTTTCAAAAGAAAGTCTAAAACAAATGTTAGACATAGTAAAGCTTGCTAAAAAGCTATCCCATGAGGCTAGAAAAAAATTCCAATTTAGAGAGGTTTTTGTGTTTTCAGGTACACCGTCATTCATAATTTGTATTGTGTTCTTTCTTTTGTGTTATCAAATTGCTTCGTGTTTTTAAAGTGTATGTAAAGATGATTTAAGGCTGTTCTCAAATCCAAAAGGGCCACTTTCTGACATAAGTTTTAATTTATTTTTGTTCGAAAATGCATGAAACTAGCTGGTGTTGTTAGTAGGGGAAGAAGGAGAGTTCAGCCCCAGCAGGCGGATTGCGAATTGTGTGGATGTGGGTGGAATCCACCTGTGAGTGGAAAGGGAGACTTATCCTATAGTAGGAGGGGCTAAATGTTTGAGGGGGCTTAATTTTTGAGGGGGCATAATTTTTGAGAGGGGCTTAATTTTTTTTGGGCTAGAGAATCGACTTAGAGTAGAAATGGAAATATTATACTATAACATAGGGAGTTAGGTCTTTTCGATAGGAAGTATGAAGGGGCTAAATTTTTGGATGGGCTTATTTTTTAGGGGGCTTATTTTTAGGAGGGCTTAATTTTTTTTTTTTTTTTTTTTTTTTTTTTTTTTCGATTCGACATAGAGTAAAAATGGAAATATCATACTATAACATACGAAGTTAAAAGTTTTCGAAAGGGAGTTTGAGGGGTCTAAATATTTTAGTGGGGCTTATTTTTAGGGGGGGGGGGCTTAATTTATTATATTTTTTTCGAATCGACATAGAGTAGAAATGGAAATATCATACTATAACATAGAGATGTAGGTATTTTCGAAAGGGCGTTTGAGGGGCCTAATTTTTTAGAGGGGCTTATTTTTAGGGGGCTTAATTTTTAAGGGCGATTATTTTTTTTTTCTTTTTTCCGAATTGTCTTAGAATTTGAATGAAGATAAAAATGTCATGTTTTCTGAAGAAAATTTTTGATGCTGCCATCTGTATGCGGTAGTGCGAATTTATTATTGAAAATAGTATTTTAATTTTGAAAAGTTTTGAGGAAGGTTTGAACCTGCAAAATAGTCTCTTGGCTCGATGATATGTTGAAGACTTAACTAATCGAGCCAAGAAATTATGTCTATATGTTTAGATTTTAGATGTTTCAAAACAAAAAACTGCATTCCCCCTTCTGTATGTGCAAAGAGAGGTTGGTTTCTTAAGATAACTCATTAATACCTATTTTAACTGTTCACTTTGAGAATTCCTTTAATGTATATGATTTTTATTTTTAGTTTAACTGATTTTATCGATTTTGCGAATGAGAGTTTGATTATTTTACCAAGCTAAGGTTTCGAACCTGCGAACTCCGATTCAAATTTAATTTTTTGTAACTGATAAGCTATCCATTATTCAAACCAAGTCCCATCATTTACTAAGTTACTTTTGAACACTATATATTTTTAAAAATATCTTCCTCTCCCTCTTTCTTATACTAGGGAAGTTATTGTACTTTATGTTTAAATTGAAGAAATAATTAATATTTTATATTTCTTTAATAAGCAAGACATTTTTTTAGATCGATTAGAAGGCTACGGAACGATTTGAATTAAACATTGTTTTTACCAGTATTAATCTTCTTACCTAAGTTTAGAAACGTACTTTTTCTTGTGAACCATTTCATTCACTTAATATTCCATATCATCTGAAATTTCAAATAGACTTCCTAAACCCTATTATCAACGTTTCTCACTATCTTTCACAAACATCCGACAAGTATAATCAGCTTTTTTCAACAGAAAATAGCTAATATGTAAATAATGATTTTAGAAGAGATTATTTCACTTGTTTACAGATTTTAAATGAAAGTTTGAAATATTCGTCAGATTTTCTATTTATCAATTATTATAATTTCAATCAACTCATAGTTTGTTATTGCAATACATAATTATTTGATGATTCTACACTAGTTCTAATGAATTTTAAAACTACTACTTCAATTCAACTCATTCTTTTATACAGTTTAATAAATTTAGTATGAATTAAACCATTGGTTTGTCATATATTTCACTGAAATAATAAAATTAATTTGTAAAACCTTAGAAGGACGAATTCAAACTCGTAACGGAATGAATAATATACTTTTTAAACATTACATAAATACCTTTGGACTGATTCACTTCCTGTGAACTTTCTACACATACTTTTTTCTGCCACGTGTTTTTCTGAAATTTTTGCACCAACCATATTACATGATTTGCACCATCGTAATAATTTTTTAACATGCGCCCCCTATGATTATATAAAATTGAATGGAACGAGACTTTTTCGTTAGTGTTTGCTGTTATATGAGTGTGTGAAGACGCTTTTTTCACTTAGGATAACATGGATAGTTTTCAAGATGGACATTCTGCTATGTTAAGCGATGATGTATCAAGTTTGAATAGTCAATCTTTTTCATCAAGATCAAATGATCAAGACATGAGATCAACAGCTCGACCTAAAGCAGAACCCGTTTCAGATAATGAAGTGGAATCCTCCTCATCAGAACTGATGAAACAGAAGCCACCTTTTTTGTGTACTGTTTCAAGCAAATCTTTTTCACGAAAAGGAAATTTAAAACAACATTTGATGATTCATTCAGAAGAAAGACCATTTGTTTGTGACATCTGCAAAAAAGCATTCTCTAGAAAGGCTATTTTGAATCGTCATAAACTATCCCATTTAAAGATTCCGTCCCAACATAAATGTGATTCGTGCGGTGAAGCGTTCTCAAGAAAGTATGACTTATTAAAACACACGAAGATCCACAAGACCTTCAAAAAGGATAAATGTAGCGTAGTGAAATATTCAAGCACAAGTCCGATTTTTTATATCATTTGAAAACTCCACAAAGAGTTAGATCCAAAATTGATAATTCATCCTCTTTAAAAGATATGTTTTTTGAGATGGTTAAGCATTTTAAAAGGCAAAATGCGTTAAACATATTTACTAAAACTGTAATCAACTCTAACGAGGAGAATGCTACAGACTTTAACACATTTTTTAATAGTATTCAATCGGACGTTTTAAACGATTTAAACTACCGGATTCAAGTTAAAAGATCAATGAAATGGTATGCAAGTGTACAGGTTGTTGTATATCGCGTAACACAGGAGGGTGTCTTAGAGACTGCCACACCCTATTTCCTTTCAAAAACTATACTTGAATTAACGAATCAAAACTTATCTGAACATGTTGAGGATACTTTTGCAAAAATTATTAAGTCCTATGAGAAATCTACCAGACGTGGTTTTAATTGGACATTAGATAAAATATTGAATTTAGAACTATCTACTTTTAAAATATAACATGATTTGAAATGCTTATACCTTTTTGAAATATGTGTACTCATGTTTTCATTATTGTAACTATTGAAAATGACGAATAAATTATTTTTGTTAGAACAACTTGTGATTTTTAATAACTCATGAAGTCGTAACGACTTTACTTAATTTTTTTTTTCAATTTCTTATCAAATAAATAATGAGTTAACCATTTTTTATTAATTTTGTATTGAAAGTCTGAAATTATACATTGAATTAGTTATTTTTCAATATTTATAATTTATTATAATTATTTCTAAAGTTTAATATATCACTTGTCGTTTGTATAAACAACTGTTATTGTTTATTAATAATAATATTATCATTTATTACCACACAATTCTTTAAAAAAGCGTAGAAACATTATCATAATATATCATTCACCACTTTTTTAAAAACTGTTACCTTGTGTTGCCATTGAATTCTTCAAAACAAAAAAGAGTAAAACTAAAATCATTATCATTAAATTAAATATCATACACCACTTATATAAAAATTGTTACCTTGTGTTGCCATACAATTCTTCAAAAAAGAGTAAAACTAAAACAATTAACATTAAATATCATACACTGCATATATAAAAATCGTTACCTTGTGTTGCCATACTATCCTTCAAAAAAGGATAAAATGATTGACATAATATATAATTCACCACTTAAATAAACTGTTTATATATATATATATATATATATATTAGACTTAAACTAAAATTAATGACATTACTAATTCTTTCAAGTGTTTATCTGTAATCGACACTGATTTTTCACGTATATTATGGGATGTGCTGTTTCTAAACATTCAGTTTCCAACTGATTTTTGTTCTAACTTCATCTAATGTTACCTTTATTTTTTGAAAATTTGTTCTGTAGTAAATATGTTAAAAAGATCTTCCGACAAAGTGACTTCTTCTTCAAAGTATCAACGTTTAGAAGAACCTAATGATCCCATTTCCGCGAGTGAATTAAATATACCAAGATTGGAAATTCCTAATTTATTAAACACTGACTGTGGGACAATATCACGTGATTTATCCAGTACTGATTACTCACCGAATGTGAAATCTGAAATCGATATGAATTTTTTTATCCCTAACTTTGGTGATGATACTACATCTTTCGAGAATTCATGTCAAGAGTCAATTTCTGTCGAGGACTATTTGAATATATTTTTCAAAGACATGAATTTTGAACCCGCTTTAATCTCGACCCCAGCTAGTAACATAATTTCCCAAGACGAATCCTTTCAAGAACCTACTATTGGCCAAGTGGTTTCTAACTCCCAACCAAGCAACCTTTCAAAAGCAAGTGATGAATTACAAAGCACCACTCCACCTACGAATGTCATTCCACAGTCTATAACAACCAAATCCAGTCATCCTATTGTATTTCGAGAAGAACTCAGTGACTGTATCTTTTTAATTTTAAAATTGCATAATAGACAATTTCATATTCATATTCGAGAGTTTAAGCGCAGTGGGCTTACTAGTGAAGAAATTCTAAAGAAAAATGGAATTATTATGGATGTTAACAGCTGGATCGAATTTTGCAAGAAAATATTTTCATTTAATTTGAGATATAAAAGTTCCTCATTTGTTTCTAATAACATGATATTAGTGTTAAATTTTAATAATTCTATCATGCGAATTAAAAATTTAAAGAATTATTCTCACATTGACTTAAACGAGTATCAATTGGCGAAATGAAAAGAAAAAATACATGATTTGAATAAGGAACTTTTTCAGCATATATATGTAAACCATATACCATGCTTAATTAGGCAGAAATTTATCATTGGTCATATATCTACAGAAAATGAACTCATGTTGCAGTCTAAACTTATAACGTGTATTGAGAATAATGTATTGACTATATTAAACCGCATTTTTGAACGTGATGGATGTATTTTTAAGCAGAAATAACAAAGCACTCATTCCTGTTATATATTAAATAATCGACAAAAATTTGAAAAACTAGGAGAGATGTTATTAACACTTATAGATTTAGATTTTGTTTTATCCTCATTTTTAAACGGAGTGCATTGTGTTAGTGAAAACTTTTTATCAAACATTCATGTAGAAACAATTCAAAACGAATTGTTTAAAATAATAAAATAAAATGTATTGCTATCCTTTTTTAATACGTGTGTGTTTATTTTTTCCAAAGTGTATGTTTATTTTGTTATGTCTTTTAGAACTTTTAATAGGGTGTTAGACTTAAATTTGCATATGTATAACTAAAGAAATCAACAATTCTTTAGCAATTAAAAAAAACACAAGTTTAAAATATTAAACTAATAATCTTAGCACTATAATTTCTACTTTCTAAAATACAAAAATATATAAAACTTAATTATATAAAAAAAAGTTTTCAATAATAATAATCAGTTTACAAAATTAAAAAATTAAAAAAAATTAAACTCAATTAAAAAATATTTGAAAAGTTAAAAAAAAGTTTTAAAAATTAAAAAATCTTTATAAAAAAAAAAAAACTAATTAAAAAAATATTAAGAAGTTTACAAAATTAAAAAGTTAAAAAAAAACTTAAAAAAACTCGGAAAAAAATTAAATTATCAAAATTTAAAAAAAAAATTAAAAAACTTAATAAATTAAGTTTTCAAAAGTGAGTTTAGCTATCTGTATATGTATACATGTATGTGACTTTCATTATGTTTTAGTTTAATAATTTATATCTTCTTTTTATCCTGTAAAAGTGTTAAATTAATATACACGTAATAAAAAATATTTGTAAGTATAATTAAAAAACAAAAAATAACTTATGAAAAAAAAAATTAATAAATAAATAAAAAATGTATTCAAAATTTAAAAAAAAATTATAAATAAAAAAAAAGTTTTCAAAATTAAAAAAAAAGAAAAAAAAATTGTAAATAAAAAAAAAGTTTCAAAAAAATTATAAGTAAAAAAAAGTTTTCAAAAAAATTGTAACTAAAAAATAACTTATCAAAATATAAAAATAAAACAAAAAGTTTTCAAAATTAAAAAAAAAGTTTGTAAATAAAAAAAAGTTTTCAAAATTAGAAAAAGAAGTAAGTAAAAAAAAATTTTTCAAAAAAAAAAACTTTGTAAATTTTTAAAAAAAATGTATTAAAAAGTTTATAAAATTAAAAAGTTAAAAAAAAACTGAAAAAAGTTTTCAAAATTAAGTTAATATTTAAAAAAAATAAAAAACTTAATAAATTATGTTATCAAAAGTCAGTTTACCTATCTGTATATGTATGTGACTTTCATAATTGAAAAGTTATCAAAAAGTTCAATTAGATGGCAAATACAAGTATACAATCATTCATAT
Source organism: Maratus speciosus (assembly GCA_963932465.1). Lineage (NCBI taxonomy): Eukaryota > Metazoa > Arthropoda > Arachnida > Araneae > Salticidae > Maratus > Maratus speciosus. Next base: position 465,874,014 of record OZ010789.1, read on the forward strand.
ATCAATCAGTCATAGCTAGCAATTAATCAATCAATCATATCAATTTAACAATTAATGATATCAATCATATCAATTAATCAATAAATCAAACCAATCAATCATATTAATCAACCAAACAATAATATCAATCATGACAATTAATCTATAAATCAAACCAATCAATTAATCATATTAATCAATCATGCAATAATATCAATCAACCAAACAATAATATCAATTAATCATATCGATCAATAAATCATATCATTCAATCATTTTAATCATATTAATCAATCATAAATGTCAATCATATCAATCAATCAATCATATTAATCAATCAATCATTCATATTAATCATATCAATCAAGATATCAAATACAAATATTCATACAAATAAATCATATCAATTGCAGTTCGAGTATTACAAGTTAGTATAATAACCTTATAAGAAAGTTTTGAATTATTACAATGATAACTACCAACATTTTGTAACGGCACTTTTTTTCAAAAGCAATGCATGATTATATTTTTTAGTTTTAAAAAATATTTAAAATGCTTTTGAAAGTTAACAAAATTATTTTTCAAAAGTGTTAAAAAATATTACAAGCTGCTAAAACCTACAATTTAACAAAAATGAGTTGATCCATATTTCATTTCTGTTTGCATTTGAGTACATGTATACGGATTCCTCCTGTCAATTATGTTCTGTAGTATACACTTCAAAAAAATTATATAAAAAACATTAAATTAAAATATTCTTTAGTTATTAAAAAGTTTAAAAAAATGAACAATTTTTTAAATATTATAAGATAACAAAAATTATTTTATAATTTATTAAAAGTGAATTTACCTATCTCTATATATGCGTTTAATAATATAAATATTTTTTATGTTAACATCCTACCCACATTTTATTTTATAGTCATACACATCGAAACGAAAAAAAAACAATCTATTATTAAATTCTTCAATTTAAAAATTTAATACATTATACTTAAACATTCATATAAAAATAACGAACTTACCGTACTTGAACTCAAAAAAGAGATGGTGACCTTATCACGTGGTAGACTGTGACGTAATCAATTAGATATCACGTGCCTCCCTCGTGTCTTTTGTCTTATCTACAATCAGATTGTATTATCAATCACGTGATCTAACTGATATGAGTCTATACCAAGACACTAACCATTTTCACTTCAGTCATCGAATATGTAGGTCGGATATTAAACTTGTATAATTTATACTAGTATTTGATATATACTAGTACTTAGTAAAAACTAGTATATATTCTAGTATAAAGTGTTTATAAAAGTTTAAAAAACTTGATCAATATTCAAACTTGAATTCTATGAATGATGCAATAAATATTTCCGCTTTTATAAGAAATTTACGTTACTTCTAAAAATATTATTATCCAGTTAAATAATCAATGATTATACTTAAACAATATGAAAATTAATCTTTGTTCACAATTGCGAGAAAGATTTTAATAGGTTTTTATTTGCAAATATTTGATATCATGTTGCTTAAGATTCCACAAAATAAAAGACTTTCAAAAAAATATCCGACCTACATATTCGATGACTAGAGTGAAAATGGTTAGTGTCTTGGTATAGACTCATATCAGTTAGATCACGTGATTCATAATACAATCTGATTGTAGATAAGACAAAAGACACGAGGGAGGCACGTGATATCTAATTGATTACGTCACAGTCTACCACGTGATAAGGTCACCATCTCTTTTTTGAGTTCAAGTACGGTAAGTTCGTTATTTTTATATGAATGTTTAAATATAATGTATTAAATTTTTAAATTGAAGAATTTAATAATAGATTGTTTTTTTTTTTCGTTTCGATGTGTATGACTATAAAATAAAATGTGGGTAGGATGTTAACATAAAAAATATTTATATTATTAAACGCATATATAAAGATAGGTAAATTCACTTTTAATAAATTATAAAATAATTTTTGTTATCTTATAATATTTAAAAAATTGTTAATTTTTTTAAACTTTTTAATAACTAAAGAATATTTTAATTTAATGTTTTTTTATATAATTTTTTTGAAGTGTATACTACAGAACATAATTGACAGGAGGAATCCGTATACATGTACTCAAATGCAAATAGAAATGAAATATGGATCAACTCATTCTTCTTAAATTGTAGGTTTTAGCAGCTTGTAATATTTTTTAACACTTTTGAAAAATAATTTTGTTAACTTTCAAAAGCATTTTAAATATTTTTTAAAACTAAAAAATATAATCATGCATTGCTTTTGAAAAAAAGTGCCGTTACAAAATGTTGGTAGTTAATCATTGTATTAATTCAAAACTTTCTTATAAAGTTACTATACTAACTTGTAATACTCGAACTGCAATTGATATGATTTATTTGTATGAATATTTGTATTTGATATCTTGATTGATATGATTAATATGATTGATTGATTGATATGATTGACTGATATGATTGATTAATATGATTAAAATGATTGAATGATATGATTAATATGATTTATTGATCGATATGATTAATTGATATTATTGTTTGGTTGATTGATATTATTGCTTGATTGATTAATATGATTAATTGATTGGTTTGATTTATAGATTAATTGCCATGATTGATATTATTGTTTCGTTGATTAATATGATTGATTGGTTTGATTTATTGATTAATTGATATGATTGATATCATTAATTGTTAAATTGATATGATTGATTGATTAATTGCTAGCTATGACTGATTGATATATGAATGATTGTATACTTGTATTTGCCATCTAATTGAACTTTTTGATAACTTTTTAATTATGAAAGTCACATACATATACAGATAGGTAAACTGACTTTTGATAACATAATTTATTAAGTTTTTTATTTTTTTAAAAATAACTAACTTAATTTTGAAAACTTTTTTCAAAGTTTTTTTTAAACTTTTTAATTTTATAAACTTTTTAATACATTTTTTTTAATTTACAAAGTTTTTTTTTTTAATTTTGAAAACTTTTTTTTTACTTACTTCTTTTTCTAATTTTGAAAACTTTTTTTTATTTACAAACTTTTTTTTTAATTTTGAAAACTTTTTGTTTTATTTTTTTATTTTTATATTTTGATAAGTTATTTTTTAGTTACAATTTTTTTTGAAAACTTTTTTTTACTTATAATTTTTTTGAAACTTTTTTATTTGCAAAGTTTTTTTTTTTTTTAAATTTTGAAAACTTTTTTCTTATTTTTTTTAAATTTTGAATACATTTTTTATTTATTTATTAATTTTTTTTTATATTTTGATAAGTTATTTTTTGTTTTTTAATTTTACTTACAAATATTTTTTATTACGTGTATATTAATTTAACACTTTTACAGGATAAAAAGAAGATATAAATTATTAAACTAAAACATAATGAAAGTCACATACATGTATACATATACAGATAGGTAAACTCAGGGGGGTGCCATTTCCCTTTACTTCTGGTATCAAGGTTTCGGTGCGCATGACGTCACTGCGCGTGCTAAGGAGGAGTCTTGCAATAGAAAATAACCTATTTTCTTATTTAAAATAGAATTTATGCTAAAAAAATTTGTATCTATGGTCAGAGGAGAGCATGTTTCTTCAAAATAAAACATTTTTCTTTAACGGAAGTATTTTTTTCTAGGAATAAAACGATTTAGAAGGGATTTCTTTTCTTCAAATAGCCGTGTATTTTTTCTTTTCTAAGATCAGTTTTTATTGCTTCTTATCTTCAGTCGATCTTTAAAAGGGACGGAAGTGTGAAGTAAACATTTATTGTTATTTTCTTTGACACCCAGGGCAGTTTGCCCTCACACGAAGCTTTAATTGCTTCTCTAAAACAAGGTTACTATATCCATAATAAAAACATTTGTGAAAACCCAGGACTTTTATTCGATTGAGGCATTTTAACCAAATATATTCATCAGAAATAAAAAAGAGATACGCTGCCAGAAAATCAAAAATGTGGAGTAAGTCAAATTTGATTGCATGATAAAACAGTACGAGAAATAGCAAATAAAGGAGCACACATTAAAATACATCTTCAAAATGCACCCTGTGATGAAATCAAATGCTGGAAATGAAAGCATATTCTGAGGGTAAAAACCTAAAATATATTATTTATTAATATAATTTTATATAATTTTATCCCCATACAACATTAAAATATAATTTTATATAACTCTTTTGGAAGGTATTTATAAACGTATAGTGCTTTGAATTTCAAATTTTAACTTTTCTATATCGCATAAATGTTTCAGTTTTAAATATTTGGCAACTTAAAAATTAAAATTTCTGTTATTTGTTTTCTAAATTTCCTTTATAAATACTGCTGTCCTCATTTTTATTATATAAAAAAATAAATCAATTTAATATTTAATCACATTAGCTGCATCTGAAGAAAACAATAGTACATTTAAAATTAAGTTTTAAAAAGCTGAATTGATGTAATTTTAAATTTTAAATATGGCACTTTATTTGGATGTAAAAATTAAGTTTAACCCATTACCCGCTGGTGTTGCGTTCACGCAACAGTCAAAATAAATACACTTATTTAAGTTATTTACATACCCACCGCTATTTTTCAATTAAAAAATTGGCCTTACTTAAAGACATAAAAATTTAAGACCATATAAAGCGAAAATTATCTTTCAGAGTTTGTGGTGGCAAACGCCGTTCAGGTAAAAAGTTGAAAATTTCAACCTTATAGTTTTGGCGGTTAATGGGTTAAACGTTAAATTCACTTTAACGCAATAATTTGCCTTAATTTCTTTTAATTATGTATGTAGATTTATATTTATTATTATTATTATATAGCATTAAATTATTATTTTAAATAAACTTTTTAATGTATTTATAAATTATATTAATCTGAATTTCAAAAATTATTTCCACCAAACCATATAATTATACCGTATAAATATTTCCGTTTAAAAATATTAAATATTCGTATGTTTTCTTATTAAAGTTTCTATTTTATTTGTCTTTTAAATCTAATTATTCAAAACTCAATCTTGTGTAATCTTGCTATGAAGTTGAAACGTAACTTATTATTTTTTAAACCTTTTTTATGGGTTTTTATCAAAGACATATCGAAATTATAATAATATTAGAATTATCTTAGATTTCAAATTGAATACCAATCGAATATTATAAATACGAGTTGCAACCCGTCGAAATTCGACGTTACTAAAATGTTTGAAAGGAACTGTCAGATCGAAATTATAATAAACCTACAAAAATAATTACAACAAAAAAAATCATCTTACATTGGTTGTCTAACTCTTAAAACAAATAATATTTTAAACCCAAAATTACCAAAATATTATTTCTACAAACTTCAACTGCTTAAATTATTGAAAAATTAAACTGTATTAGATTACGTAATCAAGATGAATAATTATGAAGAAGTTATCGATGGAGCTCTTATGTTTGTTTTTACGGGATGAAAAATCAGTAAAAAGGATTTCGCTTTGTCACATCATAAAATTTTCCCCCATAAAATCTAAACTGTACGTTATTTTCACATTCTCGTAATTGACATACGCACCACTCAAATTCACAATTTGAAAGTATTTTAACGCGCAAAAGAAATTAATGAATGCATTTCCAAAGTTAAAGTCACGTTTGTCCGATACAACTTTTCATGTGAACATTCGCACAAACCTTAAGTTCTAATCTTAGTACCCGCGAAAAAAAAATTCAGAAATTTGACTTTAGTTGTCATAGTATTCGCCATTTATAGTATTGGTCAAATATTTAGTTTTATCAAAAAAAAAGGATCGTTTTGTTTTAAATATATCATTTTTACTCAATGAATCATTTTGCCGAGCGCCTCAAACTCATTTATCAGCGTAATGTAAAAATATTAAAATGTAGCTGATTTATGAAGAAGAATGCGTGTTTTATTTAATGTCTGACATCATTTTCTGTTCAAAAATTATAAAAAAGTTAATTTTATTTGTAATGTGAAAATGGCATCAATAAGGATATAATGAATAAAAATAATAAACCATGAATATTTTCCCTTTACTTTCAATATAAATGGAGTACTTCAGTTGCCACAATTACAAAATTTGTATTAAAAACTACAAAAAAATTAATATCTCAAAAACAAATTGAGATACAGCTTTCAAACAAATAGTATTTAAAAGAGAATTTTTTTCCTTATACGACGGTGTAAAAAGTTAAAAAGTGTGATGCATAGAAGTTTAAAACTTTGCAGTAGAGAAAATGCAAAACCAAAATTTTATTTCAAATTTCAAAGTGTTGCCATTCGCAAAATGACGTATGCGTTACGCACAGATATGTTTGTCCTTTATAATATAGATACTATATTAAAAATTGTTAACAAAATATTATCTGCAGTCGTGCAACGATGAAATTTCCTGCTTTTGTAGGTCTTTAAGATTTTATTTATAAAAAATATTATTTTACACTTTTTTTTTATGTAAATGAACTTTTTCATATTGAATCGTAAATGAAACTTAATGAAAAAGACAGCAAATTTAACAATTAAATTTCGAAGAGCTAAGAAGAGATAATAGCTTAAAATTTAGATGTGATGTTTGTCCCGTGTATAAAGAATATATTTTAATCGTTAAACTTCTTTTCACGCAAAAATTTCTATTGATATTTTTTAATTAAAAATAGCGCCTTTCTAATGCAAAGTCAATTGGGAAACTCATCTTAGCACGCGCAGTGACGTCAAGCAGCGAGTCGCTCCCTATTGGCTACGGGGTGAAATGGCGCAACCTTTAGATATAGTAACCTTGGGTAAACTCACTTTTGAAAACTTAATTTATTAAGTTTTTTAATTTTTTTTTTATAATTTTGATAATTTAATTTTTTTCCGAGTTTTTTTTTAAAGTTTTTTTTTAACTTTTTAATTTTGTAAACTTTTTAATATTTTTTAATTAGTTTTTTTTAATTTTTATAAACATTTTTTAATTTTTAAAACTTTTTATTTTAACTTTTCAAATATTTTTTAATAGAGTTTAATTTTTTTTTAATTTTGCAAACTGATTATTATTATTGAAAACTTTTTTTTATATAATTAAGTTTTATATATTTTTGTATTTTAGAAAGTAGAAATTATAGTATTAAGATTATTAGTTTAATATTTTAAACTTGTGTTTTTTTTTTTTTTTAATTGCTAAAGAATTGATGATTTCTTTAGTTATACATATGCAAATTTAAGTCTAACACTGTATTAAAAGTTCTAAAAGACATAACAAAATAAACATACACTTTGGAAAAAATAAACACACACGTATTAAAAAAGGATAGCAATACATTTTATTTTATTATTATAAACAATTCGTTTTGAATTGTTTCTACATGATAGTTTGATAAAAAGTTTTCACTAACACAATCCACTCCGTTTAAAAATGAGGATATAACAAAATCTAAATCTATAAGTGTTAATAACATCTCTCCTAGTTTTTCAAATTTTTGTCGATTATTTAATATATAACAGGAATGAGGGATTTGGGATTTCTGATTAAAAATACATCCATCACATTCAAAAATGCGGTTTAGTATAGTCAATACATTATTCTCAATACACGTTATAAGTTTAGACTGCAACATGAGTTCATTTTCTGTAGATATATGACCAATGATACATTTCTGCCTAATTAAGCTTGATATATGGTTTACATATATATGCTGAAGAAGTTCCTTATTCAAATCATGTATTTTTTCTTTTAATTTCACCAATTGATACTCGTTTAAGTCAATGTGAGAATAATTCTTTAAATTTTTAATTCGCATGATAGAATTATTAAAATTTAACACTAATATCATGTTATTAGAAACAAATGAGGAACTTTTATATCTCAAATTAAATGAAAATATTTTCTTGCAAAATTCGATCCAGCTGTTAACATCCATAATAATTCCATTTTTCGTTAGAATTTCTTCACTAGTAAGCCCACTGCGCTTAAACTCTCGAATATGAATATGAAATTGTCTATTATGCAATTTTAAAATTAAAAAGATACAGTCACTGAGTTCTTCTCGAAATACAATAGGATGACTGGATTTGGTTGTTTTAGACTGTGGAATGACATTCGTAGTGGAGTGGTGCTTTGTAATTCATCACTTGCTTTTGAAAGGTTGCTTGGTTGGGAGTCAGAAACCTCTTGGCCAATAGTAGGTTATTGAAAGGATTCGTCTTGAGAAATCATGTTACTAGCTGGGGTCGAGGTTAAAGCGGATTCAAAATTCATGTCTTTGAAAAATATATTCAAATAGTCCTCGACAGAAATTGACTCTTGACATGAATTCTCGAGAGATGTAGTATCATCACCAAAGTTAGGGATAAAAAAATTCATATCGATTTCAGATTTCACATTCGGTGAGTAATCAGTAGTGGATAAATCACGTGATATTGTCCCACAGTCAGTGTTTAATAAATTAGGAATTTCCAATCTTGGTATATTTAATTCACTCGCGGAAGTGGGATCATTAGGTTCTTCTAAACGTTGATACTTTGAAGAAGAAGCCACTTTGTCGGAAGATCTTTTTAACATATTTACTACAGAACCCATTTTCAAAAAATAAAGGTAACATTAGATGAATTTAGAACAAAAATCAGTTTGAAACTGAATGTTTAGAAACAGCACATCCTTTAATATACGTGAAAAATCAGTGTCGGTTACAGATAAACACTTGAAAGAATTAGTAATGTCATTAATTTTAGTTTAAGTCTGAAATATATATATATATATATACATATATATATATATATATAAACAGTTTATTTAAGTGGTGAATGATATATTATGTCAATGGTTTTATCCTTTTTTGAAGAATAGTATGGCAACACAAGGTAACGATTTTTATATATGCAGTGTATGATATTTAATGTTAATGGTTTTAGTTTTATTCTTTTTTGAAGAATTATATGGCAACACAAGGTAACAATTTTTATATAAGTGGTGTATGATATTTAATTTAATGATAATGATTTTAGTTTTATTCTTTTTTGTTTTGAAGAATTCAATGGCAACACAATGTAACAGTTTTTAAAAAAGTGGTGAATGATATATTATGCTAATGTTTCTACGCTTTTTTAAAAAATTGTGTGGTAATAAATGATAATATTATTATTAATAAACAATAACAGTTGTTTATACAAACGACAAGTGATATATTAAACTTTAAAAATAATTATAATAAATTAGAAATATTGAAAAATAACTAATTCAATGTATAATTTCAGACTTTCAATACAAAATTAATAAAAAATTGTTAACTCATTATTTATTTCATAAGAAATTGAAAAGAAAAATTAAGTAAAGTCGTTACGACTTCATGAGTTATTAAAAATCACAAGTTGTTCTAACAAAAATAAAAAGACAAAAGCTTTTTCATTTACACATTATTTATTCGTCATTTTCAATAGTTACAATAGTGAAAACATGAGTACACATATTTCAAAAAGGTATAAGCATTTCAAATCATGTTATATTTTAAAAGTAGATAGTTCTAAATTCAATATTTTATCTAATGTCCAATTAAAACCACGTCTGGTAGACTTCTCATAGGACTTAATAATTTTTGCAAAGGTATCCTCAACATGTTCAGATAAGTTTTGATTCGTTAATTCAAGTATAGTTTTTGAAAGGAAATAGGGTGTGGCAGTCTCTAAGACACCCTCCTGTGTTACGCGATATACAACAACCTGTACACTTGCATACCATTTCATTGATCTTTTAACTTGAATCTGGTAGTTTAAATCGTTTAAAACGTCCGATTGAATACTATTAAAAAATGTGTTAAAGCCTGTTGCATTCTCCTCGATAGAGTTGATTACAGTTTTAGTAAATATGTTTAACGCATTTTGCCTTTTAAAATGCTTAACCTTCTCAAAAAACATATCCTTTAAAGAGAATGAATTATCAATTTTGGATCTAACTCTGTGTGGAGTTTCAAATGATATAAAAAATCGGACTTGTGCTTGAATATTTCACTACGCTGTATACATTTATCCTTTTTGGAGGTCTTGTGGATCTTCGTGTGTTTTAATAAGTCATACTTTCTTGAGAACGCTTCACCGCACGAATCACATTTATGTTGGGAAGGAATCTTTAAATGGGATAGTTTATGACGATTCACAATAGCCTTTCTAGAGAATGCTTTTTGGCAGATGTCACATATAAATGGTCTTTCTTCTGAATGAATCATCAAATGTTGTTTTAAATTGCCTTTTCGTGAAAAAGATTTGGTGCAAACAGTACACAAAAAAGGTGGCTTCTGTTTCATCAGTTCTGATGAGGAGGATTCCACTTCATTATCTGAAACGGGTTCTGCTTTAGGTCGAACTGTTGATCTCATGTCTTGATCATTTGATCTTGATGAAAAAGATTGACTATTCAAACTTGATACATCATCGCTTAACATAGCAGAATGTCCATCTTGAAAACTATCCATGTTATCCTAAGTGAAAAAAGCGTCTTCACACACTCATATAACAGCAAACACTAATGAAAAAGTCTCGTTCCATTCAATTTTATATAATCATAGGGGGCGCATGTTAAAAAATTATTACGATGGTGCAAATCATGTAATATGATTGGTGCAAAAATTTCAGAAAAACACGTGGCAGAAAAAAGTATGTGTAGAAAGTTCACAGGAAGTGAATCAATCCAAAGGTATTTATGTAATGTTTAAAAAGTATATTATTCATCCCGTTACGAGTTTGAATTCATCCTTCTAAGGTTTTACAAATTAATTTTATTATTTCAGTGAAATATATGACAAACCAATGGTTTAATTCATACTAAATTTATTAAACTGTATGAAAGAATGAGTTGAATTGAAGTAGTAGTTTTAAAATTCATTAGAACTAGTGTAGAATCATCAAATAATTATGTATTGCAATAACAAACTATGAGTTGATTGAAATTATAATAATTGATAAATAGAAAATCTGACGAATATTTCAAACTTTCATTTAAAATCTGTAAACAAGTGAAATAATCTCTTCTAAAATCATTATTTACATATTAGCTATTTTCTGTTGAAAAAAGCTGATTATACTTGTCGGATGTTTGTGAAAGATAGTGAGAAACGTTGATAATGGGGTTTAGGAAGTCTATTTGAAATTTCAGATGATATGGAATATTAAGTGAATGAAATGGTTCACAAGAAAAAGTACGTTTCTAAACTTAGGTAAGAAGATTAATACTGGTAAAAACAATGTTTAATTCAAATCGTTTGGTAGCCTTCTAATCGATCTAAAAAAAAGACTTGCTTATTAAAGAAATATAAAAAATTAATTATTTCTTCAATTTAAACATAAATTACAATAACTTCCCTAGTATAAGAAAGAGGGAGAGGAAGGTATTTTAAAAAATATATAGTGTTCAAAAGTAACTTAGTAAATGATGGGACGCGGTTTGAATAGTGGATAGCTTATCAGTTACAAAAAATTAAATTTGAATCGGAGTTCGCAGGTTCGAAACCTTAGTTTGGTAAAATAATCAAACTCTCATTCGCAAAATCGATAAAATCAGTTAAACTAAAAATAAAAATCATATACATTAAAGGAATTCGGATAGTGAGCCGTTAAAATAGGTATTAATGGGTTATCTTAAGAAACCAACATCTCTTTGCACATACAGAAGGGGGAATACAATTTTTTGTTTTGAAACATCTAAAATCTAAACATATAGACAAAGTTTCTTGGCTCGATTAGTTAAGTCTTCAACATATCATCGAGCCAAGAGACTATTTTGCAGGTTCAAACCTTCCTCAAAACTTTTCAATAATAAAATACTATTTTCAATAATAAATTCGCACTACCGCATAGGCATACAGATGGCAGCATCAAAAATTTTCTTCAGAAAACATGACATTTTTATCTTCATTCAAATTCTAAGACAATTCAGAAAAAAGAAAAAAAAATAATCGCCCTTAAAAACTAAGCTCCCTAAAAATAAGACCCTCTAAAAAATTAGGCCCCTCAAACGCCCTTTCGAAAATACCTACATCTCTATGTTATAGTATGATATTTCCATTTCTACTCTATGTCGATTCGAAAAAAAAATAATAAATTAAGCCCCCCCCCCCCACTAAAAATCCCCACTAAAATATTTAGGCCCTTCAAACTCCCTTTCGAAAACTTTTATCTTCGTATGTTAGAGTATGATATTTCCATTTTTACTCTATGTCGATTCGGAAAAAAAAAAAAAAAGCCCCCCCCCCCCCCTAAAAAAAAGCCCATCGAAAAATTTAGCCCCTTCATACTTCCTCTCGAAAAGACCTAACTCCCTATGTTATAGTATAATATTTCCATTTCTACTCTAAGTCGATTCTCTAGTCAAAAAAAAAAAAAAAAAAAAAAAAAAATTAAGCCCCTCTCAAAAATTAAGCCCCCTCAAACATTTATCCCCTCCTACTATAGGATAAGTCTCCCTTTCCACTCACAGGTGGATTCCACCCTCCTCCTCCGTCCACAAGGTGGATTCCACCCACATCCACACAATCCGCAATCCGCCTGCTGGGGCTGAACTCTCCTTCTTCCCCTACTGTTGTTGTTCAGAAACTAGGTCATCGAGCTGTTTTTCCATTTTTTTTTTTTTTTTTTTTTTTTGCAAACGCAATAGATCTTTCAGGAAAGAGTGTCAAAGTGGACGGTTGGAACCGAGTTTCCGCGCGAACGGAGAATAAGCCCTCAAGAGCGGGCGAAAATCGGGTTTGTCATTCGATCGAAAACGCTTCTAACTCAATAGATAATGGATGGATCCAAAAATGAAAAAAACTGTTCCATTCCAAATCGCTTCCACGGCCAAGCTTTCCAATTTTAAACCTTTCCCTTGAAAAATGAATGTGTAAATGTGTGAAAACCTTTTTGCGCTTGTTGAGCAGAGCAGTTAAGAACAGCCTTAAAGCTGTATTTTTAACTGGAGGAAAACGATGGATTTGAAAACAGCCTTAAATGCATCTATCAAACAAAAGGTTAGAACTTCAAAGCCTAACAACTAAAAAATGTGTAAAATTCTCCAAAAATTTTTAAATGTGTTAGTAATTAAGTGTTTTCTAACCTTCAAGAAATTGAATTATCTAACTTTAACGCTCTATTAGTCGCGACAGATCTAACAGGCACGCACACCATTCCTATACCTCACAGATACAATGCGAACAATTGTATTATATGAATAGGCAGGGCCGTATTTTGGGCACGTGGAATATGTGCATTTTATTGCCAGTATTTCACACTAAGAATCTTCGCTTTATTTAGTCGGAAAATTCTGTGATTAAATGAGACGAACTTTACTATTTTGAAATAATGGTAATAAAATGCACATCATGTCCTAAATTCATTATTATGTATAATAATGCATACTCATGCATACAGTAGAACTTCGATCATCTGAAGTAATTGGGACCGACCATCTTTCGAAAAATCGAAATTTTTGGATAATCGAGAATGCTTCAATTTTAAGGTTAATGAGAAATATATGTGCTATTTCTTTATATGGTAACAAATGCTTAATAAAAATAAAGTAATAGCAAAATAGAAACAAGAATAAATTACCTGAATTTTAATTTTGAAATTAAGTACCTTTCACAAGGGTTTCAAATAATGTTTTGCTTATCGCAATTCCGATTGCCTTTGCTTTGAAGCTCTATTTTAAATATTTTACACCAGTATCAGAATCTTTCTGCTGCTCCAGCCATGTCAAATCTTATGCAAAACATTCAAAATCTTTAGAACTGCTAATTTGTTCATTTTGTTCATTCCACTGCACAGTTTACGGGAACTCAACTTAAATTCAGAGGAATTCTAAGAAAAGGGATCGAAAATATTTATATGTACTTATGGTCCGGAAAGCACCGCTTTCACGCAAGGAATATGATAGTTTAAAAAAAAAGCTTTCAAAATGGATTTTGCACACAAGGAATGTGATCGTTAAAAAAAAAAAAAAAAAAAAAAAAAGAAGCTTTAAAAATGGATTTCGGTTAACCGAGATTTTCGATTAAAAGAGTTTCGGATAAAAGAGGTTCTATTGTAATAGGTTCATATTGTTGATGATTTTTGTGTCCATTAATAAGTGTTTTAAAATTAGCTTTGTGACATCCTAATTCTTAACATCTGAGTTAATTACAGCTAATTGGGAAAATATGATCCTTAATCTTACAGATTAGGAGGCGAACACTAATGTAATTCCTAGTGATGCGACTAATGGAGTTAATGAAAGAAAAAAACTTTAATGACAATAACTAAAAAACCTTGTTAGACTTTTTTTTAGTAGGAAATTATCAAAGATTTTTCATTGATAGCTCCGATTTAGTATTGAAAAACCTATTACTGTTTCCGCTTGTCTGGAGTAAGCAGGTGGTAATCCTTATAGAGCATGATGGTATTTGCACTTTCTGAGATCAGTTTTAAAGAAAAAACTCCATAACCTGTTATTTATGGGTAAGACAAACTATGTCATTTGTAGATATTATTAATAAAACTTTCATAGGACAACGATTATTATTAGAAATTTTTTTTCTTTCCAAACGTATAGTGTAAGGAAAGTATTATAATTATGATTTGTATGTGTGTATGGCAATAAACATGATGCCTCCCAACGGTACTTCTGATTCACATCGTATTTGACAAATATGTTACAAATCACTGTTCAAATACTGTATAGATATTCGTAAAAATCGGCCGACGGATTAGGTACTAAAGAGGATACTTCACTCAAGCGAAAACATCCGTTCGCTAATGTTAATCCTATGAAAAAAATTTTTTTAAAGATATCTCGTTTGCATTTCAATATTTTAAAACGATTTTCTTTTTCATTATCTAGCTGAAATCGAACTGTATAAAGGCCGTTTTTTACTTTTTCGATTTAGTTTACTGGATTTGTTTTTATTAGGATATTTTTACGTTCGGAATAGGTTTCGAAAATGAAAGTATCCCCATTAAAAAAACCTGCAAAGAAAATCGAAAAGGTAAAAAACGACCTTTGTACAGATGACACAGATCGACCTCAGCTACTAAATGCAAAAGAAAAAAAAAAAAAATTAAAAATACGGAAATGCAAGCGAACTCTACTATAAAAAATTTCTTCCAAAGGATTAACATTAGCGAATGGATGTTTTCGCGTGAGTGAAATAGCCCTTTAAACCATTTTTAAGTCTTTTGCAAACCACTTTGAGTCCAATTCTATAGAAAAAATCACCAAGAAAATGTGACAGAGTATATATGAAAAATATTGCGGTGATGTAATCATGTAATCAAGTATTAGTAGGCACAGGCAAAGTTCCCAGATTCAAAAGGGAAAGTCTGATGTTCGAATCCAGCCTATTCCATTCTGCAAGAAATTTATTTGGTACTCCATTATCCCTTCGACCACTTCCCATAAATAAAATTATCGCCAATGTATAAGACCACTAAATAAATGGAAGAATGTTGGCATTGACATCTTTAAAAAAAAAAAAAAAAAACCCCAAGAAATTCGGAAAAGCCTCACTCACTAAAGTGTCAACTACCAGTAACTTTAAACGATAAAATTTACACCATATTAATGAAGAGAAGAATAATAATCTTGGATATTTATTTAATTACATAATTTGTTTTAAATTATCCCTCTCGACTGGCGAATGTTTATGGCGTCAATCGAAACTGATTCTAACTGTGCTGTGCATTACAACATTTTTTAAATGCTTTTTCTCTTTTAATATTACGGTGTAGCCGTAACTGTGATTCCAATTAACGGATAAATCAGTAAAACATCATTAAATATACAGATCACTTCATGACATAGCGTTTTCAAATTTTCTTTTCGGGGAATTTATTGATATCATAATATATTTAAAATAAAGCATTAATAGTTTTGTAAATACGAGTACATATGAAAAACAAAGCGCGGGGCGTAGCTACAAAAAAGTTTCGGGGGGTAGGGTTCAAAAATTTCCCAACTTATAATTAAAAAATTTCCCAATGTGAAACAAATTGCTTTATTTTCCAACTAAAATGATATGTTCAATGTGTGTTTAATAATAATGATATACTTATTCGTAAAGAAAAAAAAAATCATTCCAAAGAAAAATGCTGAAACTAAAAATATAAAAATTATAATTATTGGTTCATTTAATGAAAGATTTTGTCTTCAATTGTGTACGAGTCATAAGTGTATTTCATATGAAAATAGTCTCATATTTTTAGATATTTGAGAAAGGAACAAAGTTTTGGAGGAAATGTATTAGAAAGTTTGACTATTTTAATATTACAGAACTCAGAAAAACAATAAAAAATTTTTTTTTTTTTTTACCTTTTATTTAAAAAAAAGAAAAAGTGTTTCAAAAATCTATAATCTCCCAACTCTAAACTCAAATTTTCCAAGTTCATGTAAATTGGGGGAGGGGGGGAGGCTCCCCCCATAGCCCCCCCCCCCTCGCGATGCCTCTGAACAAAGCTGAAAAAACTAATGAAGAAATCCTACGTCAGGCGTACGCTTAGAATGCAAGAACTCAAATACGTAAGGAGAAAGGTCTTAAGGTTTTTTCTAAATCTAAAACAGCTTCTTTCTCAAATAAATATGAAATAATTTTCACTAACACACACTGATGAAAGTTCCAATATATTGATTCAGATTTCGAATAAATAAACTATCTTCATTTTAAAATTCCCTATAAAATTAATGATTTTTCTTTCTTTTTCCCCTTTGATTAAAATTCTCTCTTTTTTTTTCTTTCTCTTTCTTTCCTGCACCGCCCCCTACCCTTTTTTTTTGTACTTTCGAAGTGGGCAAGTTCTGTGGTATGAAAATAAAGCAGTTATGTTACTTTGATAGGCAATAAAATGCTTATCACTATTTGCACGAAATTATGGCAACATGTAACTGATAAAATTATTAAATTGGATTTCGAACAGCGTGAATGAATCCGTCAAATTGCTACAGTAGAACAACTTTGATTTGAAGGGAATCCAACTTCAACCTCATTGTCAGAAGACGATATTATATGTCGATGAAAATGATAACAATGAGGATGATGACTCTTAACTTTTAAAATAGATTTGACGATAATGAATAGACATTTTTGAAAGCCTTTGCTATGCCGTGGTAATGAATAATAAGTTGTTAATTTTTTGTTAATCATTGTGATGTATATTCATAACACAGATTACTTGTGTATAAAATACTAAATGAAAAGTATTTTATATATTTTCTTAATTAACTATGTTCTTTACACTTACTTTCTACATGTATTCAATGTTTTATTAACCATTTGGAAAAATGGTTATTGTCCTCGTCAGGGTAGGAAATCAAAAGCATATCTGAAAGTTTTTATTGGTTTAATCCGCATTTTATTCGTGTTCTGATTGGTCTATACAGTAATGTGTATGTCCCTTTACTTTCAACAGAGATGGACAGCAGAGTGTTGCCGTTATGACAAAAAAGTAATAAAAACTACAAAAAAAAAAAAAAATTAATAACTCAGAAACAAATTGAGATACAGCTTTCAAACAAATTGCGTTTAAAAGTACATTTTTTTCTCTATACGACGATATAAAAAGTAACATTGTGGGATGTTTAGAAGTTTAAGAAATAAATTTCATTTAAAATTGGCCGTTAGATTTCTTGGAAATCTCAGGATGGAAAAGCCTTTTCCCGAACAGCCAATGAAATGCTTGGATAATACATAAGTTTCAGGTGGATAATACGTACGAGTCGTAGGCGATTTCTGTGGCTTGCAATTTTTACGTGTAATAACACTGTTAATGTTTAATTCATGGCGTACGTAATGTATGATCAACTCCGTGCGATTTTTTATGTCTTAAATTTTACTCTTCGAAAAAATCATTTTCCAAATGGTCGTTGTAATTTGTTAAATTGCATTTTTTTTTTTTATTTCTTTTGAGTTTCGTAGTCACACTATATTTTCATCTTTGTTATTTCTAGTAAGTGCGTGCTTTTAAAATAAATTTGGATATACTTGTTGTAAAGTAATATAAAAAATATTAGTCTTTGAATTAATTTTGCTCAAATAAAAAGTAAAGGTACAAGTTAGTTTTTATGCAAATTATATTTAAGTGCAGTGTTTGATAACACTTCGTTTTTTTTCTTCTACAGTATTGCCTAGGGAACTATGGTCAACTGGAACTTAGGTAACCTATAAACATTTTGTTGAGCTTTATCTACACTGCTAAAAGCCTGCAGCACACTTTCCAGGAATTTCACCGTTTTTAAGGCTGTTCTTAACTGCTCCGCTCAACAAGCGCAAAACGTTTTGACACATTTACAAATTCATTTTTTAACGGAAAGGTAAATTGGAAAGCCTGACCATGGAAGCGTTTTGAAATTGAACTGTTTTTTCCATTTTTTGATCCATCAATTACCTATTGGGTTATAAGCCATTTTGATCACGTGACAAACACGTTTTTCGCCCTCTCCTGAGTGCTCTTTCTTCCTTCGCGCGGAAATTCGGTTCAAAACGACCACTTTAACCCTATTTTCTGAAAGATCTATTGCATTTGCAAAAAAATGGAAAAAACAGCTCAATTACATAGTTTCTGAACAACAAAATCAGCTAGTTTCATGCATTTTCGAACAAAAATAAATTGAAACTTATGTCAGAAAGTTGCCCTTTTCGATTTGAGAACAGCCTTACAGATAACGGTTACTTGTCCACATTATTAAGCGCAGCTGACCATATTATTCACAGTATTATGGTGTATTTAAGGCTGTTCTCAACTGCTCAGCTCAACAAGCTCGAAATGTTTTGATGCATTTACAAATTTATTTTTTAACGGAAAGATATAAAATTGGAAGGCCTGACTGTAGAAGCGATTTGGAATCGAACTGTGTTTTCCATTTTTTGATAAATAAATTGCCTATTGAGTTATAATCGATTTTGATCATTTAAAAAAATCTCGGTTGTGCCTATGGGCGTGTCGCAGGCTGTAATAGCACAGAAAACCAGAATAAAGACAATAAAGGATGTGAGCCTATAGATGTCTGTAGCTGATCAATCTTTGAAAGAATTTTGAAAGTTTTTCTCTTGAACAAAACTTAATTATTTTTGCAACAAACAGATAAGATTTATCTTTGTAATTAATTTTATTGCATGCATATACATTATAAATTTATTACAACATCATAATAAAGTACTTAAACGTAAGGCATGATCAATGCAAAAACCCTTGACGGGTTAAAAGTTTCTGACGCAGCACTTTATCTTATGCTCTAAGAATTTTAAATATGGAACTTAAAAATACTGATATCAAATTTTGAGTGACGTTATGCTATTTCTTAAAAAATATATTTGTATTTATTTCATCATTTTATTTTTGTTTTATTTATAATCGCATGTGCAAAAGTTATGTTCAACATGAAAAGCTGCATAAAATTTTATTCACTGTTGCTTTATCATTTACATCTCTCATAAATTCAAAATATGAGTTTTAAAAGATATGATATAAAATTTAAGTGATGCCTTGATGTGACTTTAAAAGGTTTGTTTTAAAATTCAATTTAAATTATTTTTGACTTGGTTAAAATATTTTTTTACATCTGCACAATACTTTTAATTTTCCAATTCACTGTTAAATATATCATTTTCATTGAATCTATACTATGCATTGAAATGTATTTATTTCAATAAATTGATTTATCTTTTGTGTCACGCTATTCAAAATTGTGAGTAAGATTTATGTGAATGGTTTATTTGCGTCAAACTATCCTTTTTCATACATTTCATGTAGTTTGGACACAATGACGCAAAGAAACCATTTACATAAATCTTACTCACAATTTTGAATAGCGTGACACAAAAGATAAATCAATTTATTGAAATAAATACATTTCAATGCATAGTATAGATTCAATGAAAGTGATATATTTAACAGTGAATTGGAAAATTAAAAGTATTGTGTAGATGTAAAAAAATATTTTAACCAAGTTAAAAATAATTTAAATTGAATTTTAAAACAAACCTTTTAAAGTCACATCAAGGCATCACTTAAATTTTATATCATATCTTTTAAAACTCATATTTTGAATTTATGAGAGATGTAAATGATAAAGCAACAGTGAATAAAATTTTATGCAGCTTTTCATGTTGAACATAACTTTTGCACATGCGATTATAAATAAAACAAAAATAAAATGATGAAATAAATACAAATATATTTTTTAAGAAATAGCATAACGTCACTCAAAATTTGATATCAGTATTTTTAAGTTCCATATTTAAAATTCTTAGAGCATAAGATAAAGTGCTGCGTCAGAAACTTTTAACCCGTCAAGGGGGTTTGCATTGATATCATTACTTTTTTGAGGTTAGTGATAAAATGATTAAAAAAAAGATACTTATGGAATTTAATGCAGATTTAATTTTTACTATTTTATTACAATTTTCCTTATAGCAGTTTGTATATAAAAACAACTGGGTAAGTATAATCGCAGATCGCACAGAGGGTTTCATTTGATATTCCTTTAAAAACACTTTATCCTTAAATTAATAAATCCAAAATGTTAATTTATAAGTATTAAATTTTTACATAGATGGTGCACCAATATTTCCAATTTTCATGGGGCAGGGAACGCACTCTTTTAAACAAACCACCTTCCAATTGAAGTCATCAAAAACCAAGTTGAATAAGCCAGACCCCGTTGTGTTGTTTGACAAACAGCAGTCTCATGTCCCCTCCTTCCCCCCTTTTCCAAAATTTTTCAGACCAGTACCTAAGAATGGAACCGAAATAATTTTTTCTCTTCAGAAATTACGATAAAAAAATAGTATGCAGTACTCATAAATTTACTTTAATGCTATATAGGGTGATTATTAAGTTAATTATAACGTTTGAAATCTGTTGCATTGATGTCCGAAAGGTAGTTTCTGAGTTATGGAAGCTGGACCCATAAGGCGCCATAGAGGGGCGAAGCCCGCTAGTGTCTATCGTAATTATATCTGCCATGTAGACTAATTGCGATATTTAATCAAAATAGTCCCCCCCCCCTCCTCATCCCCGGAAATATAACAAATACAAAATGTGTCTTTATAAACCTATCGTCAAATAGGTTTTTATTTCTTTTTCCCTAAAAAAAAAAACATGATTTTAATATCCGTAACGTAAATAGCGGACGAAGCCCGCTAGTTCCTATCATAATATATATTTTTAATAATTTTATATAGTCTATAATAAAAATCAGACTTAAAATAGTCTAGTTCCATGAGTACTTGTAGTGTCAATTACATGCTACGATTTTTGGATAGCAGTATTTTAGAACGGGAAAATGTGACTTATTTTATCGGAGATATCCCATTAATTGAATAAGGTGAAGCAAACTTTTTGAAAAAAAGGTGGCCAACAAGCATGGCAGTTATCAGCTATGTGACTTTGTGCTAAAGTCCATTAATTTGATCTGCTTTAAAAAGATTACGGAAGATTGAATTATAGTAGAACCTGGATTAACCGAGCTTCGATTAATCGAGGTTTCTGTTAACCGAGCCGATAACAAAGTCTGATTTTTTTTTCCCTTTTGAATGAGCCTTAAAAATAACCACACTCTTTAGCTCACTGTCCGTGCTATACAGGCCCTTCTGCCCCCAAAAGCACTCAACTCCAAAGAAACATTGGACCCTGAGAAGTCAATAGCGAACAATGCTTTGTTTCCAGTGGCTGTGTGAACTTTCGTAAATTTTTCAATTTGCATTTTAAAATTTACTACTGGTAGTTGATTTTCTTTTTAAATTTGTTAAGCTGTGAAACAGAACTTTACATATATTTATTTTTATTATTTAAAAAACGTTCTATATATTTTTTTAAAAGAGATGTTAAATTCGCAAGCACGGCGAGTTTTTACACAGAGTTTCTATTAACCGAGATTTCCGATTCCGATTTACTAACAGTCCCAATTAGCTCGGATAATCGAGGCTGCTCTGTATAATTAAAAAATCAATGGCGATCTTACTGTAAACGGGTTTCCCTTTTACTGAGGGATTTCAAGACCGAATCAGCTGATGTTAGTTGCTGTTTCCGTGCTTGATTAAATAAGATTAGTTAAACATTTGAAAATTACCAAATATAAAAGGAACTAAGTCAACAGAGTCTTTTCTTTGTGGTATTTTCTAACAACGCTATAAGAAAATGATTTTAATTAAGAGATTTTAAATGTAACGTTTTAAATCTGACATAATTTTCACCAAACTTTCCTTTCTCTTTGTAACATTCAACTGAAAATATTTTTATTATTAGAAAGATAATATTATTATTTGCGCTACCTTAAAATTGGCAACTATAGTTAAAAATATCATCTCGAAATTTGAAATAAATCTCTCATATAAATATATTTTTTAATTTAAACTGTTTTGCAATATGTTTTGCAATATGTTTTGCAAACTGTTTTGGCCACTTTGGCCAATATGACGTAATTTCCTCCATTTATGACTTTTAACACATATCAATGAATTTATTATTTAAAAATTTTCTTTTTCTTTTAATATTCACGTGTAAATATAATTTTTATGACGTAATTTTCAATGTTTTCCTGCTTTTAATGCGTAATCATTTAATTCTAATTTGAAAATAATTGATTATTTTATAATTTTCTTTCATTTTACGTAAGCATGTGTAAAAACAATTTTTATGACGTAATGTTTAATATTTTCCTGCTTTTAACACGTTATCATTTAATTCTAATTTAAAAGGATTTTTTTCTGTTTATAATAGTCACGTGTGAATAAATTTTTAATTTAAAGGATATATTATTCTTTGCGCTGTTTTAACAATTGGCAGCAATTTAAAATAACCTTTTCTAAAATATGTAAAAAATATCTCTGGAAATTCTGAAAATTTTAATTTAAAATTGAAATAAACCGTCAAAAAATTAGGCAAGTTAAAAATAATAAATGCACTCTGCAAACTTCGAGTTTCTATTGAATGATTAAATTGGATGAAAATGATTAAATTCCCATGTATATATTTTTTTTCCTATGAGACATTTTTAATGAGACAATTTTATCCAGATTTAACATTAAATATCTCTTAAAATAATTCTTCGATTTAAAAACTGTCTACTTCAACGTTTTTATCAAACATTTCTCTATAATACTACCCATTTTAATATTTTTGTATGCAGTAATTTTCTTAATATTTGCGAAATAGACCTCTAGTCACATGAGATTCTTTCAAAGCGGCGAAAAGCATTAGTTTTTTTTTTCCGAATAAGAGACAAAATGTAGTACGCAATTGCGTCAAAAGATGGCGACACCAGAATTCTGATATGCTTATTATGTAAACTGTAAATATTGCAAAGTTAAATAAAAACAATTGTCTCGGGGTTATCAAACTTCATTGATATTTATAAATAAAACATTTCAACTAAATTATTTATTATAAAAGAATTATTACATCACAATAGTTTTTATGCAAGGAAAATAATAATTATAATAATAATAATATTATGGATGTCAGTGATTATATATTGATTGACCGTCATAATAATAAAAAATGATATAAAAAGAAGAGCTGAAATGAATTATTTTTTTACGTTTCTGATCGTGTGATTTACATTCAAATAATAATTATTAATGTATATTTTTTGTAAAGTGATTGAAATTAAATATATTTATAAAATTTATGGTAATATTTTTATTGTTGAAAAATTGCCAAGAAATAATCATCATCAAATTGGCGTCATTATAATTGTAATTTTATTTAACTTAATAGCAATTAGAAAATTACAAAGGAACTGAGAATAATGGTCAACTAGCAGACTTAAAAAAAAAAAACAACAACAACAAAAAAAAAAACACATTCACATGTGAAAACACGTACCAGGGAGTATCGAACTGCCTATCTTAAGATCAGTAAACGATGGCCCTTAACCACTCAGCCAATGGGAAGACAAAATTTTTCTCCCCAAAAGTGGTTACAAAGAAAGCATGTGTATGAATACAGTGTCATGCATTTTCGGTGAAATTTCCATAGAATGGCGAAGAAATATAGTCCGATTTTTCATGCGCATTATAAAACGAACAAGAGTCTTGCTGGAAACAAGTAAATTGTTATTTGGTTCATCTGAAACATATTTATTTGATTTTTAAAAAATCGCCCTTTTCATTTTCGAGAGAAAAAAAATCGATTTATTTAACGAACGAGAGTTTTCCCAGAAAAAAGAAAAGTGTTATTCACCTCGCCTTAATCACATTTATATTATGTATCAATTTAAAAATAATCGTTAGAACCGTTTTCGAAATTTTCAAATTAGGAACTTCCTCGATATCATACCAACGTTTTCACTTTAAAAATGGCTATTTAGATCTCAAAATATACTGCACGTAGAAATGTAAAAATTTCAGTATACGATTAGACTGCAGATATAAGACTGTTCTAGAAAATTCAGAACAATAAGACATATATCTGCTGAGTTATTAAAAGGCGGCTTTTCGCGTTTTCTTTGATGTCGAGTTAGCTGTATATATGAGTTCCGCCATCTACGAATTCTATGATACGATACGATACGATTTTAACGATACGATACGATACGATTTTAGGCTTAAGGCTGCGTCACTCGGAATACTACCGTCTTCCATGATACCGTAACATTCCACAAAGACATACACTGATGCCTCTATCAAAAGAAAAAAAAAATAAATAAACAAATAAACAAAATAAAATAAAAAAATAAAGTACTAAACGAAAATTAAAATACAGAGTTAAATTTAGAAAGATTCTTGCCTCGAAGTAAAATAAATAAATAAATAAAAGACGAATTGGTTGAAAAGTTTCTCGAATGTACAAAATGCTTTGTATTACAATTAGAGACAAGCTGACACTAAAAGTAAATTTTATTTATGTTATTTTAGTTATATTAACAGAAAAGAGGCTGAAAAATCTGAAAAAAATACCTTTTTTTTTACTTCCACGTATTAGCTTCACCCACCTTATCATCTTTTTTAAACTTTTATTAAAAATTAGCATTAAAATTTAATATTTACTTTTGGTTTTAGAATTGTTAAATAAAATCAAAAATCAAAACTGGAAACGCCTAGAAAAATAAATAAAAACTTTTCTCTTTATAGTAGTCCACGCCGAGATCCGCCGCCACTGCTATTTTTCTCGCGGCGCAAACCTCTGCTTCAAAGTGGACCTCCAGGTTTGTTTTTCCATTGTGAGACGTCGCGAAGACATTTCAATGATGTTTATTGATGCTTTCGTGTTCTTTTGAATTTTTCTCGGAGGGTTACTTTGCCTGTCGACTCGGAGATCTGCTTTCTTGGAGAAAATACGAAGCAAGATTTATTTGAGCGATAACAATACAACTCTCACATCGCCATTATTATCTTATCAGCATGTCAGAATGCTGTGGAATTGAAAAAGCTTTTTAAAAGCATTTTTGTGGGTCACACTCTATCATTTCGCACCTCCAAATACCTCAAACATTCGTATACAATTTCTTTTTCGTTACCTTTTCATCGAATCTATTTGTAATGAGATTGATCTATTGAGATTAATGGTGATAAATTTTTCTTTACTTTTTACCAATGCTATAACGAGATTGATCTATTGGGATTAATGGATGATAAAATGTAAATCGCATAAACTTAGATTAGCAGTCTAAATATATAGTTTTTAATTTTAACGTAAATATAACTGCTCCAGTATAAAAACATAAAAGTGATACAAAGATATAAAATAGTCATATTTCAAATGGTACTCATTTAATTATGATGTATATAATTTTTTTCATTTATTATATGGTTCTGATAACCGGTAGTGGCGTTATGATAAGTTTGGAACTTCGCCTACTAATAGGCTACTCTAATTTTTTATGCGCCATTTTTGGCCGCTTTTGTCCACCTACACTACGCCACTGCTGGTACAATTGATCCTGATTAGGGCTGTTCTCAAATCCAAAAGGGCAGCTTTATGACAGAAGTTTTAATTTATTTGTGTTCGGAAATGCATGAAACTATGCTGGTGGTGTTGTTCAGAAACGATGTAATCAAACTCTTTTTTCAGTTTTTTTGCAAACGCAATAGATCTTTCAGAAAATAGTGTCAAAGTGGACGTTTTGAACCGAAGTTGCCGAAGAAAGCAGAAAGACCAGTCAGCGAAGGGAGAAAAACGTCTTTGTCACGTGATCAAAATCGCTTATAACTCAATAGGTAATTTATTTATCAAAAAATGGAAAACACAGTTCGATTCCAAATCGCTTCCGTGGTCAGGCTTTCCAATTTTATATCTTTCCGTTGAAAATTGAATTTGTAAATGAGTCAAAACGTTTTGCGCTTGTTGAGCAGAGCAGTTGAGAACAGTCATAAATATGCATTATCTATAGTAAAATTTAAGATGTTTGTGCGCCTGTATATGTGCGTGCGCGCGCAATGGCTAGGGAAATCTATCGCATTTAATTCCAGTTGGACGAAGTTTATTGGAATGCACATGAGACTCAGGCTTTTCATTTTTTGATAATCAGCCGATAATATTAACAGAAAATCCTCATCAAACGAGCTTCAATTTTCATCAGTTCTCCGGCGTTATGATTGTTTTCACGCATGTCCGGGGGGAAACGTGGTTCTTCAAGCACAGAGGTAACAAACGTATATTGATAGATAATTTTTTTAATATACATTTTTTAGAACTATATTTTTTTACCCGACTATGAGATCTAATGTTTCAAACAATCAAAAAAAAAAAAAAAAAAAAAAAAAAAAAAAAAAAAATAGATGTTGATCTAATAACCTGCATTTAAAATGGGAATTTAATGTTTCTTGTTCCTAATTGACAATGAATATTAATTAGTATTAATATTTTCCTTTTTTTCTGAATTTTTTGACATAAACCACGAGAACCTACTTTTAGGAAAATCGCAGACTCTAATTCAGATTTTAAATAGAATTACTTTTCAAAAGTTGATTATTCAAATATGTTTTTCGGGTGTTATTAGATTTAAATTTAAGTTAAAATGTCGTCACTTCAGTAATTATTGTTCCTTTCGTTTCGTTTTGAATTAATGTGTTTTCACCATAAAATTCTATTATTATTTTTTAATGAACTTTCTACTTTTATCCTCACAAAATTTTGTGCTATGAACTTTTAACATATTATCATTTATATCTATTAATTCCTTTGACGTGTCAAGTTGTATCACAGTTAGTTAACTATGAAACAATAATACCAATCAAACAATTCCTTTGACGTGTCAAGTTGTATCACAGTTAGTTAACTATGAAACACTTAATAACACCAATCAAACAATTCCTTTGACGTGTCAAGTTGTATCACAGTTAGTTAACTATGAAACACTTAATAACACCAATCAAACATTATAACATAGACATTCACAGTCACGTACAATACTTTATTGATGTAATCTGTATACTTTCAGCACTGCCTGTCACGTGTTTCCTCCCGTGATTTTTTTTCACAGTCCTTTAACGCTTTCAGATCTGAGCTATTTCAACCGCATATCTCCCTCTGGACAGAGGGTATTTGGTACTTTTCATGATTTTTTAAAAAATACTTGGAAGATATGTATTTTAATACATTGGCGTCCAAAATTAAGGACAAGTCACAAAATGCTAATTTTCAAGTAAGCGAATACTCAAAAAGAAATAATATAATTCAAATAATTACTACCCTTACAGCACAGCTAGTCGATATAGCATCTCATTCATGACACACATGGTCACAAGTGTCACAGTCACTACGGTGAAACAAAAAATAGAAAATTCACATTTATAAGTTTGAGTGTTGTCAAGAAACCAATCGCTATTGTTGGAAAAAAGATTAAAAGACAATTTCTGTGCCTCTAATACACAGTAAATTGGTTGGTTGTGGATTGGTTATTGGTTTGATAGAACTGCAGAAAATCTGTACACACAGTAGGTTTAAATCCTGCGCCTCTTAATTTTAACCGTTGAAAAAAAGAAATTAGGCTTTCTAGAACTTGGCATCGTCTCTATTAAACATTTTCTTGCCAGAATAGTATTCACTGTAAACAAAATTTCCCGGTGCTCTTAAAATAATAAATGTTACTTTTATTAAAATGCAACTTTTTCTGTTTTTTTTTTTTTCTTTGCTTTTTAGACTGTAGAAAGTTAGCTTTAAATAAATCATGAAAAACTCAAATGTTTGTGACATAACAACTGATTTCAGCAATTTTTAATATGAAGAAATAATAAAACTTGGCAGATGTGTTTCTATAACGTTATTTCATCATTTTGGTATAAGCTCAGTTCAAAAGCTTTCAAGCATCAGCTTGAAAAGTTCTTTCTTATCATGAAACAAAAACATTTACAAGAAACAAAGTTGGTAAAATGATTATTTATGCACCTCATTTTTTATGTATATTTACACTAATGCAAAAAGAAAACCCCCAAATTTGATTTTTTTAACGTTTTAAGAGATAAAGTTAAAAATAATACAAAAAGGGTATTTGTACCCATTTAATATGCAATTACTTATACAAATTTAATTATAATAAAATAAATTAATATTTTTCTTGATGTCATTTGGCTTTCATAACTAGTTATTTCAAAGTGCTATGGAATAGATTCCATTTTTTTTCTCTTTGTGATTGTATGTCTATAGTCTTCCTTCCATGTTTTCACAAGAAATTCAAAATTAAATTATTTTGACTAGTCATTATTATTTTATTTTTTCAGTTTCCATGGTGGTATTCTGAATTGAATTCTGTAGCATGTGATAGAGTTACAAGTCGTCTTGGAGAGTTGTAAAGCAGCAATGTCTTTGTGACCACACGACTGTGTTTCAACACACAACTGTGATCCTTTTCCAGTTGGTAGTTGAAAGTTTGCTCTTGAAGCTTCTTGGATTAAATATTGACGTATGAGAACTGAGTGATGTCATAAAATAAATGGAACTGCAGCCAATAATAGTATATATTTTCTCTAATTACATTCTATCCAAGAAACGGCTGCTTCTACTTTCAACTCTAATAATTATTGGCTCTCTCATTTCAAAACAGAGTGACGTATTTGTATAAATAAATAACATTTAGTTATTAAAATATTCTCTGATGAAGAGCTTGGAAGCACTAAGAAGTTTTAAATAAAATGTATATTTTTAACTTGCAACATCTTTTTTTCATTATTTTAGTCGTCTTTTAAGTAAGACAGTGAACTTTTTAAGTTAACACTATATATTTTAATTAGAATATATTTCATATTTTAAAAAGTATATGTAAAATGAACTATCATTTACACCCATACTTAAAGAAAAATCTTTTGAATCCGTATGTATCATAACTATGCAAACTTTACAAATATATTTTTTTTCATAGAATTTTGCAGTTAAGAAAATATTATTTGACTGCTTCAAAATTTTGTTTTGTATTTAATAAAAGCATATGATAAATAATGTATTAAAATTAATTCTATCAAAATATCTTCTTTTTTTCATAAATATATTAAATGACATTATAAAAAACTTTAGTGCTTTTGAAAACTTTGTGTTCCTTCACAGGCCTTTGCGATAATCAGGCCCTGTAAATCTACCGACATGTATGATGTCTGTTCAAAGAAAATCATCTAAAGTTTGATGAAGACAATGTTGAAAATGCAAAAGTTGGAACTGGAGAAGCAGTATAAATAATGAAATATTGAGTAATATTCTGGACTTATGGTGATTTTAACCCTTTATGTACTGACGGTACTTATAAGTACCATTAAAATAACTTGTTAAAAAATTCATTTAATACATCAATTAGTTGTAATACAGTTTGGAATGAGTTATAGATACATTACTTTATCTTGTTCCAAAAGCATTGTTGGTTACACAAAACAAAAATATTTTTAAAATTATGATGACTTCTTTTACCTTTGCATCTTTTCAGCTTTCTTGGCGTTTGGGGGGGGGGGGGGGGAGATTTCAATTCGGAAATATTTCTATATTTCTATTGTAAGAACATTATATTTGTACATTTCGCAATTCTACAAAATACCAAGAAAAATATTTAAAATAAAAGATTTGAGTGGGGTTATAAACAGGGTCCGACAAACCGAGGACTAAAAAATTCCTCTTGGCGACTAACTTTTTTACTTACTTATTAATTTAAATTATTTTTTTTTAACCAAAAAAATTCCATTTGGCAAATTTCCTTGCCGTTGTGCTGACATTTCCTGTGTCAACAGCTTCTTGTGGAAGAGGTTTCAGCAAAATGAACATTATCAGAAGCGAACTCCGTTCAAACTTAAAAGAGGATAGATAGTATGAACTATTTATTGTTTATAAATTTAGATGGACCATCTTTAAAGGATTTCAATCCTGAAAAATCAATTGACAAATGGTGTTTGAAATCAGAATCTCAAAGGTATTATTAATTTATGTACATAATTACTTGTTGGGAATTAACAGTAAGGATATTAATTTGTCTACCATTTTAACATTTAATTTCATAATTTGTTTCTATTTAATTTTTACAATGTAAAAGTGGTATTATCTTAAAATTTTTACTCAGTTTATTGAATAGTTAACTTGTTCACTGCAAAATGACACACATCACTAAAAAATGGACGAATACGATTCTGAGTAGCCAGTGTTCCATTTTGCAGTGAATGCGTTAATGTCAGAGAAATGATTCTTCAAGCTGGCTCCTAAGAATTTTTCCTGGTGCCTAAGAATTTTCAACTTTTGTCAGTCCCTGATTGCTCAAAATCCCTATAAATTCAAATTTAATTAATCTTTCTAAATCCTTCTAAAATCTTTCTAAAATTTATTAAAGGATTATGTGAACTCTTTTATAATGTAGCTTAAACAATTCACGAAAAATGCTTTAGATGATAAAATTTTCATGAATTCATAATTCAGTACATAAAGGGTTAAAAGCATTTATATCTTCCTTTATGACAGCATCTTTTTTATTTTTAAATGTATAACAAAAATTGTAGGTATGTTTCAATGATGCGTGTTCCATGATGTTCATTTGTTAAACTCATTACTATCAGATAGCAGATGAAAATATTATATTCACTCTGAAAAAATTTTCTCGAATCTTCTGGCAGATGTTTAAGTTTCAATGTTCGATTTTGAATTTCGTGTATGTTAATATTAGTTTCGCTTGAGTGAATCTTTGCTCAGCTTATTAAACTATATTTAATGTTCTGGTAAAATAATGTGCAGATATAATTTATTCAAGCCTTTTATAATTTTTTTCTATTATCAAACATTTTAGGGAGGATGAACGATTATATTCGTGAGAAACTCGATATTCGAGGGGAGATGTGTATAATTAGTCTATAAACGAATTAAAGAAAGATTACACATTCAATGACAGACGCTGAACAGTTTAATACAATTGGATAATTTCACAGGCTATTTTTTGCTTGCATTTTGAAGGTTGAATTCAACAAGTGTATCCTTTTATGGATAACGTGGTTACCTATGTACAGTTTGTTTTAATTAGAGATCGACACCAAATATTCGGTTTCGTTTTCGGCTCAAAACCTGAGTTTCGCCAAAAATTCGGCTAAAATGCTGCCGAAAATTCGGCCGAGTCTATCTGTATTCCAAAAATATCGTTTCTTTCTTCGGAAATTTTCAACATGGCTCATTGATTTGAGCTGTAACGGCTCAAATGAGATACTCTTTGTTTATCGCTGTGAATTCACTGTTTATAATTGTCATGACTGACTCAAGACGTGAGTGCAAATCATAAAACAAGCAATGCATATAGGACTAAACTTTGAAGACTTTTTCACGTGCTCATTAAAAGCTACCGACTTAACAATGATAGAAAATTTTTAGTTTGAAACCAAAGAAGTGCTTCGAATACCCTTTGAGAAAGTTCTAGTATAACAAATGATCATTTACAAAAATTATTATGAAAGATAAATCGACGTATTTATACCTAAAACATTTTTTAATTAGATGAAATTCATATAATTAGAAAATCATTCTTTGTTGTAAATGAATTAATTACGGTTTATTTTATATGAAAATAAAAAGTTTTGGTCAGAGGTACATTACAGCCAACTTGGGCCACACGCATAATTAATTAATAATTCTGTATAATTTTGTCTGAATTAATTACTTTAAAAATTTTTTTTGAACATTTTCGTTTTCGTTTTCGGCCGAAAATAAGAAGATTACCGAAATTCGGTTTCGGTTTCACAATATGCTATTGGGTAAATAAAGTTATACAAGCCTTTCTTGGTCATGATTTATAATTGTTCTAAAACTCTTTGATGAGGTTTAACGATGATATTCATGGGTAATTCGATATCTGACGGGGAATAAAAACATTATATCAAACTTTATTTTTCCAAAATAAGTCATCTTTTTTCTAAAATGTAATGCAGATTAATTATCTCTCTATCTCTCTATCTCTCTATATTCTAAAAAAAAGTAACTACCGCTGTCACCGCCGCCGCCGCCGCCGGTTTTGAATTTTTTGTGACCGGAGGTCTTTCTTCGTTAATATTAAGAAAAATAAAGCATACAAAAATATGAAAATCGGTAGTATAATAAAAAAATGTTTGATAAACACGCTGATGCAGACAGTTTTCAAATCGAAGAATTATTTTAAGAGATATTTAATGCTAAAGTTGGACAAAATCGTTCCACTAAAAAAGTTTTATAGGAGCAAAATCTATACATCGGAATTTAATAATTTTTAGATCAGTTTATACGTTATAATTTTCCGGTGTGCAGAATCAACTTATTTTTTTAATTTGACTCATTTTTCGAGGTTTCATTTCTATTTTAAATTCAAACTTTCAGCATTTCGAGAGATATTTTTTTCTTATTTCAGAAAATTGTACTAATTTAACCTGTTGCCAACTTTATAAACAACGGAAACAATAATGTTTGCTTCAAATTAAAAATTTATTTACACGTGACTATTATAAACAGAAAAAAACTTTCAAATTAGAATTAAATAATTACTTATAAAAAGCAGGAACTTATTGAAAATTACTTCATCTATAATTACACATGAATTTTAACAGAGAAAGGATATTGTAAAATAATAAATTTATTAATATGCGTTAGAAGTCTTAAATAGGAGAAATTACATCACATTTACGTCACATTACAGTTATTACATAAAATGAACACAAAATAATATTGCAAAACAGTATAAATTTAAAAATAGCGCGAGACATTTACTTGATATTTTGAGATGAATTTTTCAACTATTTTTTTTTTTTTTTTTGGACTGCGCAAATAATATTTCATTTCTAATAAAAGCATTTTCACGTGAATATTAAAAAGGGAAAGAAAAGTTTGGTGAAAATTACGTCAGATTAAAAACGATATATTTAAAATGTCTTATTTAAAAGGACTTTCTTTTCGCTTTGTTAAAAAGACCGGGAGACAAAGACTCTGTTTACTTAATTCATTTTATATTAGATGATTTTGAAATGCCATTGTATCTTTTAACAGCAGCTGATTTTTCCGTAAAATTCCCCAATCAAAGAGAAATGAATAGAAACCCGTTTATAGGGAGATCGCTTTTGTTTTTTTTAATTATAATTCAACCTTCCAAAATCTTTTTAAAGCCGATCAAATTAGCGTGCTTTTAGAGACTGCAGTGTCTGAACGGGGGTTGGCGAGCGTAGCTCGTAGGGGGCCGAGCCCCCTAGTTAAATAAAATGTATGAATTTGTAAATGTAATTTGACTGGTGCAGATTCCAGTATTCAGTCTTTGGTTCTATTGAGTAATGTTTTTGAACCTTTTTTGTTTCATTCCACAATTGACCGTACAAATGAAATTTTCGCAGCACATTTACGTTATGAATTAAAAAAAAAATATGCAGTGATTACACTCGATTTTCTGAATGCTTTACAGGATAGTGTGAGTTCAAATAAATAGTAATATAACAATAATTAAAAGCTTAAATCCAAATAAAGAAGAGTGAACTTTCATTCATAAAGTTTTTTATGTATTCATTTGCAAAAGTTGGATATTTATTCTTGAGAAATAATAAAAACTTAGAAATAATAATAAACTGCTCTAGAGAAGGCTAAAAGATATTAAGAGAGTTATTCTAAAAAAATTCAATCTGTGTATAATTGCAATTAGTTAATTCCATACGAATTAATTCATTCATTCCAGTAAAATAGTGCAAAATTGCCACCTATGTACTTTAGGACAGAAATACACAGAGGCACTATATGGGGAAATAGGGGTCAGATGCCTCCACCCCCAAGAAATTTGATATTTTGGAATGTAACAGTCTTAAACGGGTCAGCATAATATATTATATATATATATATATAAATCAGAAATTGCACAAAAGCAAAATAACTTGTCTAATTTGAGTAAAATAGAAACATTATCATTAAATAGAAACTGTAAGGGCAGAAATTAATAATCATCAAGAAAACTAATTATCAAGCCTTGTTATGGAAATATGCTCAATGTAAGACCTATTGTCATAAACGAGTACCTTGGCTTATTTAGAAAATATATCGCACCCTTGCTACAAAAGTGCCACAACTCAAAAATTGGCTTTTTTGAGTTTTGGCTGCCATTCGGCTTGGTTTTTGCTCCTCTACCAACCACCTAAGGTGACAGATAGTGCATTGAAAATCTAACCACCAGATAGCAGTTGTGTCGTTTTTTAAGTTTGTAAGATGGCCACTGACCCTTCTAGAAAAGTGCCACATCTTCAGTTGTGATCTAAGCTTTATAGTCTGAACGTGAGTTCAAAAATGCATTATTTTGAGTTATGACGTTTTTAATGATTCAAATGAGGATGATCTTCCAAATGATTTTGAATTGTGGCAGTCTAGATGATTCATGATCGGTCGCATGTCCAGAAAACAAACAACAAAAAGTGTCACAACTCAAAATGATGACATACTCTACTCATTAGTCTATGTTGGGCGACAAAAGAGGCACAACTAAAAAAAAATGGTATTTTTAGTTGAAAATTTAAAAAAAAATCTGCAAGAATGACAATCTATAATATTATTATATGCACAGTTCTTCTTAGTGACATCACTAAATCAACTAAAATTTACCTACACAGCCCGGAAACAGTTTTTCGCATTTTCTGAAAAACAGAGTTTTCTGAGTTATGCCACTTTTGTAGCAAGGGTGCGATATGTGGGAATAATTCTGTATCACTTGCTTCTCAGATGTGAACAGACATAAAAAAAAAAAAAAAGCCTGTGGTGCGGTGGCATTTTACTAAAAATTTACGACACGTGATCAAAAGCATAGTGTACATTGCGAAAACTTAAGCAGCAAGAACTCCAGTATTCTCGTTCCGATGAAACTAAGTTGAATAATAAAAGAGGCATAAAATACAAAAATTATCCATGGAAATAACTAAGTTTATTGTGAAGAGATACGTAAAGCGAGGTGTTCCCTTTACAGAATCTGAAATTGATGCTGTTACTTTAAGAGTCAGTAAGGAAGTCCTTACCTCATATAACGTATCGAACCACACCAAATACACAGCCCAGAAACCGTTAGCCTTGCTACAAATAAAATTCAAACATCAAATGACGTCAATCTGGTGATAGATTACGGATGAAAAATGTTTTATAATGATTAACTGAAAATGAATATTAAATCTTTCAACATTTATTATTATGTTTATCTCCATTGACAGATGTTAAAATTATTTTAAACATTATACAAAGATTAGCGAAATGCAAGGCCTAGTTTAATTACTAAGGAAAGTACTTTAGCTGTAATAAAGATTTATTTTAGACAGGAAATAAATATTATTATGAAAGAGAGCTTTTTAGATGAGATAAAAATAAAGTTATATTAGACAGTAAATGAATAGATTTTAAGATTTATGAGAGAGCACAAATAAATTAACGGAATGTAATTTAGGAACAAACATGATTTTGAGTACATTAATTATCAATATATGATTCTGCATCGTAAAGCCTTTGGCCCCTAAAACAAAACTCACCCCCAACCCCCAACAAAATTATACAATGGTGCCCTGTGGAATACATGGAGACATGGAGATGCTCTCTGACTATCGCAACCTCTGATACCTCTTACAAATATTTGAAATCTCAAAATGTAGAAGAAAAATTTAATGGGGAAAAAAGAAGAAAGATAAACTTAATGGAAAAAGGAAATACAGTCGACCCCGTTTAAACGAATATTGGAGGTTCCAGAAATAATATTCGATTAAGCGGGGGTATTCGATTAAACGGGAATCATAATTCTAATATTTAATGCGTAATAAAAAGGCAAAATACCATCTACGGTATATTTAATTAACAGCATAATAAATCGTTAATGGAATAACATATACTAAAATAAATACAAATGCTAATATAAAGTAAATACGTATTAATTTAATGTCAGTATATAGGTTTTAATTTAATGTCAGTAACATTTATATGATTTACATCACACTTAATGCAGCTCGTTTGAATTTGGTCAAAACTTTGCTATTTCTAATTTACGTTGCTATAGGTTAAAGTGCAATTTTAAAGGAGTAAATATCGAGTTGTTTTTCGAATGACTGCAAAATATCACAAGTACCATCTCGAGTCTCGAAGTGACAGCGCATTGCCATTAAAGCCTGGTTAACAGCAAGAAGTGATGGTGTAAAAATCATTTGACCTGTCCATTATACACTTGCAGGCCGAAATCATTGCAGGAAGAACTGAAAATTTGTTTTCAGCATAAAGGAACCGAAAATGACAAAAGTTGGAAGGAAATTCCAGTTGAAACGTGCTTTCCGCGGCTATTATCACACATCGGTCACACAGTTGTTATTCGATAAAGCGGGGATGTTCGTAAAAGGTATTTGGTATAATATAAGAGGGGGGGGGGGGAAATAACATAGAACCAATAGGAATAAATTCGGTTACGGAGGATTCTATTCGAATAAGCGAATTTTCGATTATCCGTGACCCGATTAAGTGGGGAGGACTGTAGGGCATCACTAAATTTAAAGGTAAAAGGTAATATTTCTGCTTCATTTCAAAGTCGAGGATATCTTATTATAGCACCTTATAAAAGAATAAAAGAAATTAAATGGGCAACTGAATGAATCAGATAAACAGCGCTGCAGGTACTTAAGTTGTCTTGGTGGTCAAACAAAAAATCGTGTCAAACCTGGATGATGAAAATTTCACTTTTTTAGGGTTTCGTTCATCTGACGAAACCCTATTCGTCTCGCTCCTCTGTCTGTCCGTCTGTCTGTCTGTCACAGAGCCCGTTCTCAGAAACTATATATATTGGAGACTTGAAATTTTGCATCCTTATAGCTGGACATCTCACATCAAACGACAAATCATAAAATTTTGAAAAAGTTGTACATTTAACCCTTTGGGCTCCTACATGTGTATTTTAAACAATTCTTTCTATGTGAGCCTCTAATTAGGTTGGAGGCGTGAAATTTTGCATACTTATAGCTGAACACCTCTCATCAAACGACAAATTATAAAATTTCGAAAAAGTTCTAAATTTAACCCTTTGGGGTCTCACATGTGTATTTTAAACTATCCTTTCTAAGTGAACCCCTAATTAGGTTGGAAGCGTGAAATTTTACATACTTATAGCTGAATACCTCACATAAAACGACAAACATAAAATTTTCAAAAAGTCGTACATTTAACCCTTTGGGCTCCCACATTTGTATTTTAAACAATGCTTTCTAAGTGAGCCCCTAATTAGGTTGGAGGAGTGAAATTTTGCATACTTTTAGCTGAACACCTCACATCAAACGACAAATGATAAAATTTTGAAAAAGTTGTCAATTTAACCCTTTGGGCTCCTACATGTGTATTTTAAACAATTCTTTCTATGTGAGCCTCTAATTAGGTTGGAGGCGTGAAATTTTGCATACTTATAGCTGAACACCTCACATCAAACGACAAATGATAAAATTTTGAAAAAGTTGTCAATTTAACCCTTTGGGCTAATACATGTGTATTTTAAACAATCCTTTCTAAGTGAACCCCTAATTAGGTTGGAGGCATGAAATTTTGCCTACTTATAGCTGAACACCATCATGCGGCAAATCATAAAATTTTGAAAAAGTCGTGCATTTAACCCTTTGGGCTCCCACATGCGTATTTTAAGCAATTCTTTCTAACTGAGCCCCTTATTAAATTGGAGATTTGAAATTTTGCATACTTATAACAGAACACCTGAGGCCAGGCGACAAATCATAAAATCTTTAAAAAGTCTTACGTTTAACCCTTTGAGGTAACATATGTATTTTAAGCAATTATTTCTAAGTGAGCCCCTATTTAGGTTGGAGGCGTGAAATGTTGCATACTTATAGCTGAACACCTCACATCAAACGACAAATCATAAAATTTTGAAAAAGTCGTACATTTAACCCTTTGGGCTCCCCCATGTGTATTTTAAACAATTCTTTCAAAGTGAGTCCCTAATTAGGTTAGAGGCGTGAAATTTTGCATACTTATAGCTGAACAACTCACATCAAACGATAAATCATATATTTTTCAAAAAGTCGTATATTTAACCCTTTGGGCTCCCCCATGTGTATTTTAAACAATTCTTTCAAAGTGAGCCCCTAATTAGGTTAGAGGCGTGAAATTTTGCATACTTATAGCTGAACAATTCACATCAAACGACAAATCATAAATTTTTCAAAAAGTCGTACATTTAACCCTTTGGGCTCCCACATGTGTATTTTAAACAATTCTTTCTAAGTGAGCCCCTATTTAGGTTGGAGGCGTAAAATTTTGCATACTTATAGTTGAACACCTCACATCAAATTACAAACCATAACAATTTTGAAAAAGTCGTACATTTAACCCTTTGGGCTCCCACATGTGTGTTTTAAACAATTCTTTCTAAGTGAGCCCCTAATTAGGTTGGAGGCGTGAAATTTTGCATACTTATAGCTGAACACCATCATGCGACAAATCATAAAATTTTGAAAAAGTCGTTCATTTAACCCTTTGGGCTCCCACATGCGTATTTTAAGCAATTCTTTCTAACTGAACCCTTTATTAAATTGGAGATTTGAAATTTTGCATACTTATAGCAGAACACCTGAGGCCAGGCGACAAATCATAAAATCTTGAAAAAGTCTTACGTTTAACCCTTTGAGCTACCACATATGTATTTTAAGCAATTCTTTCTAAGAGAGCCCCTAATTAAGTTGGAGACATGAATTTTTGCATACGTATAGCTGAATACAGCAGACCGCACGACAAATAATAAACTTGTCAAAAAGTCTTATATTATTTACTCCTCCGGGCTCTAACTTGTGTATTTTAAGCAATTTTTCTAACCTCCGCCCTTTTCACCGGGGAGCACCTTTCCAAATTTTGCCGACACCCCTTTGACCATTCTTTCATATAATGCACCATAGCCTTTCATATTTTAGTTCCACTTTTTACCGCCAGGGGCGCCTACTTATCTCGGGTGCTATGGGCCCAATCCCCTTGACTAATATATCTACGGATTGTATGTAAAACGGAGTTTCGTTCGGATAGAGGTTTGTTTAGAATAGAGTGCGCCCCTTGTTGCGAAATGCGGAACTAACAGATTTTTCAAAAGGATAAAGTGTTTTGAAAGGAATATTAAACGAAACCCTCTGTGCGATCTGTGATCACACTTACCCACTTGTTAAAGTGTGTAATTGAAATTAGAAAAAGCTACTTATTTTTTTTATTTTGATTCTCCAGATTTAGGGCCCGGAGCTGTTGTTTGTTTTGGCGCAGATAGTAGATAATGTCCAATACACAAAATGTGATATAAGTTTGTCTTAGAATTAAAACACTATTTTTGTGATTTGCCCTTACACACACACACACACACACATATATATATATATATATTGTGTAATTCTGTTAGCTTTTTACAAAAGTCCAAGTACTGGAGTCCACTTAAGTCCACTCTTTCTGATTGATTCGAAGGTAAAGCTAGAAAATGAAGAGCCAACTGCAAGGTTCGACTTGGCATTGAAATGCATTTTAATATATAATTTAGTCTTTTACGATGAAAAATCAGGCTTTATCTAAAAATATTTTCCGAAAATTCAATCTTTTGTTGTCTTTTTTTACTAATTTTGTGTTGTGTATAATGATCTGCTTAGGTCAAGGATGGCGAGCTCGTGTAACAGTGGGCCAATTGTCCCTACTATTTTCTAATAGTAATCTTCTCCTTGTTTGACCGTAGAATTTCTGTCGTTGAATAACGCGACTATTAGTATTCGGAAAGAGTGGTGATAATTGGTCGAGTGGTTCACCACCCTTGGCTTAGGCTTTAGAATACGTAAGTTGTTAAATCTTAAGGCTGTTCTCGAATCCAAAAGGGCAGCTTTATGACATAAGTTTTAATTTATTTTTGTTCGGAATTGCATAAAACTAGCAAGTGTATTTGTTTATAAACTATGTAATCGAACTGTTTTTCCCGTTTTTTTGCAAATGCAATAGATCTTTCAGAAAAAAGTGTCAAAGTGGACGTTTTGAACCTAATTTCCGCGCGAAAGAAGAATAACCACTCAAGAAAATGTAAAAAACGTGATC
This sequence comes from Maratus speciosus, assembly GCA_963932465.1. NCBI lineage: Eukaryota > Metazoa > Arthropoda > Arachnida > Araneae > Salticidae > Maratus > Maratus speciosus. The sequence goes on from OZ010789.1 coordinate 465,914,432, forward strand.
AAAATCGCTTATAACTCAATAGGTAATTTATTGATCAAAAAATGGAAAAAAGACAGTTCGATTCCAAATTGCTTCCATGGTCAGGTTTTCCAATTTTATATCTTTCCGTTAAAAAAATGAATTTGTAAATGTGCCGAAACGTTTTGTGCTTGTTGAATAGAGTAGTTGAGAACAAACAGCCTTAAATATTTTCTTGCATTTTTGTCCTCTTTCTTCTCAGAAAGAAAAGAGAAGATTTTCTATTAACTTTCGTAATCGACCTTGAGCATGCTATAAATTTTGCTTTTACCATTCTCCTGAGCATTGACTCGAAAAAGCGTAAAAGTATAAAAGTAATTTATTACACAGTCCTCGTCAAGATGTAAACGGTCGATAAGACAAAATCCGCCAAAATCTGCAAATAATAATTCGTCGAGAGCAGGTGAATTCACCACGTCCTTTTTCTCACAACCAGAAGCTGTCGGAACCTCCCGTATCGTGACCGGGCGATTGACTCCATTTCCTCTATACAACTTTGTGGAGAGACGATACGCAATTAAAGCTTAATTGACGCACGACACACGAAAGTGATCCTCTTTTTCCCCTGGAGAGCGGAAGAGCGTAAAAAAAAGGAAAAAGGGGGGGGGGGGCTAATAAACGCAAAGGTCCTATCATTTTACCAAGTTTTAACCCTTTGAGAACCGTTAGCAGACTCTGAATGTATGAATAAAGGAATCCTTGACGTTGTGTGCGTAACGTTTTAGGGTATTAACATCCGATGGAGGAACTGCACGAGAGCGCATCTTGCCAACCGAAGCGATTAAATTACAATTATATGCGTCGTTAAAAACGTTTAGTCATAATATGGGAAACACTGACGGATTTATTTGTAGAGTTATAGATACTTATTTTCTTTTTCTCACTAGTTGTATGTATGTTATTGGGTTAATCGTTGTAAGCGTTAGGTTGCCTTAACCATTATGTAATTGTCAGAGATACTGTGTGGGAATACAGTGTTCCATTATAAGAGACAGAAGGTGGTAATCAAAAGTCACTGAATACATTATTTTTATTCATTAAATAGCATAAAAAAGAAAACGTTCGATTGTTAAACTTCAACGTAAACTAAGAATACTTGTAAAAAATTAAATATTTTATTTCAACGATTTATCAACACCAAGTGAGTGATTGCTGCAATGATGCTGATATTTTTATTAAAATTTATTAGTATTTTGTATAATACTAGGGGGCTCGGCCCCCTACGAGCTACGCTCGCCAACTCCCGTCCAGACACCGCAGACTCTAAATGCACGCTAATTTGATCGGCTTTAAAAAGATTTCGAAAGATTGAATTATAATTTAAAAAACAGTGGCGATCTCCCTATAAACGAATTTCTATTCATTTCTCTTTGATTGGGGAATTTTAACGCCAAATACGCTGCAGTACTACTTGATTATCCTGTCGACCAATTTCGCCAAACTATATAAATCGCCAAATTATACAAATTGAAATAATTTTTATTTTAAATAATGAAAGAACAAATAAATTCGTACAACATTAATAAAAACACAAATAAAACGTCGAAATAAAAATAACTTGATGACGTATACACGTGTAACAACATTTCAAAATAAGCTAATATAAAAGGAATTAAGTAAAAAGAGTCTTTGTCTCCTGGTATTTTTTAACAAAGCGAAAAGAAAGTTCTTTTAAATGAGACATTTTAAATTAATTCTCAAAATATCAAATAAATGTCTAGCGCAATTTCTAAATTTAAACTTTTTTGCAATATTATTTTGTGTTCATTTTATGTAATAACTATAATGTGACGTAAATATGACGTAATTTCTCCTAAGACTTCTAACGCATGTTAATGAATTTGTTATTTTACAATATCCCTTCTCTTTTAAAATTCACGTGTATACTTTTTATGACGTAATTTTTAATAAGTTCCTGCTTTTTATACGTAATTATTTAATTCTAATTTGAAAGTTTTTTTCCCTGTTTATAATAGTCACGTGTAAATAAATTTTTAATTTGAAGCAAACATTATTGCTTGCGCTTTTTATACAGTTGGCAACAGTTTAAATTAGTACAATTTTCTGAAATCTGTAAAAAATATCTCTAGAAATGCTGAAAATTTGAATTTAAAATAGAAATAAAACCTGAAAAAATGAGTCAAAATAAAAAAATTAATGCAATCTGCACTCTGGCAAATTCTAACGCCTAAAATGATCTAAAAATGATTACACTGCCATGTATAGTTTTTCCTGCTATAAAACTTTTTTAATGGAACGATTTTGTCCAACTTTAGCATTAAATAACTCTTTAAATAATTCTTCGATTTGAAAACTGTCTGCATCAGCGTGTTTATCAAACATTTCTGTATAAAACCACCGATTTTCATATTTTTGTATGCATTATTTTTGTTAATATTAACGAAGAAAGGCCTCCGGTCACAAAAAAACCAAAACCGGCGGCGGCGGTGACAGCGGTAGTTACTTTTTTTTAGAACTAGGGGGCTCGGCCCCCTACGAGCTACGCTCGCCAACCCCCGTCCAGACACCGCAGACTCTAAACGCACGCTAATTTGATCGGCTTTAAAAAAATTTCGAAAGATTGAATTATAATTTAAAAAACAGTGGCGATCTCCCTATAAACGAATTTCTATTCATTTCTCTTTGATTGGGGAATTTTAACGCCAAATCCGCTGCGGTACTACTTGATTATCCTGTCGACCAATTTCGCCAAATTATATAAATCACCAAACCACTCGCCAAATTACAAATTGATATAATTTTTATTTTAAATAACGAAAGAACAAATAAATTCGTACAACATTAATAAAAACACAAATAAAACGTCGAAATAAAAATAACTTGATGACGTATACACGTGTAACAACATTTCAAAATAAGCTAATATAAAAGGAATTAAGTAAAGACAGTCTTTGTCTCCTGGTATTTTTTAACAAAGCGAAAAGAAAGTTCTTTTAAATGAGACATTTTAAATTAATTCTCAAAATATCAAATAAGTGTCTAGCGCAATTTCTAAATTTAAACTTTTTTGCAATATTATTTTGTGTTCATTTTATGTAATAACTATAATGAGACGTAAATATGACGTAATTTCTCCTAAGATTTCTAACGCATGTTAATGAATTTATTATTTTATAATAACCTTTCTCTTTTAAAATTCACGTGTATACTTTTTATGACGTAATTTTTAATAAGTTCCTGCTTTTTATAAGTAATTATTTAATTCTAATTTGAAAGTTTTTTTCGTGTTTATAATAGTTACGTGTAAATAAATTTTTAATTTGAAGCAAACATTATTGCTTGCGCTTTTTATACAGTTGGCAACAGTTTAAATTAGTACAATTTTCTGAAATCTGTAAAAAATATCTCTAGAAATGCTGAAAATTTGAATTTAAAATAGAAATAAAACCTGAAAAAATGAGTCAAAATAAAAAAATTAATGCAATCTGCACTCCGGCAAATTCTAACGCCTAAAATGATCTAAAAATGATTACACTGCCATGTATAGTTTTTGCTGCTATAAAACTTTTTTAGTGGAACGATTTTGTCCAACTTTAGCATTAAATAACTCTTAAAATAATTCTTCGATTTGAAAACTGTCTCCATCAGTGTGTTTATCAAACATTTCTGTATAAAACCACCGATTTTCATATTTTTGTATGCATTATTTTTGTTAATATTAACGAAGAAAGGCCTCCGGTCACAAAAAAATCAAAACCGGCGGCGGCGGCGGTGACAGCGGTAGTTACTTTTTTTTAGAATAGAGAGATAGAGAGATAATTATTTTTAATGAAATATTTACATTGTATTATTTAAAAAATAGAAAATTTGCCTAGTTAGTAAGCTGGTGCATTGCACATCTTAGAAAGACCGGCTCTGTTTCCCCACGACCCAGAACAAATAGACGGGCAAGGTGTAATGTTTGAGTGACACCGGAGGAGGTGCTGACATTCGCCCTTTAAATTCCACAACTGAGCACCGAGGAAATAAGCGAGGCATGTGATCAGCATGTCTGGCATTTGTTACATGCACATGATGCGCATCCATACCATCCAACACTGGAGCAAGCATTGATGCTGGGTGACCACTCACGACGATTTGATTATCGTAATTTCATGCTCAACACCTTAAAATCCGTCGTTCCTTTGTGACATTCTGTGGACAGATGAGTCAATGTTTACACGGGGTGGCATTGTGAACATGCACAATGTGCATTACTGGTCTCTGGAAAGACTCCACATCGGCCGCACAGTACGACACGTGTGGTTCGATATAAGGAGAACCCAGATTGTTGGACCCATCTTCTACGATGGGACCTTAACAGGCGATCGTTACCTGCAGCTGCTACAAAACATGGTATGTGACTGGTATGAAGCTACCTCTCCTACATGTACGCCGGGTGTGGTTTCACCATGATGGGGTTTTCTCCACATAAAACGTCAAACGTCTGGCCGTATCTGGCCACCGAATTCGGTCAACAGAACAGATCCTTGGATATGGTGGTCCTGTAGAGTGGCCACCGCGTTCGCCGTACTTGACTCCCATTGACTTCTGCCTCTGGGGTTACATCAAGACATAGGACTATGTTACTGAGACCACTTCTCTGATTTACCTGAAACAGCACATCATCCTCGCTTGTCGCATAGTTTGCACACCTGCTGTGCTCTAACGCGTCCAGGACTCAGTACTTTCACGCATTCATTTGTCCATTGCCACCAATGGAGAACACGTTGAGCAGTATTTCTAGTAGATTCTGGCCTCTGATGTATTCATTTTTTATAGTAAACCATTTTCTGATATTATAATAAATTGATATTTATTTTTTTGTTTCATTTCAATATTTTATTCTTCGCTTTGTATACAACCTCTAAAAGTTAGCTCAAATTTTTAGATGAAATAACCCTTTTTGGTGATTCCCCGATTTGGCGATACCCGCTAAAGGTGGTTTCGCCTTAAAAAGGACATTGTACCCTGATTTTGATTTCGAATTACTTTAATTCATCTTTTAACAGATCCCTCAATGAAAGACAAAATCATACGCAAAAATCTCAAACTTTGAAATTTAATAACTGTGTCAATTTTTGTAATACAGATGTCAAACTTTTTGTGTTATATATGTTATGATATGTGTAAACTTTTACTAAATATAACTATAGGGACTGAGGGACCGTATAAAAGGTTAGATTTCGTAATTTTTATAAAATTGATTTTTTACTTTAAATAATGCCACGACAGGAATATTTACCTCATTTGAAACGTTTTTTCAATTGGAATTATATGTCTACGACCAACGGTTGAGAAATTAAAGGTCGACGATAGATAACATATTGCACCCTGTATTGTATACTCGGCTTCCTCTAATATTGATCTTTTGGCAAATTTAAATATTATAATGCTGAATCTTATTTAAACCTTCATTTATAAATGTTTTGATCTAGTCTTTAAAAAATAATTAGTCATTAGTTAATTTAATAATTGTTGTTCCTAATTTAAAATGCATAATGTTTGTGTCATGTCTTGATACTCTATTTGTAAATTATATTTGAAATAGATGGTGATTTGTAATATTCTATAATGGTTATCTATATGACTGAGAGTGATGAGTATATTATTATTATGTATTATTATTATTATTATTATTATTATTAGACATCTGCTTTTATTACAAAACTGCCCGCTCCCCTTCGGATTTTTTTCTGCCGACGTCCGTGCTTCTTTATGCTAGACTTAAAATCATATTTTGATTTCAGCTATCAAATTTCTGCTTTTATGAAACTGTAATTAAAAAAAAAACGTGACCTTGAATATATTCCACATTTTTTGCAATAACTCATTTTTCGTTAACGTAAGTCTTTTTCGAGCTTTAGATATTCAGAATCTTCGAAATATTCGAAAACACAATTATCTAATACCATATATTTTTAAAACATTTCTTGAGCAAACAAGCAAAATTGGTAAAGTACAATAATTTTATAGTCAAATATTCAGGTACAAATAATTTTACTACTTAAATATTTCTTTACTGCACTTATATCAGTCAATAATTCCTGTTCGATAATTTCTGTTTCTCTCTTCGGAAAGGATCGGTGCTCTTTATTGATTCTTGCAGGAGTCTGAGAGTGTCTACGTCTAACAGGTGTCTGTTAAATTAAATTTTCATGTGTCTAGTAAGCTTCTAAGGGTGGAATTAGAATGTCTGTTCATATGGCTGAATAGGGGATTTTAACCTCTTTCTCTCAAATATGAGTATGTCTACGTCTCGTAAACTCTCGCATTTAAGGATAAAAAAAGAGGAAAAATTCGATAAATCGAAATGTTTTATTCGCATATTAAATTTATTTTACTTAAGGTTGTTTGTTTCTCAAATCCAAAGGGGCTACTTTCAGACGCACATTTTTTAATGCGTTGCTGTTCGGAAACGCATCAAATTGGCAGGTGTTGTTATTGAAAAACATATCGCTCACCAGCAAGAAAAGTGACACATTTCGCAAAAATTCATTTTGCATTTTATTCCACTCATAGGTCCGTCAAAGTGAAAAGCGTGTCTTGCTACACACAAAAAGTTTCATAAGTGTAACACAAGCCTCCAAACCTCATCCTGTGTCTTCATTCTTAATGGTTTTACGCTTTTATGCACGTTTTTAACACTTTCCAACAAAGTTGAAAAGTGTTTATGCATTCGGTTTGTCTGTCCGTCTGTACGCGCTTTAACTCCCGTAAATATACTCGGATCGTTCTGAAATTTTTGGATCTTAGTGACCTCTACCATAGCACGAACCCTATTGCAAATGAAGTTTGTAGCATGTTTAGTTCATTTACAGGGGCAGTCAAAAGTTTTCCGTTACATTACGGCCTATGGGAAAAAATCGTTTCAAATGATTTTCAATGATATTACACGCTTTCAAACACAATAAAAGTGATATGCATTTATCAAGTGCACTAAAATATGCATTCCGTAGAATATGCGCTGCAAAGAATAAGTATTATTCATTTACAGGGCCACAGAAAAGAATTCCGTTACATAATGATATACGGGTGGGGTGAATATTTTCCGGCGTATTTTAATTATGTTAAATTATTTCATGTATAATGGAATTGATATATGTCGCTGAGGTTTACTATAACTTATTTCATGTATAATACGAAGTGCATAGCATTTACAGGGACACACAAAAGATTTCAGATACTACCGTGTTTACTCGCGTAATAGTCGCACTTTTTTTGCCAATTTTTCATTGTGAAAGTCTAGGTGCGACTATTATGCGGGGAAATCTAGTACACAATATTGTACACTCTGATGCTAAAACATTACTGGTACACATATATATTAAAAAAAAAAAAAAAAAAAAAAAAAAAAAAAACACATAATAAAATTTTACTTTCTAAAGGTTTCCAGATTATGTGCTGTTTATTAAATACCATTTTAAATTTTACGGTAATATTTTTATAGACAAAAAATTTACGGATAATCTTTATGAAAATTTTGACAAAAAACTCTCATAATAAATCACTTTCACTCTTCACTGAAGGTTTCAGTATCACTAATATAACGTGAATCGGTATCTGAAGAATGGTATGTCAATGGAAGTAACAGAACAGATTAATCCATTATCAGTACTAGTTCTGGGAAGAGAACAGCTGATGATTTTCTATTTTCTAAATAAAAGTCAAATACGCGACTACGACTTTTATGCGAAGAAAATATTTTGACGATTTTTTCTGCTTCAAAACGGGGGTGCGACTATTATGCGAGGGCGACTATTACGCGAGTAAACACAGTATATTGTATCCGAAGTATTGTACGGTAGCGATGATTGCTGGAAATGCATTTTTAATTATTTTATGCGCTTTTATGTTTCACTATATTTGTGCATTGTATATGATGTGTATAAATGCTGTAATTCATATACAGGGCTACACAAAAGAATTCGTAATGGTTACTGGATATGATTGTAAATTGCTTAAAGGTGTTTTTTAAATGAGTTATGCATTTTTAAACCTAACTGCATTTTGTTTACTAAGAAATGTTTGTAAGTAAAATTATAAAGCATAGATAAAATTATATACAGCGTCACTCAAAGAATTGGATACATGGCCGTCTATAAATGATAATTTCTGAAAATGTGATTCCAGTAGTTTTAAGAGTGTTTTACTTTGAATTAAACTTTAGCTAAATAGGGGCGTGTAATAAAGGTACTAGGTTAACTACAGGGTTGTACAAAAGTATACAAGTATGTTTCCATCTATTAGTATAAATTGCTGAAAGAGAAATTTCAACCTATTATATGTTTTCTTGCTAAACTAAATTTCCCCATTATATAGCATATATATCAATCTACAAATCAAATATAGAGCTGTTCAAAAGAATTGGAATACATATTTGATATGGATGGTAAATGCTGAAATCAGTTTCTCAAATGTTTTATGCGTTTTCTAAAATGTTTACTTAGTTCTTTTATACACATTATTTCCCTAAATAACGAAGTTTTGTTAAAGCATAAAGGAAGTGTTGGAAAGTGTTTCATAATCTATGCGTAACGCATGATTTTTCTTACTTGTTATTCCTGCATGCAAACCTAAGTGCTATAATTTCATGTTACAGTAAAAACACACAAATCCCCCCCCCCCCTTTTGCCTCTCCTGCGAAATTTACTTTTATCGAGATGCGTTACTTTTCTTGCGGGTGAGCGATATGTAATCGAAAGACGTTTTCCATTTTTCGGTAAACGATCTTTCCGAAAATACTGTCTCAGTTCGCGTTTAGAATTTAATGTTCTGACGTGACAACGAGATTAAGGAGCAAAATCGGTTGCCACGTGACCAAAATCGCTTATAACTGAATAAGTAATTTATTTATCAGAAAATAGAAAACTCATTTCGATTCCAAATCGCTTCAATAGTCTGGTCTGCCAATTTTGTGTCTGTACGTTTAAAATGAGTCGGAAAATGTGTCAGAAAATTTCGCTTTTGTTGAGCGGGGAACTAGAGAACAGCCTTAATTAAAAATTACTTTTAAATCATGAAAATGAAATAACTATTACTAAAAACTTACATCAGGCTTCGTCATTCTAATCAAGGAGAAGTTGAGATTACCGATACTCTATAGAATTAACCCTTTATGCCTCACGGTATTTTGAAGTCCCATTAATCCTCCTAGTATCATGTTTTAAATTTTGATAAGAGTTCTTAGCTTTGCATGATTTCAAGCAGAAATTTGTTATTTTTTAAAATATAGCTATTTTCTACGCGGTGTCTATTTAATTTCATTTAATAATAATAATAATAATAATAATAATAAATCTGTTTCGAAACATCCGGACATACAAAATGAATAAGAAAAATAACGGGTCAAAAAAAGACCCAAATAGTACTAGTGTTAACATAAGTGCCAGCCTTCCGGTTTTTGTTCAAGTAAAAAAAAAATTATAATAACATATTTAGAACCAGTAAATGTATTTAATAAAATTTGATGATAATTTGTCTTATTTCTGTGTACTACTATTTTGATTCCATCTAATAATTTAAATTTCTGATTAATTCAAAGTACGTTTTTTCGATTAAGAAAAACCTGTAGATTTTCAAGCATGCATTAAAGAAAATCTGAGGTAGTGCATTTATTAACCAAAGACGTTGTGATTCCTGGAAAATACTTTGGTTATAAAGCTCAGCCAATTTTACGAAAATCAATATTAAAAAAAATATTTTCTTTACCATTTACAGAGACTTTTCATGCTGTTGAGAGATGTGTGATAGAAACTTTATGCTCGCAAACGTATTAAATTGCCAAGAGTTTTTATTAAGAAGATATGTAATCAAAATGATTTTTTTTTTCATTTTTCGGTAAATGAAGTGGCGTATGAGAAAAGTGTTTCAGAAAATGGTGTCGAAATTGGCGTTTTGAACTGATTTTCAGGACGCGACAGCGCAGGAAAGGAAAAAAAAATGCCATCCTGAAAAACAATAACTTATACGTCAAGGTGTAATGTATTTATCGGAAAGCGAAAAAAAAGCTGTTCTAATGCAAATTTCTTCAATAACCATGCTTACAAGTGTCATACTTTTATGTTTAAAAAATAAGTCAGAAAGTTTCGCGTTGTTGAGCGGGAAAAACATTTTTTTTTTTTTGAAAACCGAAATTTTTATTAATTCCTTAAAAGGTAAAAGCCATAAAAGGTTAAAATGCCAAATTAATATAACGAAGGTACAATTTTTTAAAAAATGAGTTGTAACACATAATGATAACTCCAACTGATGATGATGTATTTCCATATTTTTATAATTGCAACTAAACAATACTACTGTATTTCAGCAGTTTTATTATTTTTTCTTCGAAATTATTTTAAATGGTGCCAATGGAAAAAAGAAAAATGTCAGAAAGTGATATATATTTCAGTGATTCTAAGGCAGTTGGTGTCAAAGGCATCTTATTATAAAATATCGCAGCAAAATTAATTATCTTTATTTCAGAAAGGTGACTTTCAAGATTTGAAAAATAATCTGCTCACGTAATCAGTTCTAAAATTTTCCATCGTAATTGAATTTCAAATCAGTGAGAGATAATTTTGAATTTAAAATGAGAAAAACATCGAGAAATAATGTGACCTATTTTTTTTAATGATAATATGATATAATCAACAGTGATTGTCAGTGATTTAACACTTTCAGAGACTTAAGCTTTTTTTATGCAGGAAAAAAAAAGTTTCTTTTTGATTTATACTCAACAGTTGTAAAAGCCCCTAAAATGTTAAACTGAATCTAAATAGCGCCATTTATTAAAAGGCGTTCCATTTTTAAATGCAAATAATGTTTCTTCTTCTTCACCGTGTTACAGTTTAAAGACTTCTGTTCACCATAAGTTATTATGTCATATGATGTAATTTATTTTGCTCCCTGCATAAATTCAGCCTTTCCAAGGTTGCATCGTCTACGCCGTAGCGGAAGAGAAAAGCGATACAGTTTTTTTTCGGTTAAGCAGTTCAAAAATATCTTTTTCGATGCTGATCACGCGTGACCTAGCTAAGTGATGTATGAGAAAATGCAGTTTAGAGATAGAGTGAAGACTTTTTGCTAGACTGTGATGTTTACTGGGTGAAGGAATTCAAGGTGAAGTACTTTTAAATGCTGCCCTTTTCAGAGAAGGTCCTTCGGTGATGGCTGTGATATTTTTTCCCCCTCAGCTAGATGTTGTCAGGAGAAAGTATCAAAGGATTGAACCCAAGAATTTTCTTCCGCGTAAAATTTTCATCTTCTTCAAGCATAACTTTTCTGGTGATTTGGGTTAAGATTTTCTCATGAAAAATTCTATTCTCAGGTCTGATTTTCAGAAAATTCTCTACTGTTCTCCGATCATGCGATTAGAGATTGACTATTAGTATATTGGCGTCTAAAGAGTTACGAAACAAACGCAATTTTCGAAGTATTCCAAACCTATTTCGAATCAAGTTTCAAACGCTAATTTTCAAACTCAAAGTTAATTCTGAGTGCTCAAAAGAAAATTATATAAACGGCAAGTGTAGCAAATAGGTACTACTCTTAACAGCCAGTCTATATGTTGTCTTCTTGACGTACAAATAGCCGCAAGTGCTGCAGTCACTATTGTGAACTGAAATGTGATATCTGTCATTCGTCTCAGACTGCTGCTTTGTGACGAGTCACCAGGTAACTTTACAGTAAAGTCGACTGGTGATTCTCGACTGATCTGGCCGTCATTTGAAGGCTTCATTGTAAAATCATCATAATAGATGTTTTGTGGTGAATCCCCAAGGTGACACTTCACAGCAGTCTCCAAACGTTAATTCCCTGAGAGCAGGGGCGTATTTAAGCAGAATTCATTAGGGGGGCGTATATGACGATTTTGCCGACTGACTTAAAAAAAAATTTATATATCTTTAAAAGTTCGTTTCTGTGTCTGTATATATGCATTTACCCGGTGTCCTAAAATGGACTGACTGATTTTAAAATTCAGTAACTTGCAAATGGTAACAGCTATAAAATTAAATTCTTGCAGGTATGTAAGATGTCAGGAATTTTTTTACTGCGATTATCGATTTTAGTTTAACATAGTGACGATAGATGGCGCTGCTAGCAATAAGTGCTAAATCGGGACCTGATTTTTGCCCTCTCTCTTTTCTCATTATTGATGTGAAAGAAGGAGATTAAATATATGCAGTGGGCCTCTAAGAACATACTGAGAACCCCTCCATATATTTAAGTTAATACCCCTCCTTCTTCTGCATCAATACTGAGGGAGAGAGAAATTAAAAAAATCAGGCCCCGATTTAGCACCTGTTGCCAGCAGTGCCATGTATCGCTGCTGTTTTAAACTAAAATCAAGAATCGCTGTAAAAAACTCCCGACATCTTACATAACCCTCCTGCAAGATTTTTTTTACAATAGCTGCCACTATTAGCAAGTTATTGAATTTTAAAATCAGTCAAACCATTTTAGTACACTCGGTATGTTTTATATAAAATTCAACCTTATTAACCCATCGAGATCACAACTTTCATTTTAGAACGTCGAATACTTTACGCTTTAGAATATTGAAGAGAATATAAGGTAGATTTAAAGATGGATATACCACCCCTTCACTTACGTTACATTGTTGTAAATATTCCCGTAATGTATTTTGATATCTTTTGCTGAATGTGCAGATGGAAATCTGCAAATCGGATTAATTAAATAAGTTGAAATTTTTAGTAAAATGCTACTTGGAACTTATGCAGAATCAGCTTATTTATCAGTTGCCCATGGCGGTTGACCCACCCACTCAACCCCAACCGCTGATCAAGACTAATAGTAAGCTTGATGCAGGAGCGGTTGTTCGGTAGCTTCAGAGCCCCGAGCTTTTCCTTTCCGCTTTTCGGTGTCTTTAATTTGTGTAATTTCCCTTTTAAATTTGTCCGGTTTTAATTTTTGATTTTTTTTCAACCTAGCTTCCGCTAGTCTCTTATATTCGGGACCTGGCTGGGGACCTATGAACCTGGCTTCTGCAAAAGAGTCGGGATAAGAGAAGAAAAGCTTAAAGGACAGCTGACGGAAAGAGGCCGCTCACTAAGGCTCTTGATTGCATTACATTACATTAAAAAGGATTAAATCAAAACTCATTTTAATTACATCTTTGTGCATCCATTGCATAACATGCATTTTAACCCACCATTGTTTTAGACGAGCCCATCTATTCACGACAGTGCCCAAATCTAGGTATTTCAAAATATCCTTCTCAAACGTAAGCATCATGAGTGTATTCAAACGTGAATCGGTCTTTGTTGTTTTTAGATATTTTTTCACAATTTTAATTTACATTGTTCTTTCATTCGAGGCAATTGTGACTGGAGAAATTAGAGCCAGTCGATTGACAGTCAGATTTAGTTTTTATTTCTCTCTTGTAATGGGAAGATACATTATTTTATCCAGTGGTGTGATTATGCTGATGAAAGAATTCAGCTATCACCACTGCAAGGATATCCAGTATTTTCTGAAACTCCATGTGTTAGAACAGGGATTCCTAAACTTTCAGCCCGACGTATCACTAAATTAATGTTCATACTTACGCGTACTACCATGTGACAAACTCAAAGCTAATACAGAAAAACCTATGAAACAGGTTACTATTTTAAAATAGAACAAACGGATAAAAGGAAAGATTTCGGGAAGCATGCGAAGAAATAATTTATTTCTTGTAATAATTTATAGTGTATTTATGTATATAAAGTATATCATTGTGGGTTACAAATATACATGTATAATAGAGAATATAAATACTACATAGTTTTGTTAAATATGAGAAAAAAAATACACATTTGAAGTCCGCTTTCTTCGAGATTTTTTTGTTATATGAATGCTGTGTATATATCAATAGTAAACTACACTTAAGAAAATTTAATAAGTGAATAACTTACATAAACAATTCACATATCTTCTGAAAATAAACTACTTTTTAATGTGATATTGAAGGTTGTGGAAATATGTAATATACACACATACAATATAGTAAAAGAAGAAAACTTTTTCTTTTTTTCAGGGGAAGGAAAGGTCATCTCAATATCTACCAAAGCATTAGTTCCACTTATCAAAAAATTCAAATCGAATTACATTATAAAAATAAGAGAAAGCTAAACGCTGTGAAAGCAGTATAACAGAGAGTATTGCAGAAATCACATTACCGGCTAACTTTCAAATCAAGAAAGAGGAGAATGGGGGGGGGGGGGGTGATTGAGCTGTTTTTTTATTTCACATACTGTATTTTTAATTTCACGTGTCAGTGTCTGACTTTCGTGTACCAGTACATAGAGCTTCTTGTCTTAGTACTGGTACGCGTACCATAGTTTGAGAACCCCTGCGTTGGAATATTAGGAGTTCGGAAGCGAAGAGATTGTTTCAATTACCATCTAACTTCTTTGGTGCCAATCTTCATCGATACTATATAGCAAATTCATTTAACGGATCAACATCTTACTTGGTTTACAAGAGAACTACACTCTATATTTCCTTATTCATATTTTCATTGTCATTGTTCCTAATGATTTGATACAAGTCTTCAGTACTTTTGTAGCGTCTATTTTAAGAGTCTTTGACATCATTTTTTCAGTAACTAACTTGCACTTGTACTGAGCATTCTTGTGAAACATTTGTGAAGCAATGAAGTCGAGCCATAACATTTTCTTTCATAATCCCCATGGCTTGATCTTTGCTTTGCTAACAGAAGTAGAGGAATCAACTATTTCAAAATTTGTAGGATAGATTCATATAAGATCCAAACCGCTTTCAATGATTACGCTCGAGCAGTCTATCTCACCTTAGAAAGATTCCGCAGTAGAAGAGCATTTTCTATTTCTTTGAGCTTGTCTACTAATGATTTCTTTCCTTTAGTACTTGCTGTGAAAAACACAAACATTTTCTAGCACGTCAAAAACATCGCCAATAATATTGCTGGCCTTGCAGATATGCCAAATGAAAGTATTGAGTCTGACATTGACAAGGAATATATTGCACAATCCAACCTACGATTTCTGAAAACGTCTCATAGTCCTAAGTGCCGTTGAATTCCCCAGACATGCTGTTTGTAAAACCGTATGACTGGAAAACTACCTGTTCTATTTCGAGCTCATTCTTCGTAAAGATGTACGATTTCTAGCATGCAAGGTCGACATTGGTTTTATCGACTTCTTTTACAACTTCCAAAAGCCGATCGGAGTTTTTCCATCTTTGTCGACATATTTCAACATAACAGCTGATCGAACATGGTTCGAAGCATCTGGTGTTGTGTCTGTCATAATTCCATAAAATTATGCTTCTTGAATATCTCTGACTATCGTTTTGCGCACTGCTGAAGCAAGAAATTCAATCATCTCATTTTGGGATGAAGCGAAAGGTAAGTTATGTGGTGTGGCTTTAAACTCGTGTCCTCAAACATTTCCTCAGTTGTGGATTATGTCTGGAAATTAGTTTCAAAATTTGCCAACAGTTTTTTTTTTCGTCTTTGTCACTTCCACAAACGAGAGCTTGTCAACTCTGCATTCGCGCAATGTCCATCAAGATTGCTACAATTTCAGTGCTGAATGCAAGATGTTGCTGTTACTCTTCCAGAATAATCTGTTTGCGCTTGCTCTCGTCTGGTAAGTGATTATGCGTCATTATGAACTGAAAAAATAGGAAACAGCAAATTTGGTGGGAGTTGGAAGAGAAATGTTGTGCGAACTTTCTGTTCCTTAAGCTCTTCATTTTGTGTCTTTTGTTTAAACCACTCTCAACTGAAGCATTTTGTATTTTTTCTCTCCAAGGTCCTTCATGAAATAGGCAAAAAAATTGCATGGAGTTCTGTGCTACACTACTGGCCATTAAAGTTGCTAGACCAGGAAGGAATGCAGATAACAAAATGATATTTATTGGATAAATATATTATACTAGAAATAACAAGTGATTAAATATTCAAGAAATTTTGGTGCATAGATCCTGAGAATTAAGTACCCAGAACAACAAACTCTGACAGTAATCGCAGCATTTATACGCCTGGGCATTGAGTCAAACAGAGATTGGATGACATGTACAGGTACAGATGCCCATGTAGCTTCAGCATGATGTCACAGTTCATCAACCGTAGTGACTGGCGTTTGGTAATGATCCAGTCGCTTGGCAACCATTGACCAGTAGTTTTCGATTGGTGAGAGATCTGGAGAACGTGCTGGCTAGGGCAACAGCTGAAAATTTTCCGTATCAAGGAAGGTCCATATAATACCGGCAATATGCGGTCGGGAATTATCCTGCTGAAACGTAGAGTTTCGCAGGGCTCGAATAAAGGGCAGAGCCATGGGTGAACCAGAAATGTAACATGCACTGTTCAAAGTGCCGTCAATGCGAACAAGAGGTGACCGAGATGTGTATCCAATGGCATCCCATACCATCACGCCAGGCGATGGGCCAGTATGACGATGATGAATGCACGCTGCCAATGTGCGTTCACCACGATGCCGCCAAACACGGATGCGACCATCATAATGTTGTAAACAGAACCTGGATTCATCTGAAAAAATTAGATCTCGCCGTTCGCGCGCCCAGGTTCATGTTGATCTCACCATTGAAGATGCACCTGTCTATGACGCAGCGTTAAGGGAAGCCGCAGCCATGGTCTCCAAACTGAGAGTCCATGCTGCTTCAAACGTCGTCGAACTGTTCGTGCAGACACTTGTCTTGCAAACGACCCCATTTCTTGACACAGGGCTCATGACATGGCTACACGATCCATTACGGCCACATAACATGCCTGTCTTCTCGGCCCCTAGTGATAGGGGGCTGTTAAGATCCCACAGGGCGTTCCGTATTATTGTCCTGAACCCATCGATTCCATATTCTGCAAACACTAATTGGATCTCGACCGACGCGAGCAGCAATAAACTCCAATCACGGTAGGCTACTATTCGACCTTTATCAAAGTCATCGAAACGTGCTGCTTTGCATTTCCCCTTCTTACACGAGGCATCACAACAACTTTTCACCAGGAAACAGCTTTCAAATGCAATTTGCATATGAAAAACTGGCTGATCAATTTCCTCATTTAAAAACACTGTAGGTGTCGCTACCGGTACCTGCTTTGTTTGAATGTGCTGAAAAACTAATCATTTGCATATCACAGCACCTTCTTCCTGTCATTTAAATTTCACGTCTGTAGCTTGTCGCCTTCTTGGTGTAGCAATTTTAATGGTCAGTAGTGTATATTCCAAAAACGGATTCTCTTTTGTACCAAGTGGTGTTGAAATGTCGCTGTCTATCTTGCGGGATGGAACCATTTATAGGATATGCTCTGAGTTTTGGCTGATATGGACCTAAACTGATCAAATATGTCCCTGATTGTCTGACTTCATTTTAGATCATTTTCCTGGGTCATGTTCAATGATGGAGTCGTTCCCACTTTCCGTAATGCAAAACTCTCCATGGTTTTGCTCGATTTCTTTCACAACCTTACTATAAATATTTAACACAGACGAACAAATTTCTTTTTCCTGTCAGCTATATCTAATGTCTCCTTAAAGAACAAGAAAACACTTAATTCATCAGATTGGGTCAATTTTCCAAAAATGCTTGCAATCATTTAAACAATCGATTAAATGATTCAATTGTCCAGCACATTTCAATACACCACAATTATTATGAATGTCTCCACTGAAGTCGTCATCATCTTCAGTGCTAGTCGATCATCGAGATGTTCAGAACCCTACTAAATCGCTGCGAACTCTCAGAAAACCCCCTTTGTATATTGAGAAACTAGTCTCTCCTGGTTCTTTCTCCATTTATTTTCAGTGGTCTCGCGAAGTCGAAGAAAGGAGGGGCAAACTTCTTATTTTCGAAAGAAATAAGACAAATGCTAAGGCTTGGTGTTTTTTAGTGTATGTTTTAAGAAAAAACGTAGAAATTTGAAAAAAAAAATCGATTGTTTCAGAATTTTATCGATCGATACAGACTACCTAGAATTTGCCGACTGTGATCAAGGTTGCCGACATTGGGGGGGCGAGACGCCCCCCTACGCCCCCCCCCAGTAGCTTCGCCCCTGCCTGAGAGAGCCACCATGTGGCAACATTGTGATTTTATTTGGTGACATCACAGTGGAATGTTCATGATGACTTCCACTTCACATTAGAGTCTCCAAATGACGGACGGTCTCATAAGAATCGCAGGGTGACTTAATTTTAACGTCACCCGGTGACTTGACACGAATCAACAGTCACAATCTGGGGATGCTAAAATTTTCCATTATGCCATTTATTATATTGATGAAATTAATTACTAAGAAAAATCAAGAAATCTTCTTGTCTACTTTTTATAAAATAAATCTATTAACTAATTTACAAATGATTTTTTACACATGCTCCTCTTTTTATAAAAGCACACTTTCAAGTTCATTTTGAAAATTTGAAGTGAATTTATGAAAATCTTATGATAACATGAGAATAACTCCTTCCACGTTTTTCAAAACACTTTCATTTTTAAATGTCAAATTGTTGAAGTTACCTCCCAATGTTGCAAATATTTCATGTTTCATACGTTTCCAGGGCCGAAACTAGAGGAAGGTAGAGGGAGGGGCATGTGCCCCGGGCGCCAGGATCAAAGGCGAAGGGGGCGTCAAATGAAGATTTTGTTTGTCGTTTGATACAAAAATGTATAAATATATGAAATTTGGATGAATTTGTTTCGCAGCCGGAAAATCCAAACGTAAAACTAACCAAAAGTGAAAGTAACTTTTAAAAAAGTCTGCAACCAAAATAAAAAAAGTAAGAATTTCTTTATAAAAAAAAAAAAAAAATTAAAACTAAAATGTAAGCGAGAAATTCTAAAAAGAAAAACCCCATAGGTATAACGTTCCAGTTTCTTCGCGTGATGACCAGTGCAGTCTCACACAAAATCATCGCACGCTAATGTTAAACCTGTGGGAGCATTCTTTTCAGAATTCTCGATTGAATTTTAATATTTTAAAATGTTTTAATTTCTCACCTGCTTATGCAATATTATCTTTCGATATATGTTCTTTGATTACAATAAAATGCTTGCCACTGATGTATCTTCAAATATCTTTTCAATACGCAAAGTTACTATATTTAAGCCGGTTCTCAAATCCCCTGTTCAACAAACGCGAAACTTACTGATACATTTTCTGACTCATTTTTAAACGTTGAGGCACAAAATTGGTAGGCCTGACTAGTGTGGTAATTTGGAATAGATTACTTCCATTTTTTGATAAACAAATTACTTCTAGAGTTATAAGCAATCGTAACATGACGACCTGTTTTTCTGCCTTCTCCGTAAATTCGGTTCAAAACGCTAAATCTGACCGTATCTTCTGTAAGGTCTTCGATCGTTACCAAAAAAAAATGGAAAACGTCTTTATACGTCGATTATATAGCTTTTGTAAAAGAACACCGGCAATTACATACATTTTCGAACAAAAATGAATTAAAATAAAATCCCTGCAGGCCCGGCCGACAGGCGGAGGTAGATTTTGAAGTTAAGTATACTAATTTCACCAACAAAAAATAAATCAGGATTAGAGATAAATCCATTTTAACAATTTTATCTGGCCGCTTTTCACGAGTTTTTATTTTATTTTTAAATAATAGTTGGTTTTATCAGAATCATGTTAAGGCGGTATTATATATATAAAAAAAAAAATACTTTTCCATGCTCAACAACTCGAAATTTTCTGGCACATTTTCAGATTCATTTTTAATAGAAAAAAATATGAAACTTGCTGACGTGAATTTTTGACGAGATTTATAAGCGAATTGTGTTTTTATTTTTCGTTCAATTAAAACTTGATTTATAAACAATTATTTTCTCAGTAGGACAATATTTTCCGTTTCTAACACAATCTCTTCGGGGAATTCTGTTCAAAATGTCCACTTTGACATCATTTTTTGAAATATATTCTGCCTCTATCAAAAAATCGATCATTACGGTACATTATATAGTTTCTGAATAAGAGAATATACCAATTGGATGCGTTTGAGATCAAAAATGAATTTAAAAATGAGTAAGAAAATAAGCAGTTTGGATTTGAATATACCCTTAGTAAGTTGATTTTTTTCTTCAACCGCTATGTATTTTTAATTTGTTTTTGCTGTAAGAATTGGTCCTATCAAAAAACTTGTCTGTATAAATGTTGTAGAAAGTATTGAGAAGATATATCATAAATTCATGGGGATTTTATATCTTGTGAATTGACGGAGTTATGAATTTTTTTCTTCTTCAACTTTTTGTTTTCGTTTTTATTTTTTTATTTTTTTTTTTTGGGGGGGGGGGGTGTACGAATTGGTCCTATCAAAAACTTGTGAATACAACAGTTGTAGATAATATTAAAGAGATTTATAATAAAATTAATTGGATTTGATATCTTAAGAATTGGCGAAGTTATGATTTTTTTTTCTCTCAAAAACCCTATTTTTTGCGCCCCTCCAGCCCATTTTTAATTTTATCAAAAATCTGTGATACATAAATTTTTGGCCCTATTTTTAGAATTAATAAAAACTTTAAACTGATTTGGCATGCGCAAAAATTAAGAAATTATGGGTTTTTTTTCGGTTTTCACAAAACCCCTCCCTATTTCCATCCGCCTGGTCCGATTTTGCCCATTAACGAACCTGACCGAGATTTTATGCCCCTTGATTTTGTGCGGAGATTTGTGCAGAATTGCGGAAGTTATCGTGTGCAGAAGAAAGTGATATATATATATATATGATGATTTGACGGCCCAAGCAGCAGGCATTGTCGAAAGATGATGGGGGTTTCCAGTTATAAAACACACAGGCGTTCTGGCCGACATGGTTGCTGAGAATAACAGACTTGAAGATCATAAAAGAAATGCAGTCGATTGAAAACAATTCCACTTTATTAACATTCTCATAATTTGAGTCTAGGCGGGAAATGCTCCACTTTACCGACGATAAAAAAGAACCAAACTCGATCCATCAAAATTAGCTTAAAAGCTATTCCATCTCTCACTAAGAAATCCTTTTCGCTTTATTCTATTACCAGCCATTTATTACCTTCATAAGTTCACTAGATCTCTCACACAGGTCTTAACAACTCCAACAACATCTCAATAAAAACGCAGCAAATCATTCCAGGTAATCATTACCATAGACCAATGTAGGTTGCCTTTTAAATGTCAATACTAATGCAGAATGAAAATTCCATCTACCTCAGTAATCTCGATCTCTCTCTACTACCTCTACGCCATATTTCTCTGGCTGCGCCCCCGACTGGTTGCAGCACTCAGTATTTATACTTCCGCCAAAAGATTGTTCGAGAATATTCTATATCCTAGCCCCAGATGTAATAAGTGTAAACAAAGTTTAATCCCTGTTGTCGAGATTGTGCTAAAAATAACCTTCTTTTCCCTCGCCAGACGATAAAAGAAAGTGAATTTATGTTTGCGTAAGTTTTAATCTTTAAAATATTCGAGCTAGCACCTGGATATTTTAAATAAAAGAATAAATTGAAATAAGTGTTTTTTCTTTAAGACGGGATAATAATAATATTTTAGTAGTTAAATAAAGATTTTAGGGGAATATGATATACCGGGATTTAATAGCGGAATTTAATAGGAATTTAAATAATAAAAGTTTTATTAAAGAAATATAAATAGTTAGAGCCATTTTTAGATTTACGCAATTTGGAATAAACATTATTATATGGATTAAGATCTTATAGAGATTAATAGACTAGGGTTTTAATTTAATAAGCCGGTATAATATACGAAATATTACTGAAAAAGGAAAATTTATATAAAATACTTTAAACTTGGCGAAAATTTTTAAATTTTGTAATATATATATATATATATATATATATATATAGAGAGAGAGAGAGAGAGAGAGAGAGAGAGAGAGATAAAGTTTTTTACTGGAGGGTGGTTTTGGGTTCTAGGGGTCATGATCAGTGTAGATCTGCAAAATATTTCAGAAATTCCAACATAGGGGCGAATGTAATAGGTAGTATTTCATACGAAATATACCTAAAAGGTGTCAGAGGCGAAATTTCAATATTTTACGGTAGATCAAGATTCTAGGATAGTTTCCTGCTGATTACGTGAGGATCCGATCCGATGCTCCCGGATTACTGAACTTAAATAGAAGCCATTTTTTAAAATTGAAAACTCTAGTAGATTTTTTAGATTTTATATATCTTTTTAGATTGCCCTCTAAAACCCCACTAAAAGCATTTTAATATAAAAAATATCAATTATAAATTTAAAGAATGTTTTAAAATCTGTTAAAAGCGATACTTTCATATTAGCCGCATGCCAGGAGTTAATAGCTGAAGAAATCGCCAAAGATTTCACTACTTACAGCAGACTTTTTGATCTTGATTATTTCAATGTTTAAACAGGTAGTTCGATTACACGTCTTTTAAATTTGGATTGATTACCCCTGTATTAAATTTTGATTTTATTTACTATATCATTTAATAATTCTATTCATTTATTGATGAAGTTTTAATTTCGGATTAGAATATTAGCCGGAAACAAGTACTAAACTGTATGTTGTTTAAGTGAAAACGAGTTGATCTTTCCTTCTCCAATTCGCTCTTACTACACGCAATAAAGATACATTTTAAAAAATCGTGCTTGAAAAGTATTTAAAAAATAATATTCAATAAATTGATACAGTTTTCAAACAAATTGCATTTGAAATAAACTTAATAAATAATAATAATAATAATAATAATAATAATAATAAAACTTGGTATGCCTAAAAATTTGTAGGATCATATGAAGGGCTGTAAAAAAATATTTTAAATTATCCTACATGGACCGCAAATGCTGAAAATAAATTATCAAATGCGTTTTGCGTTTTATACACTGTAAAAAATGTATGTAATGTTACTGCATAAAATTGGTGGCATCCTTCCTATCTCTATTTTATTGAGTAATTTAACCGATATAACTGGTGTTATGTTGTACTAATGCGTAGTGTTGTAGTTGTAAAAAATACAGAGGGTATACGCTAAAGTCATGAACGTTATGTCTAGAATATGCGCTATAGCTTTATTTGAGAAACAGAGGGTATACGTAGCTTCTTAAAAAATCCAGAAGGTATACGGCGTATACCTCCTTATACCCTCCACTACACCCCTGCATGTGTAATATCACACCAGTTATATCAGTTTAATTTACTCCATTATATAAGTTAAATTACTCCATAAAATTGGAAGTGGCTACCAACTTTATGGAGTAACGTTACGTAATTTTTTTCACAGTGTAACTAAATTAAATTTTAACAAACAATGAGAGGTGTATACAAATCTATAGAATATATTCTATACAGGGCTGCCCAAAATAATTCGAAGATCTTTTCGGCTGAGGGCGCTAATAGTTGAAATTGGATGTTCACCTTTTTCATGCGTTTTCTAAATTGTTTATTAGATATCTTCTTACCTTATCAAATAAAGAAATTTTGTTAAAGTAATGTGGAAGTAATGGAAAGTGTTTCATAATTTATGCGTGACACTTGATATTTCTTTCTTCTTTTATGTTTTTATATTAAGGTTGTGACACACTTGCTGGAAAATCCAATTTAATTGTTCATTTAGTTTTAATCTGAACTACAATTATTCCTCACATGAATATAAAAAATAAACATATACTATATGGATATTGAATGAACACTCTATTATGATTATGGTGTAAAAATTCAAGAAGGCTTGAACCTTTGCACCCGGCTTCTGTAATATACTTCTTGAAAACAAATTTCCTCTTTGTTTACATAGAGCAGTATTGGCGTTTCAAGGGAAACTTTTCCAAGGAAAGTAAGTTGTCAGTAAGAGCTGTTAGGAGAAGAACTCTGAGTAATAGTTTGGCTTGCGTCTAATTTACACTAGTTTAGTGAAAAAGAGTTTTTTCGGGTCGAACACATGGCAGCTACTCTTCCGGATCATTTTTTAACTTTTTTTAGAATGGAAATGTTTACTGTTTCAGTTTGTTTATCTGTGCCCCATGCCAACCTTTCTTGGCAGAATCCAGGATGGGATAGCGTTTTGTGAGATTGCAAGATCGATTCATTGTTTTCAAATCAAAGAGGCCAACTTTCTGACATGAGTTTTAATTCATTTTTGTTCGAAAATGTATGAAACTAGCCGGTGTTGTTGTTCAGAAACTATGTCATCGAGTTGTTTTTCCCATTTTTTTTGCAAACGCAATAGATCTTTCAGAAAATAGTATCAAAGTGGACGTTTTGAACCGAATTTCCGCGTGAAAGTAGAAAATCACTCAAGAGCGGGCGAAAAACGGGTTTGTCACGTGATTGAAAACGCTTATGACTCAATGGGTAATTGATTGATCAAAAAATGGAAAAAACAGTTCAATTCCAATCGCTTCCAGGGTCATGCTTTCCAATTTTATATCTTTCCGTTACAAAATGAATTTGTAAATGTGTCAAAACGTTTTGCGCTTGTTGAGCAGAGCAGTTAAGAACAGCCTTAAATTCAAACTGTTGACAGCCTACTAGAATTGTTATCTTAAGATGGGTTCTCAAATTTCCTGCTCAACAAACGCGAAATTTTCTGACACATTTTTAAATGTAAAGGCTTGTGTTTAAACGTAATTGGCAAGGTTGACTATTGAAGTGATTTCCAATCGAATGGCTTTTCTATTTTTTGATAAATAAATTAGTTATTGAGCGATAAGCGTTTTTTTTTTTTTTTGTTTTTTTTGTTTTTTTGGCACGTGACGACAGATTTTTCTCCTTTCCAGCACTGTTGCATCCGGAAATTCGGTTCAAAGTAGCCCTCTTCGACGGTATTTTCTGAAAAAGGTCTTTTGCCTTTACAAAAAAAAAAAAAAATGAAAAATGCTATTTCCTTTCATATTTCCTGAATAAGAACGCCTGCCAATTTCATGCGTTTTCGAACAAAAATGAATACAGAAATGTATCACAAAGTAGTTCCTTTGAATTTAAGAACAGTCTTAAGGCTGTTCACAAAAATAGGAAAAGAAATAAAATCCCTGCTCAACAACGGGAATCTTTACAATAAATTCGCGGGGTCATTTTCACACACAAATGTATGAAATTTACTGCCAAACTCATATCTACGGCTATTCTCAACTGCTCTGTTCAGCAAGCGCAAAACGTTTTGACACATTTATAAATTAATTTTGTAACGGAAAGATATAGAATTGGAAGGCCTGACTATGGAAGCGATTTGGAATCGAACTGTGTTTTCCATTTTTTGATCAATAAATTACGTATTGAGTTATAAGCGATTTTGATCACGTGACAAGGTGTTTTTCTCCCTTCGCTGACCGGTTTTTCTGCTTTTTTCGGGAACTTCGGTTCAAAACATCAATTTTGACACTATTCTCTGAAAGATCTAACGCGTTCGCAAAAAAAAAAAAAAAAAAAAAAAAAAAAAAACGGAAAAAACAGTCCGATTACATAGTTTCTCAACAACAACACCTGCTAGTTTCATGCATTTCCGAACAAAAATAAATTAAAACTTATGTCACATAAAGTTGCCCTTTTGGATCTGAGAACAGACTTAACATTTTACCTATATATTGGAAAGCTGTCTGCCGTCAGTCCGTGCAATAACTCTCGTAAATATATTTGAACTGTCATGAAATTTTTATATATTATAGAAGTTTACTAAGGAATGTTTGGTATTGAAAATATTATTTGGCATTGAATGTTTGGTATTACATAACGATGGGAAAAATCGTTTGCGGTGCATTTTATTGATGTTTCGATATTTCAAACATAGTGATATTGATTTGCATCATTGATATGAACTACAACATGCTTTCTTAGGAGCATAGAATAAGTAGCATTTATAGTTCGATCAAAATAATTCCATTCCATTATAATCTATGGGGAGAAATCGTTTGCGGGGCATTTAATGATGTTACGATATTTCAAACATAATGAGATTGATATGCATTACTTAGGTGTATTACAACATGTTTTCTAGAGAGTATAGAATAAGTAGCATTTATAGTTCGTTTACAGGAACGCACAAAAGAATCCCATTACATTATGATCTATGGGGAGAAATCGTTTGCGGTGGATTTTAATGATGTTATGGTACCCCAAACACAATGAAATCGCTGAAATGAACTGAAACATCTTTTTTATAAATTATAGAGTGCACTGCCTTTATCGTTCATTTACAGAGGCAAACAAAAGTCGGCTACAGGCAGGGTTCTCGCTAGTTTTCGACAAACATTAGCGATTTGGCGAATAAGAAATCAGAAACAGTGCCCAAAAGAAAAAAAAATTGTTAGCAAAATAGATTCTGCGTGAAACACTGAAAAATCTATCTTTAATCCTTTACTATATCTTTTCTTCTTTTTTTTTCAATATTCTCTAAAATAACCTAATTTTTTGTAATCTATCTATACGTATAAAAGCCGTTCTCTATGAGTGTATGTCCTTTATACAAATCTTCAATTTCTGACTGATTTGCACGAAACTTGATGTACATACGTTTTAGAACGTGGAAAAGATCACTGTGTACTTTAAAAAATCACCAGACCACTATTTATCCCTTTTTCTACCAATATCCATAATTTAACATTATAGAAATATCTCTTTTTAAATTTTCTAATTCAATCGTTTCCTTCCTGTAACCTCACCCTAAAAAATGACACAATAATGTGAAAAAAATAACGATAACGCATTTTGTTTTTATTTGCCAATAAAAATTCAGATTTTCTTGCTATATTTCTGCATTTTTGAAATTGACTTCATTCTGAGCAGAAAATGCACATTTTTTAAAAACTTTAACTATAAGCGCGGTAAAATGACGTAGCACCTTAATTTTGATTTTTTTTTTTTAATTAAAACATCTACTTTAATACAAACAGTCAAATTTCATGAAAACAAGTTAGGGAAAAGAAAAAAAGGCTAGATATGACGTCACATTCTATTAAATCTTTTCAACGTGTAGTCAAACTCACTGTAAATAAATGACTCCTATATTTTGTTTACTACTTCGATTGTATACTACAGCCATATTTTATAGCTATACGTTATAACTAAATGTTGTATTGGTTCACATTCAATAGTAACAACATTTTCTGTGATTTATAGAAAAAAGAGAGAAGTTATTTCCCTTTTCAAAAAAATTCTTGACTGATGTCACGATTTAAAATTTATGGAAAATGACATCATTTCATCTAATCATTGTAGATTTAATTTCTATTAATGAAAAATTTAAGTTTACGTTTAAGAGGGATGTTTTATTTAGAGTGGAAACCCTCTTGATCTAATACTTTATTGATCTAATACTTAATTAAGGCTTATAATTACATGGAATGTGAAGGTTTTAGTTTTAAGCAAATGAAATTTCAAATTTTCCAAATAAAATTTCAGTAACTGCGACCTCATTTGGATGCATTTATTGTATTTTTCCCCGTATTGTGAGAAATCGTATAGTTCTGTTAAGCGTACCAAGGAAAACGTGTATTTTAATTTTAAATACCACGATATTTTAATTTACCACAATGCGTCAAAAGAACATCCTTTTTCTGAATTTAAAATTCGCGAGTTCGAAAATTAAAACTAAAAATGTAAGTAGGGCTGTTCTCAAATCCAAAGGAGCTACTTTCTGACATAGTTTTTTAATTCATTTTTGTTCGGAAACGCATGAAATTGGCAGGAGTTCTTATTTAAAAACTATGTAATCAAAAGATAGTTTCCATTTTTTGGTAAAGGTATAAGATCTTTCAGTTGGTGCTTTGAACTGAATTTCGGACGCAACACCGCGATAAAGGAGAAAAACCGGTCGTCACGTGACCATAATTGCTCATAACTCGATAAGTAATTTATTTATCAAAAAATGGAAAACTCACTTCAATTCCAAATCGTTTTAATAGGCCTACAAATTTTAAGCCTTTACGTTTAATGAGTCCGAAAATGTGACAGAAAGTTTCGCGTTGTTGAGCAGAGAACTGGAGAACCACAGCATTGTTGCAGGTTAGTATTTTGTAATCGAATTGCATGCCAGATATTCGCTTAAAACATAAGTCATTCTACATTGTTTTAAATAAAAGTGCATGCTATAATAGGTGTGAGGCACACTCATTAAAATACGAATACGCGAACTAGCGCATAGCTCGATTACTGAAGAGTAACCCGTCAGTACTTAAAGAGATAAAAATAGTTCTGTATTTTTCATTCAGGTAATAAGACTAATTTTTCATAATTGGGTTCACATGATTATATAACTTTCCCCTATAATTCTACGACTAAGCAACGGAAAATAATATGTTACGCACTAAAATCTTCCCTGAAAAACTAATAGTGCAAGTCACATGGAAATCCGTTCTGAGGAATTCAAGTTATTTGCACCCGGAACAAAATTCCCATTTGCATTTTATATACTTATTAGATTATTTTGAGTACTTTGATTTTATATCTGTTAAATTTGTGTTTTATTTTATTTTATTTTTGGCGTTTTAATTTCGTTTGTCAATTTAGTTATTGAATATCACATGAAAACAAACAAATTTTTAATTATTTACAATGTTTTTGAACAATTGAGTTAATATTTTGTAATTCGGTTGCAAACAAAATATTCATGCTTGAAAATTACATTAAAACCCATAAAAAATTTGTAAATTGAGATAAACACTAAAAACAAATGTTACTGAAAGTTCTTTTGTTTTCTATAAGACGTTGGAACAATCGAATGTGCGATGTTTAGAGGTTAAATTGCAGTAAAAGGGAAATTTATGGTTGTGTTAGATTGTTGCCACCGAAAATATGTTACAAGCGTTACTCATAGACATGGCTTTTCTTTGTACTATTGCATTAAGAGTAAACGGCTTCATCTTTCGTAATCAGCTTGCACGCACCTTTAAAAATATCTATGCTTGAAAATTACTTTAAAATCCATTAAAATCAGAAAATTGAGATACAATTTTCAAACAAATTTTATTTGAAAGAACATTTTTCTATTCGACATTGTAAAAAATGAAATTGTGTGATGTTTAGAAATTAGAAAAATTACAGTAAAGGCACAATTTATAGGTTACAATTTATGGACACTGACATAGTGTTTTTACTTTATAATTTTGAAAAGTACCATACAAACGAGAATTTCACTAAATGCTGCGCGATTTGGTGGATTTGTTTTTTCGTATTGTTAGGAAAATCACACATTTTTCTCTTACACTCCCCAAACAAAACGTGCATTCTGTTATTAAAGCTCAGGGATTTTATTATGGTTGCGAGACAATAATGTTATGTTTTCTGATTGTCTTTTTAACGATTTGTAGATGGGAGTGTACAAATTTCAGTTATTGTGATTGTCGTATTATTTCGTTATAATTTAACTTGAAAGGCTCCTTATAAGTGACATGGGCGAAGCCGGGTAGTTCTGCTAGTTGCCTATAAAATAGAAATTCGACTATCCGCTGCAAAAACTATTAAAAATAAATACTACATTCTAAATCAATCCTAATTGTGTAAATGTTTAAGACATTCTTTTAGCTGTCTAAATGAAAATTCAAAACATCTATTTTTGATTTGCCATTGTGAAAATATACACTAAAAATTGCTATGAGATTTCGACTCTAACCGATAAAAAAAATTGGCCGATTAATGATACTTTGCATACAACTAATAAATAGTATGGTAAATGATTAATTTTAACACCGCGTTCCAGCATAACTTTTCTTTATTTGGCACTTGATGAGAGTAATTTTGTTTGTGTATAATTTTGTTTACAGGCACATAGATAGTAATTAACTGACAATAGAGAAATACCTATCGCATAATCCTTTCCGTGTCTTTGGCTGTTGCTAAACAGAATTGGTTTTGAGTCAGTATCTTTATAAATAGAGCAATGTAAGTGGCATGGTGCAATTGAACATTCAAGGTGATATCAGTCGCTCACCAACGCGGATAAGAATCTCGACTTGTATTGTCAAACACAGATACAAAAATAGTAGAAATTGAACGCTCGCAATTTGGCGAGTCTGATTGTTCGTTTACTCGCCAAATGAAGCATTTTGTCGCGATTTGGCGCAATGGCGATCGGCAGCGAGAACCCTCGCTACAGGACTGATTAATAAAAGGAATGCATTTTCATTTTTAAACGTTTATAATTTTGAGTGTGTTAGAAGGTGTGTATAAATTCTGTAGCTCGCAGATATCTACAAAAAAAATTTCATACACGTTACCGGATATGGAAAGCAATTTCTGAAAATGAATTTTTACTGAGGTAGGTGTTTAGTAAATTACTGATTGAGATATCACATTTCATTCTAGGTTAAAAATAAAATTTCTCAATAATATTCTGTTAGTGTTAAAGAGTGTTTCACAATGCATGCCTGATGCATGATGTTTCGTTTTGTTTTAAATTTAATAGCGTTTTTCTTTTTTCTTCAAATGTATTACATCTTGAGTTAGAATCAATCAATCAAACGTTTTGACCCATTCAAGGAGTTATTTTTATAAAAGTAAAGTCATTTTTGTATTATAATCAATTGCTTTCTGATGACGTTCTTCTCTTGTGTCTGTTGTCTGCTTTCTCCTACACTGTTAAAAATAAAGTGCGATGTTTCACCACGAAAATGGTTAAAAGTCGCTGAAATTTAGCTGCAACCAAGATATAGGTGATAAGTTTCACCAGTTTATTGGTGCTTTCATAAATACCATTATATTAGTGAAATGTTAAACCATGATTCAGGTTTTTTATAAATCCAATTTTCTGGTGAAAGGTTGAACCATAAATCAGGATTTTTTAAATCCAATTTTATAGTGAAAGGTTGAACCATAAATCAGTGTTTTTTTAAATCCAATTTTCTGGTAAAAGTTTGAACCATAATTCAGTTTTTTTTAAATCGAATTTTCTGGTAAAAGGTTGAACCACAAATCAGGATTGTTTTTAAATCCAATTTTCTGGTGAAAGGTTTAACCATGATTCAGAGTTTTTTTAAATAACATTTTCTGGTGAAATGTTAAATCATAATTCAAGGTTTTCTCTATTCCAATTTTGGTTGAACCACGATTCAGGATTTTCTCTCATCTTTATGAGGAAAGGTTACACCGGATTGTAGTTTTCGTTTTTTTCCCCTCACTTTGGTTTTCAATTTATCATTTTATTGTATAATAAACAAAATTTCAGATTATGCGAGATTATATTGCAGTAGGGAAAGCATATATATATATATTTTCATTAAACCGAACATTAAATTTTTAATTATTGATTCGATTGTCTTTGAAACATATTTAAAAAACAAATGTAAACCAGTTTGATCTAATTTGATTTCACAAAGTAACTGCATTTTTTTTTTCTTCTCACAAATATTACCATTCTGTCATTGTACTTTTTGGAATATTTCTCTGCACTCACTTACACTTAGTCCATTTAGTGCTTGCTTATTCACAAAAAAATATTAAAAAAATAATAATAATTTTCTTAGATTTAAATGCATACCCAGTTTTTATTATATTTTAATTTAAACAATGGCTGAATGAATTTCTTCAACCAATATTAATTTTTGCACAGGTTTGAAAAAGTTTTTTCCACAATGCAGTTAGCTGCTGCTTTCATGATCTGTAATTGTTTTTTTTTTTTTTTTTTTAATTGTTGTGAATCTATAGATGGGCGATTCCATGGAGAGTTTCACACACATAACGCAGGCTTTAATTTGCATTTATTCAATTATTTATTATATTTTAATGTTAATTCTGATTTTAAGTGGTATGGTAAATAAATTATTGATATATTTTTAAATTTAAATGTGTGGCAATAAAACTCACAGAAGTATATCATTTAATTTCATTACTCAAAATGTGCTTTTTTTCTACTTCAGAAAAAAAAGCACAGTTTGAGTAATTAAATTATATATTTCTGTGAGTTTTACTCACACACATTTAAACTAAAAAATATGTTAATAACTTATTTACCATACCACCTAAAATCAGAATTAACATTAAAATATAATAAATAATTGAATAAATGCAAATTAAAGCCTGCGTTATGTGTGTGACTCTCCACATGGAATCGCCCAGATGCTGAAATTTTTATATTATACAGTTTTCAAATTTTTACCTTCTTTTCACAAAACAAAAAATAAAAGTATTTTAATTAGCAAAAAATATTTATAGACATTTCTGCATATACTTAATATAAAGGTACAATTGTTACACATGAAAATTTCACATATTTTCACTATTTTAAGTTACATAATTTTTAATAGTACTATTTTTGAACATTAAAATTGACTAAAAAAAAATTAATTTTTCTACTGTTGCTGACATATATCGACAGTAACAATCTAAGCAATCCACTTCCCCTTTTCCTCAAATTGAATTATTGTCACATAATTTTCATTTTTACGTCGTTAAAAGGGGGGGGGGGTTGCAATGTGAAATGCAATTAAATTAAATCTGTATTTCAATTTACTGATTTTTCATAGTTTTAAAAATAATTTTCAAGCATGATTCTTTTAAAAATTTATACTGCACACAGCTCGATTATGCAAAATTAGCTCATTTGGATATAAAAACAACAACAAAAAAAACCCCTCAGAATTTGTTTCTCTTTAACATTCAATAATGAATATGACACTTTTCAATAAATAAAGACAAAACATAACGGATACATAATAAAAGTATATGCGTAAACACTGAAATAATCAGCATGAAAAAGGCAGCTATAAGTAGCAGAATCCATTTAACCTCTAATATCAGCTAATACAAAAGTATTACTTTAAATTTTAAAGCTTTTTTTAAATACACAATGTACATCCATAGTATATTAAATACTTACTTTGAAGGGTTAATTTAATAACAGCAGTGTCGCCAACAAGCGACTAATTATTGTTACATATATATTTTTTCAGTATTCCTAAATGATAATCTATGATGACAATTTATTTATTTTTTAACAATACTCGTAGAGAAGAAAAATATTCACCAACAGCAGCCTTGCAATAGCTGAAAAAAGAAATGATTACAGGCACAATTAAATAGCAACACATTTAAGTTGGTTTGCGGTATGCCGCTCCATTTATTGAAAATACAAACTATATAATCATTAGATTATATGTATAGTATGTCAGACTAATATTTATTGTAATATAATATCATTTTACATAGAGTTTCTCTCAGACAGTTTTAGGAGGGTGCTGCACTCTGTCTGACCATTCAGGTCATCAAATATTTAAATTCTTGAAGCTTAGTATATTCTGAATCAGGATTTCAGTCAGGTAAAATGGAAGAGATCCAAGCATCAGGTTAATTTCTCCACCTGTTTTAAATGAAAGAGTAAATATTTTAAGACATAAAATTGTTTCTTGTGCAGACATAACAATAAAAGTCAAATTTCACACAGGGGAAATAATCAAAAAATTAAACAGCATATAATTCAAATCTCTTTTACAAGGAAATCTTCAGCATTTGAAAAATCAATCAGTGTTCGAAATCATTGATGGTCCACTGGTCAGAGAAAACCAAAAATGATATTGGACATTGGACCACTAATTTGAAAATTTTAGTAGTTAGCAGGATCAATAACTTGTTCCCCCTTCTCTCACAGGGTCACACTCACAGGTAAACTTAAGTTTTCCCGTCTCAGAGAAAACCACAACCAAGCAAAAATCACACAATTTTATTTATTTAAAAAAATAAATAAATAAAACTGCATTAAACGTAAACCTTAGTCAATTGAAATATTGGAAATATCTAAATAATTTTATAGTTTTTCTTTATGTACTGTTTATTTAATTTTTAGTCATAATTTTACATTTTATTATGTTGAAAATTTTGGATAACTGCAAAGTAAGTTTGTAAGAAAAGACTGCAGAATTCTCCAATTGTTAGGTAGAAGGAGAATATTGTGAAATTCTTGAATCAAATGTGGAAAAATATTGCAAAAAGTGTCAGCTGGTTGAGGAAAAAAATTCGTCAATTGTGATTAACAAAAACTGACGTTTGCCATTTGGCTGCAATAGGGTGTCAACGATTTTAATCAGTTGATTTAAATCAACGATTAAATCATGATTTTAATCAACTGATTTTTTTTTTTAAATCATTGATTAAAAACACAAATTTTCTAAATTTTAAAATGACATATAAAATTATTAAAATCTAAGATGAGCAGAAGTAGAAAACCAAAATAATAAGTGGCATTTTTAGAAAAGACGATACTCTTCATTTTATGATTTTGAATTTTTATGAGCGAATGTTATTAATCATGGTCAAATGTTTATAAAATTGAATTAAGACACTCTATTCATTCAAGGAATGCAGTAATTCCCTCACAAAACAAAATAATCATGAATGTAAATGATGTTATATCAAATACAGGGTGTAAAAAAATCATGATTTAAAAAAAAAAAAAAAATCTGATTTTTTTTTAATTTAAATCGGATTTTTTTTATTTTTTTCCCTGTGTTAGAATATTAAACATCTACCAAGAATTAAGCATTTCAAAAATGAATAACCCTCCAATAACATAATCTGTTTTTTTTTTTTTGCTTTAATTAATAAAATTTTAATTATGTAATTATAGAAATTTTTAAAAAAAACTGCAAATTAAAAATTTCTTTAGTAGCATATAACATTAGGTGCACTAATATTTTGTAATAATTATATAAACCAATATTAAATACTCCTTATATTTTAAAGTTATTGATAAATTGCAAATTTATGATACAGATTAAATTTAGTGATTATTAAACAATTAACTGTTTAATTAAGAACACAATCTACATTTTTGAAAAAGTGGTTGAAAAAAAGGTGATAAATAATCGTTTGATAAATTCATAAAGCGGCCAATAATTTTACACAGGTTCTAAAGCATATTTATGTCAAATTGATCAAAAATTATAGCAATGTATACAGCAAACTCACACATAATTTATAAATAGATTACAAAAATTGTATTTTGAAATTTAAATCAGATTGTTTCCCCACAACATTAAAATATCTGAATAGCTACTAAATATTATAATATTTTGAAGTTATTTAACATTTAGTTAGATGTTTTTTTAAATGTATAATACTTCTTTTTACACAGTTTAACATTGTTATAATTAACAATAACAAATATTACAGTTTTTACAAGTGATTTAGTGATATTTTCATTACTGATTATAATGCTTTTTTACTCTATTTCAAAAAATCAGAAAATATGTGATTTTATCATCTGATTTAAATCAGTTGATTAAAATCACTGACACTCTATTGCTATGTTTATTGTATATAAAAGAATGAATAATTTGATTATTAAAAGGAAATTCTGACATTGTAAGTTATATTAGATTATATGTTTAAATTATATGTTTCCCCATGTTAGACCATCATTCCCTCACACATTGCTATTATCTCAAATATCTACCACTAATGAGCAGTAGCAGTCTAGCATCCTTCACAGAGAAGAAGCTATTTTGAGCACTTGTCAGTCCAGCAACATAAATTGGTGGTGTAAGATTTTGTTAATTTTACAGAATTTTTTTTTAGTCAGTATATCCGGAAGCGTTTTTATTAGCAGTCATTCCCTCACACAGAATATTCATTTTTTTTGTAAATATCAAAAATTTTAATTTTATCATACATTATATATTAAGTGTTTCTCTTAAAGGAAACAGTTTGGATTTCTTCATAATTTTGCATTTCCCCCCTACAACTAGTAAAAATGTCTTATTTCATCATTCCCTCACATTTTTTATTTTATTTTTTCCACAAATTTTTATTTTATTTTTTTTGTTAAGTCAAAATTTTAAAACAATTTCTGTTGCTATTAAAATCTTCAATAATTGTCTGATTTCTTACCATTTATCTAATTTTTATGAAAATTTACATATGCATCATTCAAGTCAGACTGCTGGCCAAATTTGCAAGTATTGTAGAGAACAACCCAAGTCACAATACCTGTAGAAACTATCCAAATTATGTTCATCTCAGATTTTAATACTTTTATGTCATTTTAAACATTTAGAAAATTTTTGATTTTAATCAATGATTAAAAAAAAAAATCACTTTATTAAAATCATGATTCAAATCGCTGATTTAAATCATTGACATCCTGATCAAATATAAAGACAATAATAGAAAAAAAAATCTGGATACATGTAACTTTTAAAAAATATGCTTAAAATTCATATAAATCTCTTTTTTTTATTATTTTGTTTGTATAAATTACTTTAAACATGGTAACTAATGTTTAAGATACTGATAGAGATATATATTATAAGTTTTTAAAAGTAATAAGTTGCATTTTTAGAAAAGGCGATACTCTTCGTTTTATGAATTTGAATTTTTATGAGTGAATGTTGTTATTCATCGTCAAATGTTTATAAAATTGAATTATGGCACTCTATTCATTCAAGGAATGCAGTAATTCCCTCAGAAAACAAACTTATCATGAATGTAAATGATGTTACATCAAATATAAAGACAATAATAGAAAGAAAAAAAAATCTGGATACATGCAACTTTTTAAAAACAATGCTTAAAATTCATATAAATCTCTTTTTTTTATTATTTTGTTTGTATAAATTACTTTAAACATGGTAACTAATGTTTAAGATACTGATAGAGATATATATTATAAGTTTTTAAAAGTAATAAGTTGCATTTTTAGAAAAGGCGATACTCTTCGTTTTATGAATTTGAATTTTTATGAGCGAATGTTGTTATTCATCGTCAAATGTTTATAAAATTGAATTATGGCACTCTATTCATTCAAGGAATGCAGTAATTCCCTCAGAAAACAAACTTATCATGAATGTAAATGATGTTACATCAAATATAAAGACAATAATAGAAAGAAAAAAAAATCTGGATACATGCAACTTTTTAAAAACAATGCTTAAAATTCATATAAATCTTTTTTTTTTATTATTTTGTTTGTATAAATTACTTTAAACATGGTAACTAATGTTTAAGATACTGATAGAGATATATATTATAAGTTTTTAAAAGTAATAAGTTGCATTTTTAGAAAAGGCGATACTCTTCGTTTTATGAATTTGAATTTTTATGAGCGAATGTTGTTATTCATCGTCAAATGTTTATAAAATTGAATTATGGCACTCTATTCATTCAAGGAATGCAGTAATTCCCTCAGAAAACAAAATTATCATGAATGTAAATGATGTTACATCAAATATAAAGACAATAATAGAAAGAAACAAAAATCTGGATACATGCAACTTTTTAAAAACAATGCTTAAAATTCATATAAATCTCTTTTTTTTATTATTTTGTTTGTATAAATTACTTTAAACATGGTAACTAATGTTTAAGATACTGATAGAGATATATATTATAAGTTTTTAAAAGTAATAAGTTGCATTTTTAGAAAAGGCGATACTCTTCGTTTTATGAATTTGAATTTTTATGAGAGAACGTGATTATTTATGGTCAAATGTTTATAAAATTGAATAAGGCACTCTATTCATTCAAGGAATGCAGTAATTCCCTCACAAAACA
Organism: Maratus speciosus; assembly: GCA_963932465.1. Taxonomy (NCBI): domain Eukaryota; kingdom Metazoa; phylum Arthropoda; class Arachnida; order Araneae; family Salticidae; genus Maratus; species Maratus speciosus. The sequence continues at coordinate 465,951,883 of OZ010789.1, forward strand.
AAATTATCATGAATGTAAATGATGTTACATCAAATATAAAGACAATAATAGAAAAAAAAATCTGGATACATGTAACTTTTTCAAAACAATGCTTAAAATTCATATAAATCTCTTTTTTTTATTATTTTGTTTGTATAAATTACTTTAAACATGGTAACTAATGTTTAAGATACTGATAGAGATATATATTATAAATTTTTAAAAGTAATAAGTTGCATTTTTAGAAAAGGCGATATTCTTCGTTTTATGAATTTGAATTTTTATGAGCGAATGTTGTTATTCATCGTCAAATGTTTATAAAATTGAATTATGGCACTCTATTCATTCAAGGAATGCAGTAATTCCCTCAGAAAACAAAATTATCATGAATGTAAATGATGTTACATCAAATATAAAGACAATAACAGAAAGAAAAAAAAATCTGGATACATGCAACTTTTTAAAAACAATGCTTAAAATTCATATAAATCTCTTTTTTTTATTATTTTGTTTGTATAAATTACTTTAAACATGGTAACTAATGTTTAAGATACTGATAGAGATATATATTATAAGTTTTTAAAAGTAATAAGTTGCATTTTTAGAAAAGGCGATACTCTTCGTTTTATGAATTTGAATTTTTATGAGTGAATGTTGTTATTCATCGTCAAATGTTTATAAAATTGAATTATAGCACTCTATTCATTCAAGGAATGCAGTAATTCCCTCAGAAAACAAACTTATCATGAATGTAAATGATGTTACATCAAATATAAAGACAATAATAGAAAGAAAAAAAAATCTGGATACATGCAACTTTTTAAAAACAATGCTTAAAATTCATATAAATCTCTTTTTTTTATTATTTTGTTTGTATAAATTACTTTAAACATGGTAACTAATGTTTAAGATACTGATAGAGATATATATTATAAGTTTTTAAAAGTAATAAGTTGCATTTTTAGAAAAGGCGATACTCTTCGTTTTATGAATTTGAATTTTTATGAGCGAATGTTGTTATTCATCGTCAAATGTTTATAAAATTGAATTATGGCACTCTATTCATTCAAGGAATGCAGTAATTCCCTCAGAAAACAAACTTATCATGAATGTAAATGATGTTACATCAAATATAAAGACAATAATAGAAAGAAAAAAAAATCTGGATACATGCAACTTTTTAAAAACAATGCTTAAAATTCATATAAATCTTTTTTTTTTATTATTTTGTTTGTATAAATTACTTTAAACATGGTAACTAATGTTTAAGATACTGATAGAGATATATATTATAAGTTTTTAAAAGTAATAAGTTGCATTTTTAGAAAAGGCGATACTCTTCGTTTTATGAATTTGAATTTTTATGAGCGAATGTTGTTATTCATCGTCAAATGTTTATAAAATTGAATTATGGCACTCTATTCATTCAAGGAATGCAGTAATTCCCTCAGAAAACAAAATTATCATGAATGTAAATGATGTTACATCAAATATAAAGACAATAATAGAAAGAAACAAAAATCTGGATACATGCAACTTTTTAAAAACAATGCTTAAAATTCATATAAATCTCTTTTTTTTATTATTTTGTTTGTATAAATTACTTTAAACATGGTAACTAATGTTTAAGATACTGATAGAGATATATATTATAAGTTTTTAAAAGTAATAAGTTGCATTTTTAGAAAAGGCGATACTCTTCGTTTTATGAATTTGAATTTTTATGAGAGAACGTGATTATTTATGGTCAAATGTTTATAAAATTGAATAAGGCACTCTATTCATTCAAGGAATGCAGTAATTCCCTCACAAAACAAAATTATCATGAATGTAAATGATGTTACATCAAATATAAAGACAATAATAGAAAAAAAAATCTGGATACATGTAACTTTTTCAAAACAATGCTTAAAATTCATATAAATCTCTTTTTTTTATTATTTTGTTTGTATAAATTACTTTAAACATGGTAACTAATGTTTAAGATACTGATAGAGATATATATTATAAATTTTTAAAAGTAATAAGTTGCATTTTTAGAAAAGGCGATATTCTTCGTTTTATGAATTTGAATTTTTATGAGCGAATGTTGTTATTCATCGTCAAATGTTTATAAAATTGAATTATGGCACTCTATTCATTCAAGGAATGCAGTAATTCCCTCAGAAAACAAAATTATCATGAATGTAAATGATGTTACATCAAATATAAAGACAATAACAGAAAGAAAAAAAAATCTGGATACATGCAACTTTTTAAAAACAATGCTTAAAATTCATATAAATCTCTTTTTTTTATTATTTTGTTTGTATAAATTACTTTAAACATGGTAACTAATGTTTAAGATACTGATAGAGATATATATTATAAGTTTTTAAAAGTAATAAGTTGCATTTTTAGAAAAGGCGATACTCTTCGTTTTATGAATTTGAATTTTTATGAGAGAATGTGATTATTTATGGTCAAATGTTTATAAAATTGAATAAGGCACTCTATTCATTCAAGGAATGCAGTAATTTCCTCACAAAACAAAATTATCATGAATGTAAATGATGTTACATCAAATATAAAGACAATAATAGAAAGAAAAAAAAATCTGGATACATGCAACTTTTTAAAAACAATGCTTAAAATTCATATAAATCTCTTTTTTTTATTATTTTGTTTGTATAAATTACTTTAAACATGGTAACTAATGTTTAAGATACTGATAGAGATATATATTATAAGTTTTTAAAAGTAATAAGTTGCATTTTTAGAAAAGGCGATACTCTTCGTTTTATGAATTTGAATTTTTATGAGCGAATGTTGTTATTCATCGTCAAATGTTTATAAAATTGAATTATGGCCCTCTATTCATTCAAGGAATGCAGTAATTCCCTCAGAAAACAAAATTATCATGAATGTAAATGATGTTACATCAAATATAAAGACAATAATAGAAAGAAACAAAAATCTGGATACATGCAACTTTTTAAAAACAATGCTTAAAATTCATATAAATCTCTTTTTTTTATTATTTTGTTTGTATAAATTACTTTAAACATGGTAACTAATGTTTAAGATACTGATAGAGATATATATTATAAGTTTTTAAAAGTAATAAGTTGCATTTTTAGAAAAGGCGATACTCTTCGTTTTATGAATTTGAATTTTTATGAGAGAATGTGATTATTTATGGTCAAATGTTTATAAAATTGAATAAGGCACTCTATTCATTCAAGGAATGCAGTAATTCCCTCACAAAACAAAATTATCATGAATGTAAATGATGTTACATCAAATATAAAGACAATAATAGAAAAAAAAAATCTGGATACATGTAACTTTTTCAAAACAATGCTTAAAATTCATATAAATCTCTTTTTTTTATTATTTTGTTTGTATAAATTACTTTAAACATGGTAACTAATGTTTAAGATACTGATAGAGATATATATTATAAGTTTTTAAAAGTAATAAGTTGCATTTTTAGAAAAGGCGATACTCTTCGTTTTATGAATTTGAATTTTTATGAGAGAATGTGATTATTTATGGTCAAATGTTTATAAAATTGAATAAGGCACTCTATTCATTCAAGGAATGCAGTAATTCCCTCACAAAACAAAATTATCATGAATGTAAATGATGTTACATCAAATATAAAGACAATAATAGAAAGAAAAAAAAAATCTGGATACATGCAACTTTTTAAAAACAATGCTTAAAATTCATATAAATCTCTTTTTTTTATTATTTTGTTTGTATAAATTACTTTAAACATGGTAACTAATGTTTAAGATACTGATAGAGATATATATTATAAGTTTTTTAAAGTAATAAGTTGCATTTTTAGAAAAGGCGATACTCTTCGTTTTATGAATTTGAATTTTTATGAGAGAATGTGATTATTTATGGTCAAATGTTTATAAAATTGAATAAGGCACTCTATTCATTCAAGGAATGCAGTAATTTCCTCACAAAACAAAATTATCATGAATGTAAATGATGTTACATCAAATATAGAGACAATAATAGAAAGAAAAAAAAATCTGGATACATGCAACTTTTTAAAAACAATGCTTAAAATTCATATAAATCTCTTTTTTTTATTATTTTGTTTGTATAAATTACTTTAAACATGGTAACTAATGTTTAAGATACTGATAGAGATATATATTATAAGTTTTTAAAAGTAATAAGTTGCATTTTTAGAAAAGGCGATACTCTTCGTTTTATGAATTTGAATTTTTATGAGAGAATGTGATTATTTATGGTCAAATGTTTATAAAATTGAATAAGGCACTCTATTCATTCAAGGAATGCAGTAATTCCCTCACAAAACAAAATTATCATGAATGTAAATGATGTTACATCAAATATAAAGACAATAATAGAAAGAAAAAAAAAATCTGGATACATGCAACTTTTTAAAAACAATGCTTAAAATTCATATAAATCTCTTTTTTTTATTATTTTGTTTGTATAAATTACTTTAAACATGGTAACTAATGTTTAAGATACTGATAGAGATATATATTATAAGTTTTTAAAAGTAATAAGTTGCATTTTTAGAAAAGGCGATACTCTTCGTTTTATGAATTTGAATTTTTATGAGAGAATGTGATTATTTATGGTCAAATGTTTATAAAATTGAATAAGGCACTCTATTCATTCAAGGAATGCAGTAATTTCCTCACAAAACAAAATTATCATGAATGTAAATGATGTTACATCAAATATAAAGACAATAATAGAAAGAAAAAAAAATCTGGATACATGCAACTTTTTAAAAACAATGCTTAAAATTCATATAAATCTCTTTTTTTTATTATTTTGTTTGTATAAATTACTTTAAACATGGTAACTAATGTTTAAGATACTGATAGAGATATATATTATAAGTTTTTAAAAGTAATAAGTTGCATTTTTAGAAAAGGCGATACTCTTCGTTTTATGAATTTGAATTTTTATGAGCGAATGTTGTTATTCATCGTCAAATGTTTATAAAATTGAATTATGGCCCTCTATTCATTCAAGGAATGCAGTAATTCCCTCAGAAAACAAAATTATCATGAATGTAAATGATGTTACATCAAATATAAAGACAATAATAGAAAGAAACAAAAATCTGGATACATGCAACTTTTTATAAACAATGCTTAAAATTCATATAAATCTCTTTTTTTTATTATTTTGTTTGTATAAATTACTTTAAACATGGTAACTAATGTTTAAGATACTGATAGAGATATATATTATAAGTTTTTAAAAGTAATAAGTTGCATTTTTAGAAAAGGCGATACTCTTCGTTTTATGAATTTGAATTTTTATGAGAGAATGTGATTATTTATGGTCAAATGTTTATAAAATTGAATAAGGCACTCTATTCATTCAAGGAATGCAGTAATTCCCTCACAAAACAAAATTATCATGAATGTAAATGATGTTACATCAAATATAAAGACAATAATAGAAAAAAAAAATCTGGATACATGTAACTTTTTCAAAACAATGCTTAAAATTCATATAAATCTCTTTTTTTTATTATTTTGTTTGTATAAATTACTTTAAACATGGTAACTAATGTTTAAGATACTGATAGAGATATATATTATAAGTTTTTAAAAGTAATAAGTTGCATTTTTAGAAAAGGCGATACTCTTCGTTTTATGAATTTGAATTTTTATGAGAGAATGTGATTATTTATGGTCAAATGTTTATAAAATTGAATAAGGCACTCTATTCATTCAAGGAATGCAGTAATTCCCTCACAAAACAAAATTATCATGAATGTAAATGATGTTACATCAAATATAAAGACAATAATAGAAAGAAAAAAAAATCTGGATACATGTAACTTTTTAAAAACAATGCTTAAAATTCATATAAATCTCTTTTTTTTATTATTTTGTTTGTATAAATTACTTTAAACATGGTAACTAATGTTTAAGATACTGATAGAGATATATATTATAAGTTTTTAAAAGTAATAAGTTGCATTTTTAGAAAAGGCGATACTCTTCGTTTTATGAATTTGAATTTTTATGAGCGAATGTTGTTATTCATCGTCAAATGTTTATAAAATTGAATTATGGCCCTCTATTCATTCAAGGAATGCAGTAATTCCCTCAGAAAACAAAATTATCATGAATGTAAATGATGTTACATCAAATATAAAGACAATAATAGAAAGAAACAAAAATCTGGATACATGCAACTTTTTAAAAACAATGCTTAAAATTCATATAAATCTCTTTTTTTTATTATTTTGTTTGTATAAATTACTTTAAACATGGTAACTAATGTTTAAGATACTGATAGAGATATATATTATAAGTTTTTAAAAGTAATAAGTTGCATTTTTAGAAAAGGCGATACTCTTCGTTTTATGAATTTGAATTTTTATGAGAGAATGTGATTATTTATGGTCAAATGTTTATAAAATTGAATAAGGCACTCTATTCATTCAAGGAATGCAGTAATTCCCTCACAAAACAAAATTATCATGAATGTAAATGATGTTACATCAAATATAAAGACAATAATAGAAAAAAAAAATCTGGATACATGTAACTTTTTCAAAACAATGCTTAAAATTCATATAAATCTCTTTTTTTTATTATTTTGTTTGTATAAATTACTTTAAACATGGTAACTAATGTTTAAGATACTGATAGAGATATATATTATAAGTTTTTAAAAGTAATAAGTTGCATTTTTAGAAAAGGCGATACTCTTCGTTTTATGAATTTGAATTTTTATGAGAGAATGTGATTATTTATGGTCAAATGTTTATAAAATTGAATAAGGCACTCTATTCATTCAAGGAATGCAGTAATTCCCTCACAAAACAAAATTATCATGAATGTAAATGATGTTACATCAAATATAAAGACAATAATAGAAAGAAAAAAAAAATCTGGATACATGCAACTTTTTAAAAACAATGCTTAAAATTCATATAAATCTCTTTTTTTTATTATTTTGTTTGTATAAATTACTTTAAACATGGTAACTAATGTTGAAGATACTGATAGAGATATATATTATAAGTTTTTTAAAGTAATAAGTTGCATTTTTAGAAAAGGCGATACTCTTCGTTTTATGAATTTGAATTTTTATGAGAGAATGTGATTATTTATGGTCAAATGTTTATAAAATTGAATAAGGCACTCTATTCATTCAAGGAATGCAGTAATTTCCTCACAAAACAAAATTATCATGAATGTAAATGATGTTACATCAAATATAGAGACAATAATAGAAAGAAAAAAAAATCTGGATACATGCAACTTTTTAAAAACAATGCTTAAAATTCATATAAATCTCTTTTTTTTATTATTTTGTTTGTATAAATTACTTTAAACATGGTAACTAATGTTTAAGATACTGATAGAGATATATATTATAAGTTTTTAAAAGTAATAAGTTGCATTTTTAGAAAAGGCGATACTCTTCGTTTTATGAATTTGAATTTTTATGAGAGAATGTGATTATTTATGGTCAAATGTTTATAAAATTGAATAAGGCACTCTATTCATTCAAGGAATGCAGTAATTCCCTCACAAAACAAAATTATCATGAATGTAAATGATGTTACATCAAATATAAAGACAATAATAGAAAGAAAAAAAAAATCTGGATACATGCAACTTTTTAAAAACAATGCTTAAAATTCATATAAATCTCTTTTTTTTATTATTTTGTTTGTATAAATTACTTTAAACATGGTAACTAATGTTTAAGATACTGATAGAGATATATATTATAAGTTTTTAAAAGTAATAAGTTGCATTTTTAGAAAAGGCGATACTCTTCGTTTTATGAATTTGAATTTTTATGAGAGAATGTGATTATTTATGGTCAAATGTTTATAAAATTGAATAAGGCACTCTATTCATTCAAGGAATGCAGTAATTTCCTCACAAAACAAAATTATCATGAATGTAAATGATGTTACATCAAATATAAAGACAATAATAGAAAGAAAAAAAAATCTGGATACATGCAACTTTTTAAAAACAATGCTTAAAATTCATATAAATCTCTTTTTTTTATTATTTTGTTTGTATAAATTACTTTAAACATGGTAACTAATGTTTAAGATACTGATAGAGATATATATTATAAGTTTTTAAAAGTAATAAGTTGCATTTTTAGAAAAGGCGATACTCTTCGTTTTATGAATTTGAATTTTTATGAGCGAATGTTGTTATTCATCGTCAAATGTTTATAAAATTGAATTATGGCCCTCTATTCATTCAAGGAATGCAGTAATTCCCTCAGAAAACAAAATTATCATGAATGTAAATGATGTTACATCAAATATAAAGACAATAATAGAAAGAAACAAAAATCTGGATACATGCAACTTTTTATAAACAATGCTTAAAATTCATATAAATCTCTTTTTTTTATTATTTTGTTTGTATAAATTACTTTAAACATGGTAACTAATGTTTAAGATACTGATAGAGATATATATTATAAGTTTTTAAAAGTAATAAGTTGCATTTTTAGAAAAGGCGATACTCTTCGTTTTATGAATTTGAATTTTTATGAGAGAATGTGATTATTTATGGTCAAATGTTTATAAAATTGAATAAGGCACTCTATTCATTCAAGGAATGCAGTAATTCCCTCACAAAACAAAATTATCATGAATGTAAATGATGTTACATCAAATATAAAGACAATAATAGAAAAAAAAAATCTGGATACATGTAACTTTTTCAAAACAATGCTTAAAATTCATATAAATCTCTTTTTTTTATTATTTTGTTTGTATAAATTACTTTAAACATGGTAACTAATGTTTAAGATACTGATAGAGATATATATTATAAGTTTTTAAAAGTAATAAGTTGCATTTTTAGAAAAGGCGATACTCTTCGTTTTATGAATTTGAATTTTTATGAGAGAATGTGATTATTTATGGTCAAATGTTTATAAAATTGAATAAGGCACTCTATTCATTCAAGGAATGCAGTAATTCCCTCACAAAACAAAATTATCATGAATGTAAATGATGTTACATCAAATATAAAGACAATAATAGAAAGAAAAAAAAATCTGGATACATGTAACTTTTTAAAAACAATGCTTAAAATTCATATAAATCTCTTTTTTTTATTATTTTGTTTGTATAAATTACTTTAAACATGGTAACTAATGTTTAAGATACTGATAGAGATATATATTATAAGTTTTTAAAAGTAATAAGTTGCATTTTTAGAAAAGGCGATACTCTTCGTTTTATGAATTTGAATTTTTATGAGCGAATGTTGTTATTCATCGTCAAATGTTTATAAAATTGAATTATGGCCCTCTATTCATTCAAGGAATGCAGTAATTCCCTCAGAAAACAAAATTATCATGAATGTAAATGATGTTACATCAAATATAAAGACAATAATAGAAAGAAACAAAAATCTGGATACATGCAACTTTTTAAAAACAATGCTTAAAATTCATATAAATCTCTTTTTTTTATTATTTTGTTTGTATAAATTACTTTAAACATGGTAACTAATGTTTAAGATACTGATAGAGATATATATTATAAGTTTTTAAAAGTAATAAGTTGCATTTTTAGAAAAGGCGATACTCTTCGTTTTATGAATTTGAATTTTTATGAGAGAATGTGATTATTTCTGGTCAAATGTTTATAAAATTGAATAAGGCACTCTATTCATTCAAGGAATGCAGTAATTCCCTCACAAAACAAAATTATCATGAATGTAAATGATGTTACATCAAATATAAAGACAATAATAGAAAGAAAAAAAAAATCTGGATACATGCAACTTTTTAAAAACAATGCTTAAAATTCATATAAATCTCTTTTTTTTATTATTTTGTTTGTATAAATTACTTTAAACATGGTAACTAATGTTTAAGATACTGATAGAGATATATATTATAAGTTTTTTAAAGTAATAAGTTGCATTTTTAGAAAAGGCGATACTCTTCGTTTTATGAATTTGAATTTTTATGAGAGAATGTTATTATTTATGGTCAAATGTTTATAAAATTGAATAAGGCACTCTATTCATTCAAGGAATGCAGTAATTTCCTCACAAAACAAAATTATCATGAATGTAAATGATGTTACATCAAATATAAAGACAATAATAGAAAGAAAAAAAAATCTGGATACATGCAACTTTTTAAAAACAATGCTTAAAATTCATATAAATCTCTTTTTTTTATTATTTTGTTTGTATAAATTACTTTAAACATGGTAACTAATGTTTAAGATACTGATAGAGATATATATTATAAGTTTTTAAAAGTAATAAGTTGCATTTTTAGAAAAGGCGATACTCTTCGTTTTATGAATTTGAATTTTTATGAGAGAATGTGATTATTTATGGTCAAATGTTTATAAAATTGAATAAGGCACTCTATTCATTCAAGGAATGCAGTAATTTCCTCACAAAACAAAATTATCATGAATGTAAATGATGTTACATCAAATATAAAGACAATAATAGAAAGAAAAAAAAATCTGGATACATGCAACTTTTTAAAAACAATGCTTAAAATTCATATAAATCTCTTTTTTTTATTATTTTGTTTGTATAAATTACTTTAAACATGGTAACTAATGTTTAAGATACTGATAGAGATATATATTATAAGTTTTTAAAAGTAATAAGTTGCATTTTTAGAAAAGGCGATACTCTTCGTTTTATGAATTTGAATTTTTATGAGCGAATGTTGTTATTCATCGTCAAATGTTTATAAAATTGAATTATGGCCCTCTATTCATTCAAGGAATGCAGTAATTCCCTCAGAAAACAAAATTATCATGAATGTAAATGATGTTACATCAAATATAAAGACAATAATAGAAAGAAACAAAAATCTGGATACATGCAACTTTTTATAAACAATGCTTAAAATTCATATAAATCTCTTTTTTTTATTATTTTGTTTGTATAAATTACTTTAAACATGGTAACTAATGTTTAAGATACTGATAGAGATATATATTATAAGTTTTTAAAAGTAATAAGTTGCATTTTTAGAAAAGGCGATACTCTTCGTTTTATGAATTTGAATTTTTATGAGAGAATGTGATTATTTATGGTCAAATGTTTATAAAATTGAATAAGGCACTCTATTCATTCAAGGAATGCAGTAATTCCCTCACAAAACAAAATTATCATGAATGTAAATGATGTTACATCAAATATAAAGACAATAATAGAAAAAAAAAATCTGGATACATGTAACTTTTTCAAAACAATGCTTAAAATTCATATAAATCTCTTTTTTTTATTATTTTGTTTGTATAAATTACTTTAAACATGGTAACTAATGTTTAAGATACTGATAGAGATATATATTATAAGTTTTTAAAAGTAATAAGTTGCATTTTTAGAAAAGGCGATACTCTTCGTTTTATGAATTTGAATTTTTATGAGAGAATGTGATTATTTATGGTCAAATGTTTATAAAATTGAATAAGGCACTCTATTCATTCAAGGAATGCAGTAATTCCCTCACAAAACAAAATTATCATGAATGTAAATGATGTTACATCAAATATAAAGACAATAATAGAAAGAAAAAAAAAAATCTGGATACATGCAACTTTTTAAAAACAATGCTTAAAATTCATATAAATCTCTTTTTTTTATTATTTTGTTTGTATAAATTACTTTAAACATGGTAACTAATGTTTAAGATACTGATAGAGATATATATTATAAGTTTTTTAAAGTAATAAGTTGCATTTTTAGAAAAGGCGATACTCTTCGTTTTATGAATTTGAATTTTTATGAGAGAATGTGATTATTTATGGTCAAATGTTTATAAAATTGAATAAGGCACTCTATTCATTCAAGGAATGCAGTAATTTCCTCACAAAACAAAATTATCATGAATGTAAATGATGTTACATCAAATATAAAGACAATAATAGAAAGAAAAAAAAATCTGGATACATGCAACTTTTTAAAAACAATGCTTAAAATTCATATAAATCTCTTTTTTTTATTATTTTGTTTGTATAAATTACTTTAAACATGGTAACTAATGTTTAAGATACTGATAGAGATATATATTATAAGTTTTTATAAGTAATAAGTTGCATTTTTAGAAAAGGCGATACTCTTCGTTTTATGAATTTGAATTTTTATGAGCGAATGTTGTTATTCATCGTCAAATGTTTATAAAATTGAATTATGGCCCTCTATTCATTCAAGGAATGCAGTAATTCCCTCAGAAAACAAAATTATCATGAATGTAAATGATGTTACATCAAATATAAAGACAATAATAGAAAGAAACAAAAATCTGGATACATGCAACTTTTTATAAACAATGCTTAAAATTCATATAAATCTCTTTTTTTTATTATTTTGTTTGTATAAATTACTTTAAACATGGTAACTAATGTTTAAGATACTGATAGAGATATATATTATAAGTTTTTAAAAGTAATAAGTTGCATTTTTAGAAAAGGCGATACTCTTCGTTTTATGAATTTGAATTTTTATGAGAGAATGTGATTATTTATGGTCAAATGTTTATAAAATTGAATAAGGCACTCTATTCATTCAAGGAATGCAGTAATTCCCTCACAAAACAAAATTATCATGAATGTAAATGATGTTACATCAAATATAAAGACAATAATAGAAAAAAAAAATCTGGATACATGTAACTTTTTCAAAACAATGCTTAAAATTCATATAAATCTCTTTTTTTTATTATTTTGTTTGTATAAATTACTTTAAACATGGTAACTAATGTTTAAGATACTGATAGAGATATATATTATAAGTTTTTAAAAGTAATAAGTTGCATTTTTAGAAAAGGCGATACTCTTCGTTTTATGAATTTGAATTTTTATGAGAGAATGTGATTATTTATGGTCAAATGTTTATAAAATTGAATAAGGCACTCTATTCATTCAAGGAATGCAGTAATTCCCTCACAAAACAAAATTATCATGAATGTAAATGATGTTACATCAAATATAAAGACAATAATAGAAAGAAAAAAAAAATCTGGATACATGCAACTTTTTAAAAACAATGCTTAAAATTCATATAAATCTCTTTTTTTATTATTTTGTTTGTATAAATTACTTTAAACATGGTAACTAATGTTTAAGATACTGATAGAGATATATATTATAAGTTTTTTAAAGTAATAAGTTGCATTTTTAGAAAAGGCGATACTCTTCGTTTTATGAATTTGAATTTTTATGAGAGAATGTGATTATTTATGGTCAAATGTTTATAAAATTGAATAAGGCACTCTATTCATTCAAGGAATGCAGTAATTCCCTCACAAAACAAAATTATCATGAATGTAAATGATGTTACATCAAATATAAAGACAATAATAGAAAAAAAAATCTGGATACATGTAACTTTTTCAAAACAATGCTTAAAATTCATATAAATCTCTTTTTTTTATTATTTTGTTTGTATAAATTACTTTAAACATGGTAACTAATGTTTAAGATACTGATAGAGATATATATTATAAGTTTTTAAAAGTAATAAGTTGCATTTTTAGAAAAGGCGATACTCTTCGTTTTATGAATTTGAATTTTTATGAGCGAATGTTGTTATTCATCGTCAAATGTTTATAAAATTGAATTATGGCACTATTCATTCAAGGAATGCAGTAATTCCCTCAGAAAACAAAATTATCATGAATGTAAATGATGTTACATCAAATATAAAGACAATAATAGAAAGAAAAAAAAATCACGATACATGCAACTTTTTAAAAACAATGCTTAAAATTCATATAAATCTCTTTTTTTTATTATTTTGTTTGTATAAATTACTTTAAACATGGTAACTAATGTTTAAGATACTGATAGAGATATATATTATAAATTTTTAAAAGTAATAAGTTGCATTTTTAGAAAAGGCGATACTCTTCATTTTATGAATTTGAATTTTTATGAGCGAATGTTGTTATTCATCGTCAAATGTTTATAAAATTGAATTATGGCCCTCTATTCATTCAAGGAATGCAGTAATTCCCTCAGAAAACAAAATTATCATGAATGTAAATGATGTTACATCAAATATAAAGACAATAATAGAAAGAAACAAAAATCTGGATACATGCAACTTTTTAAAAACAATGCTTAAAATTCATATAAATCTCTTTTTTTTATTATTTTGTTTGTATAAATTACTTTAAACATGGTAACTAATGTTTAAGATACTGATAGAGATATATATTATAAGTTTTTAAAAGTAATAAGTTGCATTTTTAGAAAAGGCGATACTCTTCGTTTTATGAATTTGAATTTTTATGAGAGAATGTGATTATTTATGGTCAAATGTTTATAAAATTGAATAAGGCACTCTATTCATTCAAGGAATGCAGTAATTCCCTCACAAAACAAAATTATCATGAATGTAAATGATGTTACATCAAATATAAAGACAATAATAGAAAGAAAAAAAAAATCTGGATACATGCAACTTTTTAAAAACAATGCTTAAAATTCATATAAATCTCTTTTTTTTATTATTTTGTTTGTATAAATTACTTTAAACATGGTAACTAATGTTTAAGATACTGATAGAGATATATATTATAAGTTTTTAAAAGTAATAAGTTGCATTTTTAGAAAAGGCGATACTCTTCGTTTTATGAATTTGAATTTTTATGAGAGAATGTGATTATTTATGGTCAAATGTTTATAAAATTGAATAAGGCACTCTATTCATTCAAGGAATGCAGTAATTCCCTCACAAAACAAAATTATCATGAATGTAAATGATGTTACATCAAATATAAAGACAATAATAGAAAGAAAAAAAAATCTGGATACATGCAACTTTTTAAAAACAATGCTTAAAATTCATATAAATCTCTTTTTTTTATTATTTTGTTTGTATAAATTACTTTAAACATGGTAACTAATGTTTAAGATACTGATAGAGATATATATTATAAGTTTTTAAAAGTAATAAGTTGCATTTTTAGAAAAGGCGATACTCTTCGTTTTATGAATTTGAATTTTTATGAGCGAATGTTGTTATTCATCGTCAAATGTTTATAAAATTGAATTATGGCACTCTATTCATTCAAGGAATGCAGTAATTCCCTCAGAAAACAAAATTATCATGAATGTAAATGATGTTACATCAAATATAAAGACAATAATAGAAAGAAACAAAAATCTGGATACATGCAACTTTTTAAAAACAATGCTTAAAATTCATATAAATCTCTTTTTTTTATTATTTTGTTTGTATAAATTACTTTAAACATGGTAACTAATGTTTAAGATACTGATAGAGATATATATTATAAGTTTTTAAAAGTAATAAGTTGCATTTTTAGAAAAGGCGATACTCTTCGTTTTATGAATTTGAATTTTTATGAGAGAATGTGATTATTTATGGTCAAATGTTTATAAAATTGAATAAGGCACTCTATTCATTCAAGGAATGCAGTAATTCCCTCACAAAACAAAATTATCATGAATGTAAATGATGTTACATCAAATATAAAGACAATAATAGAAAGAAAAAAAAATCTGGATACATGCAACTTTTTAAAAACAATGCTTAAAATTCATATAAATCTCTTTTTTTTATTATTTTGTTTGTATAAATTACTTTAAACATGGTAACTAATGTTTAAGATACTGATAGAGATATATATTATAAGTTTTTAAAAGTAATAAGTTGCATTTTTAGAAAAGGCGATACTCTTCGTTTTATGAATTTGAATTTTTATGAGCGAATGTTGTTATTCATCGTCAAATGTTTATAAAATTGAATTATGGCACTCTATTCATTCAAGGAATGCAGTAATTCCCTCAGAAAACAAAATTATCATGAATGTAAATGATGTTACATCAAATATAAAGACAATAATAGAAAGAAACAAAAATCTGGATACATGCAACTTTTTAAAAACAATGCTTAAAATTCATATAAATCTCTTTTTTTTATTATTTTGTTTGTATAAATTACTTTAAACATGGTAACTAATGTTTAAGATACTGATAGAGATATATATTATAAGTTTTTAAAAGTAATAAGTTGCATTTTTAGAAAAGGCGATACTCTTCGTTTTATGAATTTGAATTTTTATGAGAGAATGTGATTATTTATGGTCAAATGTTTATAAAATTGAATAAGGCACTCTATTCATTCAAGGAATGCAGTAATTCCTCACAAAACAAAATTATCATGAATGTAAATGATGTTACATCAAATATAAAGACAATAATAGAAAAAAAAATCTGGATACATGTAAGTTTTTCAAAACAATGCTTAAAATTCATATAAATCTCTTTTTTTTATTATTTTGTTTGTATAAATTACTTTAAACATGGTAACTAATGTTTAAGATACTGATAGAGATATATATTATAAGTTTTTAAAAGTAAAAAGTTGCATGTTTAGAAAAGGCGATACTCTTCGTTTTATGAATTTGAATTTTTATGAGAGAATGTTATTATTCATGATCAAATGTTTATAAAATTGAGTTAAGACACTCTATTCATTCAAGGAATGCACTATTTCACTCACAAAATAGAATTTATACCACACATTAAAACAATAATTCAAACGAATTTCGATTCGGATATAATGCAGATCGGAAATACTTTAGGCTTAAGCAAAATATTCAGCATTTGCCGGTAAAAGAAATACGTTGATACGAAATTTTGTTTACGAGAGTTACAGTAAAACATTATTATGTGTATAACAGTAAAATAAACAATCACTAGTGCACTTACTTCGAGTATTTCATGGATTGACATGGCGAAAAACTAAACCTGGATACCAGTATCCACGTTTCTGCTTGAGATATCCAAGTTTTGATTCGGCATCGGCAGAGCGGAAGACGCCATTAAAGTTTATCGATTGTTGCCACTCAACGATAACAAATGTTGAACCATAATTTCGGATATAGTGCATCCGACATGTAATTATCTTTTCCAGACATTTTTACTTGAACGAAAAACATGGTGAAACCTCCTCCTTAATCCAGTTTTTTGGAGAAAAGTTAAACCTTTATTTTTAACAGTGTAGTCTGTTTAAATCAGCAACTTTGACAGCATTTTCTGAAAGATCCTTTATACGAAAAGGAGTAACGCTAATGCGATTTCTTGGTATCGTGTATTCCAATCCAAACTACTTATTTCTGACTCATTTTTAAATTCATTTTTGTGCTGAAACGTATTCAATTGGCAGATTCTTTTATTCAGAAACTATATAATGTGTGCTTTTCGATTTTTTGATAAAGGCAGAAAATATTGCAAAAAAGCTGTCAAAGTGGGCTTTTTGAACCAAATTTCCCGAAGCGAGAGAGCTGGGAACGAAATGGTCATACTGAGAAAATAATTGTTTATAAATAATTATCTAATTAATTGAGCGAAAAATGAAAACACTCAGCCGCGTATGCATCTCTTCAAAAAACACGTCAGCAAGTTTCATGTTCTTACTTTAAAAAATGAGTCTGAAAATGCGTCAGAAAATTTCGAGCTGTTGAGGATGGAAAAATATTTTTTTTGAGTACACCCTTAAGTAAGAATACTTACAAATTTCGTGTATTTAAGAATATAAATAAGTTCGTAAATGCGTCAAAAAGTAATGTATTTCAATTTGAGAGCAGATTTGAGGAACAGAGTAGAGATATAAGATATTACAAATTTATTATATTTTTCTGGAAAGAAAGCCCTTAATTTTATAACCGCTTAAAATCTTAATTATATAACAGCCAATAATTGGAATTATAGAGAACAAATATAGAATAACAACTTATCTCCTTTTTAACAAAACAAGCAACTGATCGTATTTTCAACTTTCTCCGTTCAATTAATCATTTAGAAAAAATTATGTAATTTTTTTTTAAATTCCGGGTGGAGGTGTCCTAATTCTGTGAATTCCCACCTGCTAAAAAAAAAAAAAAAAATCTTAAAGAGGAATAACTCATTAAAATCAATTTAAATTAATAAATTAATAGCAAGCATGGTTTTTTTCCAGTTACTTTTAAAGAAATTTATGCTACTGAACAAATCAGAATAGCAATAAAAAAGAAAAGTGCCCAGCTAAACTGATGGCATTGAGCTCACAGACTATTCACACTAATTGTATATTATACTCTTATTTTAAAGAATAATGCCACTCAAAAAAATAAGTGAAGGGGAATTAGCCCCCGTTTCCCCCTTTATACTTAGCCAGTGAACCTCCAAATCTAATCAGGGAAGCTCCTTATCATAATAAACCGGTATACCAAATTTGGAGCAAATCGAATAATCTTGAAAAAAAAAAAAAAAAAAAATTATCTAAATTAAGGGGGGGGGGACTACCCCCCCTTTATCCTTAACCAATGAATCGCCAAAACGAATCAGGGAAGCTCCTTAACATAATAAACCGGTATACCAACTTCGGAGCAAATCGAATCATTCTGCATGAAAAACCCATTTATCTAAATTAAGAGGTGCGGGCTAACCTCCCTTTTCCCCCTTTACCCTTAACCAATGAACCCCCAAAACTAATCAGGGAAGTTCCTCAACATAATAAACCGGTATACCAAATTCGGAGCAAATCAAATCATTCTGCATGAAAAACACATTTATCTGAATTAAGGGGGGTGGACTAACCCTGTTTTCACCCCTTTATCCTTAACCAATGAACCCCCAAAACTAATCAGGGAAGTTCCTTAACATAATAAACCGGTATACCAAATTCGGAGAAAATCGAATCATTCTGCATGAAAAACACATTTATCTGAATTAAGGGGGGGGGGGGTGGACTAACCCCGTTTTTCCCCCTTTATCCTTAACCAATGAACTCCCAAAACTAATCAGGGAAGTTCCTTAACATAATAAACCGGTATACCAAATTCGGAGCAAATCGAATGATTCTGCATGAAAAACCCATTTATCTGAATTAAGGGGGTGGACTAACCCCCCTTTATCCTTAACCAATGAACCCCCAAAACTAATCAGGGATGTTCCTTAACATAATAAACCGGTATACCAAATTCGGAGCAAATCGAATGATTCTGTATGAAAAACCCATTTTTCTGAATTGAGGGGGGTGGACTAACCCCGTTTTTCCCCCTTTATCCTTAACCAATGAACTCCCAAAGCTAATCAGGGAAGCGCTTTATCACAATGAACCTAGGAAAAAATTTTGAAGCAAATCGGATGTTTCTATCAAGAGTTATCGCGTTACGTACATACATACATACGTACGTACGTACATACATACATACATACAGAACGAGCGGGCACATTAGCTCTCAGGCTTTGATAGCCTGTGAGCTAAAAATTATTAATTCAGTTCTCAAATCCAAATGAGCTACTTTCTAACACATTTCTGAATTTATTTTTGTTCTGGAACGTATGTAATAGACAGGTGTTCTTATTCAGAAACTATGTAATCGAAAACGTTTCCATTTTTTGTAAAGGCAGGCAGTCTTTCAGAAAATACTGTGAAAGTGAGTGTTTTAAACCGAATTCCTGAGGCGGCAGCTCGAGAAAGACCGAAAACCTGTCGTCACGTGACAAGAATAGCTTATAACTTGATAATTAATTTATTTATCAAAAAATGAAAAACATGTAGTCAACACAATAGTCAGCCCTGCCAATTTCATGGATTTGCATTTAAAAATGAGTTAGAAAATGTGTCGCAAAGTTTCGCGTTATTGAGCAGGGAATTTAAGACGCGCCTTAAAGAAATCTGTGCTACTGAAAATTTCAGAATTGCAAAAATTATTCAAATACATTTCTAGCTACCACTAACAGTTGTGCAATTTCATCCTGTTACTATAGAAATGTATAACTGCGTTTAACAGAGTAATGATTAACTTCATTGTGCTAATCTAGCAATGCAACATTACGCCTAGGAAAGCAAGCTTTTAGTAATTTTTAATAATTTAACTGTTTCTAATTTAAATTTGACCCATTTTTTTTGTATTTCGTTGTGTAAAATGTTAAACGTGATTAATGAGAGAACTCTTTTATATCGAGCAAGTGCTGTGATCCCTTCGATTTGTTACAACAAATTTAGAGACTTTAATTTCTATAAAAATGACGTAAATGCCTTCTCAAGCTGAAAAGAAGAACAGTTGATATCGGCAAGCCCAATTTATTCAAAAGTGTAATTATGAGTTTCATTAAAAAGGCTGAAAGCGAACCATACCGTAGAAGGATAACAAACGTCATTACCAAGCACCCAAAGGCAGCGATTTAACAGTTGTCTGGTATAGGATTTTCATTGACGTACGAGAAGTGAGAACTACCAAGATGATTGTCAACAGCTTGTTTTTGAGGTTATAAAACAAATAAAAACTAGGTATCATATAATGTTCTAACAAATATCCGCTCATTAGGAACGTATGATGCAAATCTGCAAACAAAAATAATTGTTTCTATCTAAATTGGAATAAGAGGAAATCCTTTTCAGTGTTGTTCTGAAAAAGAGTTGAGACGTATATTTGCTTGCGTTTTAATTTGCCTATTATGTTCGAGGCATGTGACAAACACGTGAGAAAGAATGCTGTCGGGTGTAAAAGCAGAAGTCGGTAACCTACCTTTTTTTCCTCTACTGGCTGTACTTCTCTGGATTGTCACAAAATGCCAAAGGCAGTCTACTTTTTTTCGCCGCCAATTACGTCAGTCGGAATCTTAGGTCACGTCTCAAGTAAAATTTCATTTTTATCCTTTCTATAAAAAGGCTGTAGTTGTCATCTGCGCATACCGGATAATTCAAAATAATTGTATCGGCGATGATAGAAATGTACATGCAATTACAAAAAATCCCTGCCGGCTTGGCCTACAGGCGGAGGTAGATTTCGAAATTAAATACTAATTAAAAAATAAATAAATAAATAAATAAATCAAGATTAGAGATAAACCCAGTTTAACAATTTTTATCTGGCCGCTTTTGACGAGTTTTTAATTTGATTTTTCTGTAAGAGCCGATTTAATCAGATTCATGATAATACGATATTTTTTTTTTCTTCAAGCCCTATTTAATTTTGAATTTGTTTTTGCTGTAAGAGTTGGTCCTATCAAAAACTTGTCAATATAAAAGTTGTGGATAATATTTAAAAAAAATATAATAAATCTAAGCGGATTTGATATTTTGTGAATTGACGAAGTTATGAATTTTTTTTCTTCTTTCACACCCACCCCTTTTTTTTTCGTTTTTATTTATATATTTTTTATTTATTGCGGTAAGAGTTGACATTATCAAAAACTTGTCAATATAAAAGTTGTAGACAATATTAAGGAGATTTATAATAAATTTAAGTGAATTTGATATCTTGAGAATTTACGAAGTTATGAATTTTTTCTCCCTAAAACCCTATTTTTTTCGCTCCTTGAGCCCATTTTTAATTTGATCAAAAATCTGTCATACATAAATGTATGGTCCTTTCCTAGAAGTAATAATAACTTTAAACTGATTCGACATGTATCTTAATTAAGAAGTTATGGGGTTGTTTCGGTTTCCACAAAACCTCTCCCTATTTTCACCCCTTTGATCCGATTTTACCCATTAACGAACTTCAGGGAGATTTTCACCCCCTTGATTTTATGTATCAGTTTGGAAGAGATTTGTGCAGAATTATGGAATTTATTGTGTCCTCTTTGTAAAGAGACGGATTTCTCAATTAGCCTACGACATATATATAGAGATAGATAAATAGAATAGATAAATAAAGATTTGAACTGGGGGGGGGGGGGGGCTTTCTAGGAGTCATGATCGTCGTAGATCTGCAAAAACTTTTCAGAAATTCCAACATAGGAGAGAATGTAATAGGTAGTATTTCTTACGAAATCTACCTAAAAATATAGAAAGCAAGTACAACATTCAGATATGGCATTTGTTTTACATGAAACCAGGGAGTCGCTGCGGAGTCGGAGTCAGGCCCATTTTTGAGCGAAAGAGTCGGAGTCGTCCATTTTACCCACCGACTCCGCAGCCCTGCATGAAACATATATATAGGGAGTCCATAAAAGAATGTCGCAGGCATAAATTTTAATAGTATCAACTGTAAGCGTTGTAGAGGGTTGGTTCAAGGTCACAAATAAAGAGTAACTCAAATTGTTTTGCATAAGCGCATGCGCGAGTACTGCTTTGTTATTCACTCACTTGCAGCGTCACATACACAAAATGGCAACTCCTGAGCGTAAATTGTTATTTCTGGGTTGAAGATTTAAAAGCCGTTAGGGCCATGCGATTTTTTCCTTTGGGGCTTTATAAAAGATCGTGTCTACCTTCCGTCGTTACCTAATGATTTGCCAGAGTTGAGACACAGAATTGCAGAACCTACTGCTTCCAGTACTCCGGACTTGTTAACCGAAGTGTGGGACGAATTGGACTTTAGGTTGGATGTGTGCCGTATTAACTAAAGGTGCACCTATTGAACATTTGTAAGAAAAACTTGGTTAGTTTATCTTCAATTGGACGTATGATCTGTTGTAAATAGTCTAATAACTTATACTGTTATAATATACCATTGAAACTGGGACATTCTTTCATGGAGACTCTGTATATTAAAATTCAATATTTACTTTTTTTACGGCCCCTCTTCGTATAAATTATATTTATAAAAATGATGCTCTGTCTCTAAGAAATATATTAAAAGAAACTGCATTCTTTTACGACCAAAACTCGCCGAGTTATAATACTTTAATTTTAATAAAATTTCAAATTTTTTTCTTATTAACCATTTGGAAAAATGGTTATTGTTCTCGTCAGGATGGGAAATTAAAAGCATATCTGGAGGTTTTCATTGGTTTAATCCGCATTTTATTCGTTTTATGATTGGTCTAATACAGTAATCTGTATTTCCCTTTAATTTCAACAACGATGGATACCTTCTGTTGCCACTATGACAAAAAAGTAATAAAAACTACAAAATAATAATAATAATAATAATAACTCAGAAACAAATTGAGATACAGCTTTCAAACAAATTGCATTTAAAAGTAGATTTTTTTTCTCTATCCGACGGTGTAAGAAGTAATACTGTTGGATGTTTAGAAGTTTAAGAATGAAATTTCATTTAAAATGGGCCGTCAGATTTCTTGGAAATCTGACGATGGAAAAGCCTTTTCCCGAACAGCCAATGAAATGCTTGGATATTTACGTAAGTTTCAGGTGGATAATACGTACGAGTCGCAGGCGATTTCTGTGGCTTGCAATTTTTACGTGTAATAACACTGTTAATGTTTAATTCATGGCGTACGTAATGTATGATCAACTCCGTGCGATTTTTTATGTCTTAAATTTTACTATTCGAAAAAATCATTTTCCAAGTGGTCGTTGTAATTTGTTAAATTGCATTTTTTTTTAAATTATTTCTTTTGAGTTTCGTAGTCACACTATATTTTCATCTTTGTTATTTCTAGTAAGTGCGTGCTTTCAAAATAAATTTGGATATACTTGTTGTAAAGTAATATAAAAAATATTAGTCTTTGAATTAATTTTGCTCAAATAAAGAGTAAAGGTACAAGTTAGTTTTTATGCAAATTATATTTAAGTGCAGTGTTTGATAACACTTCGTTTTTTTTCTTCTACAGTATTGCCTCGGGAACTATGGTCAACTGGAACTTAGGTAACCTATAAACATTTTGTTGAGCTTTATCTAAACTGTTAAAAGCCTGCAGCACACTTTCCAGGAATTTGACCGTTTTTAAGGCTGTTCTTAACTGGTCCGCTCAACAAGCGCAAAACGTTTTGACACATTTACAAATTCATTTTTTAACGGAAAGGTAAATTGGAAAGCCTGACCATGGAAGCGATTTGAAATTGAACTGTTTTTTTCCATTTTTTGATCCATCAATTACCTATTGAGTTATAAGTCACTTCGATCACGTGACAAACACGTTTTTCGCCCTGTCCTGAGTGCTCTTTCTTCCTTCGCGCGGAAATTCGGTTCAAAACGACCACTTTAACGCTATTTTCTGAAAAATCAATTGCATTTGCAAAAAAAAAAAAAAAAAAAAAAAAAAAAATCATGAAATCTGACGGGTCGCAGGCGATATTTTTGGCTTGCAATTTTTACGTGTTCATGGCGTTCGTAATGTATGATCAACTCCGTGCGATTTTTTATGTCTTAAATTTTAGTCTTAAAAAAATCGTTTTCCAAATGGTCGTTGTAATTTGATAAATTGCTTTATTTATTTATTTATTGACACAAATAAATATTTTTAATGCCAGAAAACTAGGAATTTTAAAGTGTCATAACTCGGTACGTTTTGGCGGTCAAAGACTGTAAATTTTTTTATGCTTTAACTTAAGGAAAATGAGGCCATATTAAATTTAATATTTATAACGTCCCTTGTAGAGAAAATGCCATATTTAAAAGCTGTGATTAGTTTCTATACTCTTTGTAATTGGAAATATATTTCTATCGTCAGCGGTTTAGGAGATAATCGCCTATATCTCAATTTTGAATATATATATATCCATATCTGTAATAATTAGGAAAGAAGTTTGTGGATGCGTGACTGTGTCTAGAGGTCTGCGCGGGCTCGGGCCCTGTACTCGACCCGGCAAAATGAAGACAAATTTTCAAACGGCCGAACCGGCAAAATAAAGACCAATTTTTGAAGTGAAAACTTCTTTAGGCGCGTTGAGCTTTTTTTGAGATGGAGAAAAACCACTGATTTGGAGACACTGTTACGTAACCGACATGCTAGCATTTTGGCACATAGACACTAGCGCGCCAAGCGGTGAATGACAGGAACTTTTCCCTCTTCAGCTCAATCCGCAAAAGGAGAACGAAGCTAAAACTCACTTTTTCTCCCGGCGTTCACACAGGAACACACACAAAATTTACATTTTCGGTAGTAATGGTAAGTAATTTTGATAGTAATAGTTTATAATAATGAATAAAAAAAAAAACACTAAATGTAAAAGTATTTCCTGCACTATAAAACATTTCCTGACGATTAAAAAAACACACACGTAATTGTTGAAGTTTTCACTTCTATTGGCACTCCCGGAGTGCCACTGTTTTTTTTTTAACAGGTCGGGCCTGTAAAAAGATAATAATAATAATAATAATAGACGGACAGCTAGGCCAATGTAACAAATTTAAAAATAGCAAACTGAGTCGATAAAATATGAATAATTTTCAATGGAGATGACTTAGGACAAGAATGAATATAGATGCGCACCACGAGCCGGTGTACAGATCAATATCCGAAATTAGCGATAATTGCTGGAAGTACATTTTCAGCTACGGTATGCGTTATTAATTTTAACTAAACTTTTGCATGCTATGTGGTATGTATAAATGCTATAGATCATATATAAGGCTACGCAAAAGAATCTGTAAGCATTACTGAGTATGAGCGTGAATTGGCTTAATCTGGTTTTTAATTTAGTTATTCATTTACAAATTTAATTATATTTAGTATACTAAAAGGTTTTTGTAGAATATAATTAAAATCATATGCCGGGCCACGCGAAAAACTGGATACGTGGCCGAATAATAATTTCTAGAAATATGATTTCAGTAGTTTTAACCGTGTTTGAAATTAAATTTTAGCTAAATGTGTGACGTATATAAAAATCTATAATCTATATAATATAGCTGAACAAAAGAATTCAAAAGTATGTTTCCGTCTATTGGTAGAAATTGCTGAAGGTGAATTTTCAACCTAATATGCGATTTATTACTAAACAAAATTTTAACACACTGTGTAGAGTAGAACATAGAAAATAAATCTGTAGATCAAATACAGGGTTGTACAAAAGAATTCGACTACTTTCCCGGCTGTGGCTGGTAATTGCTGAAATGTATTATGCGTTTTTTAAAATGTTTACTTAAGTATCTTATTTACATTATTAAATAGCTACGTTTTTTTAAAAGCATTCTGGAGGTGTTGGAAAGTGTTTCATAATCTATACTCCACCCAGGATTTATCTTTCTTGTTATTCTCTCTATAAGAACGTTGCCGCTTTCGTCTGCGCTTATAAAAAGCAGGAAAAGAATTGACTTTATATTTGTTGAAAAAAGTAAGAAAAGGAAATCCATAATATAGTTTTTCTTTTTTCTCCTTAAACATTTTTACTTAAAAGAAAAAAAAAAAAGGTGAAATTTCATTTTTAACTTTCTGTTAAAACTTTATGATCTTTCATCTGCGCTTATAAATAAAGGAAGGGAAAAAAAAACCCATTTTTTTATAATTATAGAAAACATACGAAAAAAAAAAATCCATAATACCATTTTTCTTTTTTTCTTCTTATTCTTAGACTTAGACTTTGTTCTCAGAAAAATGCTCTTTTTTTCAACAGTATGGCAGAAAACATTAATTAAAGATAATTTTTAAAAGTCATTTTCAAAATTGTAGGAGAGTTGTAAGGAAAAAAAAAAGAACTATATCATTACATATGTGCTTATGAATTTATTTAATCTTAAATATTTTTTATCTTTAAAAATTTTAAATAGCTTTTACTTATACTAGACAGTGTCCGTTAAGATTTGGCGGTAAATAACTTAAATTTTTCATTAGAAAAATTCTTGAATTTTTAATTAGTTGCTTTTAAATTAATTATTGAAATCGTGACAAATTTCTATGATGCATAATTGATTTCTATTTCTTTCAGGCGATAGGGGGCGCTGTCTGTCTAACCTATTCAATGAAGTGAAAGAATTTTAAGTTTATAAATTACAACCAATTACGCTTGCTTTTTTATCAGAAATTTACCTAAAAATACTGTGTAAAGCATCTATTTTTACTTACTACGGTATTTTTATTTCTTCTGTTCTTTTTTTTTCTTTTTTGAAAAAATAACAATATTTATTTTTATTTATTTATTTATTTTAAACTGCACAACCATTAAAAGCTGCCATGAATTTTATTTTTATCAGTCTCATTTTCTAAAACCTAAATTTGAAACTTTATGCAGCTAACGATTTATAATATGAGTTTTTTTTTTTACTTGAATTTTATTTTACATTTTTATTTATTTTTTAAAATATTAAACCATGGTTATCAAGGTAATTTCTTTTATAATTCTTATATGAATATTTATTTTTTTTTTCTTTCAGTTTTCTTTTTTACGGAAAAGAACGGCAAACTTTTCTTTCTGCCACACACACACATATATATATATTCTTGATAATGGTCAGAAAATATAACAAAAATTGTAGATCAGCTCAATTTATTTAATTGATAATTACATGCAAAATATTTTAAATAAAAAAATATTATTATTCTCAAAATATTGTTGCGTATTAAATTGTATTTAATTATACAGCATTCAAATAATAATAATAACAAAATAAAATAAAAATCACAGAACTTCTCCTGCTAATAAAACATGTTATTATTGAAGAGGATCATCGCCAAGAATATTGCAGAAATAATTTTGCCAAGCTTTGGGCTCGAACCCACGTCCTCTACAAAAATTCAGAGCTTTAAACTGCTGCTTTTTACCGCTGCGCTCAATATTCCTCTAAGAGCTTCGAAAAAGAGTTGACGCATGCGCATATGTGTCAATATTGGTCTTGCTGATCGTGATCTTACAGAATTCCCTTTACGTTTTAATATATATTTTAATATATATGATGATAATATCTTAAAAATAAAAAAATAAGAAATAAAGTTAAAGTTAAAAATAGTTAAAGCTAACTTTAAAATGCTGAAAAATTATTAAAAAAATAAGTTATAATCTTCTAAATTTTATCTTAAATATTTGACTTTTTTTTTTTACATGTTTTCATTTAACTTGAAATTCTGTTTGTATGTGGCTGTCAAATCTTGTGACTCTTTTTTCACCCACTTCCTGTTGACATAGAGCGGGGTTGGCGAACCTTTTTGTTGCCGCGCGCCAAATTTGATAAAAAAATATTTTACGTGACCATGACGTGCCAATTAAAAAACAAATTTAGTAGATGGAAAAATAATGGATTAAAATTATTTAAAATTTTCTATTAAGATTTAAAAAAGATTAGAAATATGTAGGTAGTTACATTATAATAATTATGGGAAAAATATATTTTAGAAATTAATTTAAAAAAAAATGAATGCGATCTAAATTGATTCCTGTTGTTGCATTTTAATATCGGGTTAATTTTAAAGCAAACTGATCCGGATTTATCTGACAATGCTTTCAGTTTGAGTTTTGATATTATTCATTTGTGAAAACAGCGATTCGAAAGCACAGATAGGAAAAAAAAAAAAAAAAAAAACCGTTAAAATATCAAACGGCAGTTTGTCTGAATAGCTCTGAAATAAATTCAAAGGTGCCATAACTTTACCTTCGGAACTTAATAATGTCTAATAACCAATTCTTGCCGATAGTTTTCAAATATCGTCTTTGTTTGAAAAATTTTTGAGACCATAATTAATTAAATTGAAATATAATATGCCGCAATTAAAAATTTTCAATTTCCATTCAATCGAATTAAAAAAAAAAAAAAATCAGTTGCGATTTTGTAAAATTTCGCTTTATTTTGATTTAGAGTCACAAGCAATGCCGTCCCTAAATTATTTTTTCGCGTGCCAAAAGTGGCACGCATGCCATAGGTTTGCCGTCCCTGACATAGAGCTTTGAGATTTGGAATATGGTATACATGTTTATTCCAGAAGGCAATACATAAATTAGACATTGGTTTTTTAAAATTCGATCCCTAGAGCGCGGGGAGTAATGGTTGATTTACCATTGAGAAATCAGTATCAGCTTCAACAATGAGTAATTGTTGAAAAATATTAATGTCAGGGCTATCACATAGTGCCAAAGTTTCACCAACTTGGCGAAATATTGCCAAATTTGGCGACAAAAATTACTTGTCATATATGAAGCCGACTTGGCAATAGCTGACTAATTTGGCAAAATTCCCATTTAAACCCATTAATCTTCAATAATTAAGCTCACAGCAATTTAATTTAATGAAAGCATGTCTTTCAAAAACTTTTTTTTTACATTTTTATTAAATAATTTTATTAAAATAGTATAATTTTTTTCACACTATATGAAATGTTTTACATTTCTCTTTGCGTAAGGAAAAAAAGCACGATATTATGAATACATCGATTTCGAAGCAGCTTATTTAATTAATACATACATAGTACATATTTCTTGGTAAACGAAATGATTTGCGACTATAAATAGCAGAAAGGCTGCAAACAGAAAATCGCTCCTTATCAAACCATTTAACGGTAGAACGTTTGTAATTGACATGACAATTCAGTGTAGTGTAGAGCAGGTGAAAATAGCAAATGACATTTAGTATGCCATTACCCTTTCATAACAGGCCTTGAGATTTCGAATAACTTTATATCTTCATAACGAATTTTTGTAAAATAACGTACATCATTTCAGTCGTTATGTTAAAATGATTATACTGCTTCTTTAAACGCTTGAAATACGAAAAAAGTAATTAAGAAATTGATCTTAAGCTATTCCAATAACAATAATATCGACAGTACGACAGTAATTATAATGATAGTACTACTAATAATATTAATGATTAAAAAATCAATGAATGAAAATTGTGTTAAAAAGGGGGTTGAACTACGCAAATCTATTTTATTTCCTTCTTTACATTCTGAAAATTAAAAAAAAAGATCTCTTAAGTAAAAATTATTTAGTTTATTTTTTTACTAAATTAAGCGGCACAATTTTTAACACCTAGAAAATGTATACGTTTTTAAGGAATGGTGTGTGTGTGGAAGGGGGGGGGGATATACTGTGAAAAAATATCTAAAATATTATCAAAACGTTACGAAAAGTCAATGTGTCATACCCAGGGCTTAATTTCTAACAAAAAAAGTACCGAAGCCCTTACCGTTCCCCCCTCCTTCCCCCCGTCTGTCACTCGAATCTGCATATTTACATTTTGTATATTATTTGCAAAATTTAAAACATTTTTTTCTTTAGCAAAATAAAAATTTTACTCCAATCTGCATATATATATTTTGTACATTATTTGCAAAGCTTAAAGCATTTTTTTTCTTTATCAAAATAAAAATTTTAAATATATCTATCAGCATATATTTTAGCTGTCAACTATTCCACTTTTCAGTTATCACTCCTTCCGAATACTAATCTTTGCCTAATTATAATGTCAATTGCAATTTTTTGTTAATTCTACGATTAAATATGGTAAGGATTATGATTCGGAAATAGTGTTAACACACAAAAAAGGGATAATTCGCAGCTATGCATTTTTATAAACAAATGAATGAAATTTACAGAAATTAATATTTATATGTTGAAGAATGGAACAATGTTTTTCAATTTCCTATAAAAGGTGCATATCTTGAACTATAATCGATTACTTCCGCATAACAATCTTTTGTGGCGAGTCCATGAAAATCAAATTAAATTAAAAAATTGACACCATTATCGGAAAGATTCGATGCTTTTATAGAAAAAGGGAAAACACTGCTCGATTGATTTCTATCAGAATAACAATACATGGCAATTATATCTACTTATAAATGAAAGTGACTTCGTAAATGTGCAGAGCAGAGCCTTAGCATGAGCACCGTTCATGATACAAAGTAAATAGAAAAATCACTAACATGATTTTTATGCTCTTACGCAATAGGAGACAAAAAACCTCAAACAAACAAAAAAGCTGATGCTCGTTGGGTAAAAACAAAAGATATTCTTTTCAGGTTAGATATCTAATTAAAAAAAACAACAACAACAACCAATTAAAAATTATCCTACTGTTGTTCTTATAGAAAAACACGATTTCTGTTTTCCCTTCATTCTGATCAAAATAGCCTTAAAATGATTTGAAATAGAATATAATTTTGAAGGGGGGATTTTTTTTTTCTTCTATACATGAATAAATAAAATTTCGAATGTAAGACAGATTGAGCTCTAGTCAGGCCCGTAGCCAGGTCGGGCAAAGCCCGACCTGGAAAATGTTTTGCCCGACCTAGCGCATTCCGATAAAAACATTAAATTTCCAGTTTTCCCCCACTTCTTGTCCAACCTAGAATGAAGCTCGATATTCTGATCATTTTTTTCACTCAGTTTTCCCTTTAAAAAAATTTATGTAATACAACATCAAATTTTCATTTTCCCATGCCAGACCTTGCCCTCTACCCCTAAATTTCCTTTCTAGACTGGAAACAAAAGTAGCAAAATTTCATCTATAAAGCTTTTTTTCTCTCCTTCTTTAACAGACTTGTCGAAAATTGCTCCATTGTGCGTGCCTCGCTTTTTCACTTTGTAGAAATTGTCCCATACCGCTTCAACAACAAATCGGGTTTAACTTAAATCCCTAAAGCTTGCTTTCTTTATACAATTGTCACCATATGTAATTTATCGTTAGGAGGCGGGGTTGAAACCAAAGGCTTTTGAAACTAATCTTGAAGCAGCCCACAATACTGTTTCCTTAAATTTAACTTGATGTACATGACAGTTAAATGCTTCTTTCGTGGAAACTTGGTCCGATTACAACAAACTCCAAAGGACACTCTTCCCCCCCCCCCCCATGTGAAAATACAAAATAGATAATGGAAGGTCTGTCCCTTCATCTCTTCGACTGTCTCCCATTCCACTGAAATTTTAAAAAAAAATGTCGCTTCTAAAAGAAACCAATTATTATTTCAAATTTAAACAATACAATATGTCAGGTTACTTACGATTTTACAAATCCAAATTTATTACTTACTGACGCATTCATAAAGCCATTTTTATTCTTAAAGTAAAAAATGTTACAGATGCTTTTATTAATGAACGAAGAAACTGAATGAATTGTTTAATGAAACTATTCAACTATTCTGCACTTTTTCTTAAAAGCAAATCAGTTTCCAAAGTGGTCGTCAAAGTTGCCAATGTAAGCCAATTTTTGCAAGGCGACAGCCTGATACAGACCGTCATAAGATAGAAATCAATTACAACTCAAAGTGTAATGCATTTATTGAAAAGTGAAAAACGATATTCGATTCCAATTCCTAATTAAAAGAAATACATTTTATTTACGTTATGCCCAGGGCCGTAGAAAGGTCTTTTGAGGCCACCAACAAACTTTTTTTTCATCTCTCCACCCCCCCCCCCTCTAATGTTTTGGAGAAATATCTATATTTAATTTTGCTATCCGAGTTCTATTTTATAACAACACCAGCGGAGCTTCACTAGTTGATTTTTTCAAAACGAAACTCAAATTAACCCGGGAGAACTCGCTGCATGAGATTTTCTCTCACAGTCGTACTTTTTTAAGACTTATTTAAATCATTTTTCATTTTAATTAAAATTTCAAAATGTTTTTCAATTACTTCACCTATTTTGTGAATAAAAGTACTAAGCCAACCAAAAAAAAGTTGATATTATATGAATGTAAAGTAAAAGAAAATAGATTGGGCATTCTCACTAGCGAGTTCTCCCTGGTTAAACGAATTTAGAGTTGGGTTGAACTGCTTTCGGCAATGTGCGTACACCCATTGGGACTATGCCGGCTCAGATCTCGAATCAAACAAACCTTGAATTTTTGTAAATTTTTATTTCGACCCGGATTAAATTAAAATGTTCAACATTTTGTTCATGGTGTTACAGTAACAGATTTGATATTCTTACAACATGAATTTAATCAAAGCACTAGCAAAATTTAACTGGGAATTCCCCCATTTAGAAAAACAATATAAAAAAATCCCTGCAAAATGCGAAAGGAGGCCAAAAATTGATAACGATATTTCGAAGTTCATAGCGAGCAAAATTTACTATATTGTGCTAAAAGATTGAAACCGGATTTTTTATTTACGAATGTTAAAAAAATTACCAGAAACACAGCTAAAAATTCTCGAAAAATTCAAAAATAGCAAAGAACAAAATTTGGCAAAAAAAAAAAAGTTTCAAACTGAATTCCCTTTGCAAATGAACCTTCACAACAAACCCCCAAATATTGCACATAAATAAAAAAATATGGAAGTCTTTTCGTATTCTCTGTTTTTTTTTTTTTTTTTTTTTTTTTTTTTTTTTTTTCAGTTTGACAATGCTATTTGCATGGCCCAGACAGATTTTTTTAAGCAGAAAATACTCACTTATAATAACTTTTTTTCTGCTTTGAACGGTGCCTTTTATTAAATATATATATATTTAGAGATTTACTAATTCCAAAAAAATTACCTTTGGGATGTCGTTTTCATATTTTTCAGTTTTCTCCAATTTAAAATTGTCACCCAAGTGTTCCGGATAGAAATTGAAAAAGAAAGGCTTCGGATAGACAGTGCCTTTCTGTGGGCAACGAAGATGGGTTTCTTACTAGACCATAATAAAGACACAGAGTCTTTCTGTCCATTTTTTTTCTTTTTATCTTTTAGTCTGACCAGATGTTTTTCTGTTCACGACGAGATTTGACAGGAAGGATACCTGTATGCCTTAAATTATACACATCGAAATAGGTTTTTTTTTTTAAATTAAATTTCTAAATTTAATTTTTTATGCTATTTTTAGTGTTTTTTCGAGTTTCGTGCTTTTCCCCCCACATTCATAAAAGGAATCCATTTTCAATCTATCTTTCCATTTTAGCCGAATATAGTAAAGTAGTCTTCTGCGATTTTTGAATATTTCACGAAGTCTTTTATGTAATTTTTAACTTTCTTTCGCATTCCGACGGGATTTTTTTACCTTAGTAAAAGGAGTCAGGTTTCGATCTTTTAGCCACAAGTACAAAATTTTGCCCTCTGCAATTTTTGAATTTTTTGCAATCATTTTATGCGATTTTAAACGCTTTTCCCGTTTTTAAGCTCCTGTGATTAGAAGAGATTTTTCTCATATTTGAAGAAATTTTCGTCTTTTGAAAATTTCTAGAAATTTTGATCTTTGATTCGCGACTTTTTCGTGTTATGAAGGAAAACATTAATGCGTAAGTTCAGTTTCTAATTATGAAAAGTACAATGCAGCACAGTTGACGGAACACTATTGGGATTTGATTTGATGAAACTGCATCTTTATATTGAAGGATATTGGGTAATTTTTACGTTAGATTGGTGACTTTCTATATTTTTGCGAAAAATAGGCAAATCAAAACTTTTTTTTTTTTTTTTTTTTTTTATTGCGTGTGTGTGTTTGAACGGAAAAAAATGTCCAGTCCACTGATTGATTGATTTATTTATTTTTTTGAGAATGTAAAAGGAATCCGGTTTCAATCTTTTATCCCAATATAGTAAATTTTGCCCTGTGCGGCGTTTTATTCGCTTTCCGCGGAGGGTTTTTTTTTTCTTTACATTCCTAAAAGGAATCAATTTTAAGTCCTTTAGTTCAATATAGAAAGTTTATCGTTTGCAATTTCTGATTTTTTTTACAAACCTTTTATGTGATTTTTAGAGTATTTTTTAAAATTCCACATTCAATCTTTTGGCTCGATATAGACAAATTTTGCTCTCTGCGATTTTTGAATTTTTGTCCAATTTTTTATGCGATTTATACCCTTATTTTCGCGTTTTGCGAAGACCTTTTGGAAAGTTTTTCTGAACCGAAGAATTATCCAGTAGATTTTGCTGCTGTCATGATTAAGATGAAGGTGGGAAAATAACAAATTGGTTCCTGTAGCAAGATGAACGACGATGCTGGAAAATTTAACTTTTACCTGGAGACTATAATTTTTATGGAAATAAAAATTACAATAATTCAAGAATCAGATTGGTATATTCCGAACGGGTTTACGCTGTTGAAGGCAGTGGGGCCCCCCAGGGGAATCCCCCCCCCCCAAAAAAATAGGTTCTTTTTTTTGAAAAACCAACCGGCAAAGCAAGCGAAGCTCAGCTACTAGATTTAAATAATTACATAATATAATTTATGTATAATTAACATTAGTAATTTATCGAGAGAAGAGAGATGAAACGTTAAAAAAGAAACAGGTTGAACGTAAGGGGATAGGTGGCAAAAGCATGGCACACAAATGCCTGCTTATTGGGACCCCAACGAGATTAAAAAGCACATTTTTTTTAAACACTTGAATAACAATAATGAGGTTTAAAAGTTTTGAATCTTGGGCTCCAACTTTTCCTCCATTTAATAGGGACCCTAAAAAAGACATTTTAAAAAGTATTTAGAGTCTACAGAATTTCTTTCATCTGGGTACCTTTAAAAAGAATGGTGGCTGTAGAAAGAAACCCATATCTGTTTTGGTTGAAGAAAGTAATAGTATTAAGGAGGTTTTGAACCTGATTGGGACTCCCAACGAAATTAAAAAGCACATTTTTTAAACATTTGAATAAAAAAAGTGACAGCTACAAGTTTTGAATCCTGGGTTCCAACTTTTCCGCACTTTCATAGCCCCTCCTCCCTCCCCCCCCCCCCCCAAAAAAAAAGACGATTAAAAAATTTAGAGCATGCAAGATTTCTTTCATCTGGGCACCTTAAAAAAAAATGGTGGCTAGAAAGGAAGCACATTATCTGTTTTGGTTGAAGGAAGTAATTCTATTAAGGAAGTTTTGAAGCTCATTGGACCCCATTGAGATTAAAAAGCATATTTTTTAAACATTTGAATAAAAAATATGGGGCCTAAAAGTTTTAAATCTTGACTTCCAACATTTCTTTATTTTTATAGGGCTCCCCAAAAAAACAATTCAAACAAAATTTAGAGCCTGCAAATTTTTTTTCATCGCCTTTAAAAAGAACAGTGACTATAGAAAGAAAGCACAATTTTTTTGAAGGAAGTAATGGCATTAAGAAAGTTTTGAAACTTATTGGGGGGCCCCAATGAGATTAAAAAGCATATTTTTTAAACATTTGAATAAAAATTTTGGCCTAAATGTTTTGAATCTTGGGTTCCAACTTTTCCTCACTTTTATAGAAGGCCCTAAAAAAGACAATTCAAAAATAATTTAGAGCCTACAGAATTTCTTTCATCTGGGCACCTTTAAAAAGAACGGTGGCTGTAGAAAGAAAGTGCATATCTGTTTTGGTTGAAGGAAGTAATAGTATTAATGAAGTTTTGTACTTTTGGTTTCATCTTTTTCTCCCCTTTATAGGACCCCCCTCCACCAAAAAAAAAAAGACTAAAATACCATTATATATTTAAAAATAGAATTTAAGCTTTCAAAAGCTCTTCCATCTGGGCACCTTTATAAAGAATAGTGGATATAGAAGGAAAGCGCATATCTGTTTTCTAAATCTCACCAAGATTTTTGACAAAAAATGAATTTGGATAAAACAAATTAAAATGTTATTAAAAATAATTATAAATGTTAAAAGACATTATTCTACTCAAAAGTACAATAACTTACTACTGGACCCCTGGCTTTGCTCACCCCATATGGGAGACGATTCCTACGGCCCTGGTTATGCCAAATATCTTATTTTACTTTAATACATTTTTATTATGTCTCTGAAGAAACTTTTAAAATTTCGTACTGACTTTAGAAATATCTTATATTTTAAATGAAAAAAAATTCCCTAAAATTGCAATGCATATTTTTGAAGAGCTACGAATAAGAGATAGAAAAAAAATGAAGAAATAATCTGCCACCCCTGGAAAAATCTTTGCCCTACCTGGAAGTATGGTCTAGCTACGGGCCTGGCTCGAGTCAGTCCAGGCCCAAAAACCGATATAAAAATTGAGTCCGCTTTATATCCATCTCTTATGTGTGCGACCATTACGTCCCACATAAGTGTTTTGATTTTTTAAAAAAATGCAATAACTTGGTCATGGGAAGGAAAGGAAAGGAAAGGATAATTTAGGCTTCGGTTTTTCTGAAGCGTTTTTGCACTGGGCTCCGGAGCCCTGTATTTATGAGCTCTGGTGAATTCCGACCAATATTTAAATATTTACTGAAAACGGAGAAGTACCGGAGCTGGGCTCCGGCGCAAATTAAGCCCTGGTACCAACTATTCTGAAAGCGTTTTAATCTTATTCAGAAATTTTTAGAAGGAACAATAAGAAAATTCACAATCCAATAGGTTTTCGAACAAAAACGTCTTTTGCTTGCTCGCAGGTCGTAAACAACTGTACAAATTAAAGATCGGGTCACATCATCTATACTGTTAGTAAAATTTTATTGTGTTATGGGGCTCACATGAATAGAAAAGTACGTTAATTAAATTATTAAATAGAAATAATTGAATTTGTAAGAATTTTTTCCTTCTTTAATATTAAATACTATTTTCATTTACCAGGGAAACAGTTTACTTAATTAGTAAATTGCAGTTTACTTCAGAATAAATTAACTGTTGGAAATATTTTAACGATCCGCAGACATTGGCGTCGAGGGCCGTATATGGTCTATAAGCCAGCAGGTGGAACCTCTAGTTCGAAATGAGTTCTAAAACTATGAAATTGCAACTCTTCCGGGGTGGGGGGTGACACCCCTGAAATTTTACACAAATAACTGATCAGTGTTAATTGGTGATTGACATCACAGGTCAATGATGAATTGATCGCTGATCTAATCAGTACTGACCGGCAGCAAAGGGACCCTTCTATTTCCCAAACATTTCTGTAAACATCAGAAAACTATTGTTTTTTGGTAAAAAAAAAACTTTGTATTCAAATTAAATACAACTTTCTAAATAGTACATATAACATAAAAATGATATTACAAACACATTAAAAATCTACGTTTCGAATCGCTTCCGCAATCTACATCAGGACGATGATCCTGATTACAATCGCGGAAGCGATTCGAAACGTAGATTTTTAATGTGTTTTTAATATTACTTTTATGTTATATGTTCCATTTAGCATGTTGTTTTTAATGTGAATACAAAGTTTTAAAGTATATTTTATGGTACAATTGTCCAATACATATATGTGGCCTGCGGTTCCCGAAACATTCTAAACCACATTCTGACCGCAGTAAGAGGGTGCAGCTAAATCCCATAAGAACTGACAGAGTGGGCAAAATCTAAAAGACAATAAACCTGATGAGTTAGTAATTTTGAGCCTCCAGCCAAGGAGCGAAGGTTCGAGGTAACTTTAGAGTTGTTCTGCGAGCTGACTTGGAAAGACGTTCCAGTCAGGCTTCCGAGAGCGCTCCGGAGTATCTTAAAAGCGATTAGACTGCCGTAACAAAGCCCCCCTCAAACTCCTAAACCTTGTACATAGTTAATGTGCCCTGTATATAGAATCTATGCTTTACTCCAAACATTAAAATCCTATTATTTCTACACCAGCGAGTGTTCAATCAGAAGCATTTATCACCAAAGGTCAACTATAGCCAATTCCGCCAACTCCGCATATATTTTTTTTTTCTAAATATAGATAAAAAAGTTAAGAATGGTTCTTCTCCAAATGGTTTCTGAAGAGAGCAGAAATGTTTTTCGACTCGGGAGTAACGTCGAGATCACATTGCATTTTCATAAACGTTTCTGCTATATTAAAGCAGCTTTTTTGAATTTTTTTTGTTTTTATTTTTACTTTTATTTTTATTTGATTTCTGTATTTATTTATATTGTGTAGATGTTTAACTGAATGAATATATTGAGGTTTTTTGTTGTTTATTATTCTTCAAATTAAAAAATGAGAGGAAAAAAATATGGGAGCATAATTTTAATTTTCTAATATAATGAAGAAAATCGGTTTTTACTAGCAAAAATTTTGCATAACTGCATATTTTAGTCGGAAATTATGTTTGACAGATTTCAAACCAGGTTATGTAATTTAAAATTAGGCTTTATTTTGCTTCCCAAAATTATTGTAATTATTTTAATAAGTTCCATCCTTTAACAAAAAAGGTCATCAAGTTTAAATGAACCATTTCTAATTTTCTTAAAGATGCGTTATTGATGACATTTCAAAAATTAAACGTTACCTCCAAGAGCGACAAAATTTTAATTAAAATTTTGAATCCACACAAAATCCTTCATAAAATCATCATTATAGAGCTTATTTGTGATTACACACTTGATAACACATATCTCTAAAATAACTTTCAAAGCAGCGTAATTACATACTTTAATTCCTTTATTCAGAATCTTCTTCCTTTAACCTAAAATGAGTGATGAAAATTTGGGGTTATGCACTTTTACTTTCATTTAGTTTTTCTCGGTAATGAAAAGAAATCATTATTTTTTCCTTTTTTACAGTTCTAAACTTGAATTTCATGGCTAAAGCAATTGTTATCTTCAATAATTAGCTTTTATATCACATGCTCGTGACCTGATATCCAGCTTATATCTATTTGTTATACGCAGGACCAAATTACAACAAACAAATACAAATGCTATCATTTACCAGGGAATTGTGCTTTCTTTAAATCTAAATGAAATATATTTAGAGAAAGCAGTAAAAAAAAAAAAAAAAAAAATATCCAATGCTAATACAATTTCAAAAAAAAAAAAAAAAAAAAAAAAAAAAGTCTAAATATAAATTTTTATGAAGTTCCTACAAATCCGAAGATTTTCTATATTTAAAATAGACGCATATCAATGATGCAATAACATATGGTTCCCTTCCCAGACATTGTTATACCGAAGTGAACATTTAAAAATAGCTAGATTACAATCTATAAAACTCCTTAAACTTTATTTTTAATACTTTCCAACAAAGTTGAAAAGTGTTTATGACTTCGGTTTGTCTGTCCGTCTGCCCGCGTTTTAAAAATATCATCTGCCATGAATATAATAAAATAAAAATAAATAATAATAAAACTCCGTAAAGTAATTGCATGTTTAGACCTTAATATCTTTATTAAAATTCATTTTCGTTTAACCTAAAAAGAATGATGTAAATTTGTCGTTATTTACTTTTACTTTCATTTAGTTTTCTCAGCGATGGGAAGAAATTACGATTTTTTTCTTTTTTACGACGTTAGGTTTGAATTTCATGGCTAAAGCAATTGTTATTTTTAACAATTACCTTTAACCTCATTTGCTTGTGACCTGATATCCTGCTTATGTCTATTTGTTATCACACAGGCTATTGTTTTCAATTCTTTCCCTTCCGAAGGCGGAGGAGTTAGCGTGATGGTCTGACGATGAAACAGGAATCAGGCAGTTGCTCTATCGCTTTTTAATGCCTAAAAAGTATGTTTTTTCCTTATTTGACTTCCTGACTTGTCTGGTGTTAATTTACACAGGTGTATTTTCTGAAGTCATTTATTGAACATTAAAATAGAGTTGAGGTAGGGACTTTGGTCAGTTTGCCATAATGCTATCGGAAGAAAGTTTTCAGAGTGAACTTTTGAAAGGAAGGTAACGGTAACCTGAATTACAAAGCTTAGAAACCTTTCATAGTGAGTCCGCTCAGACCATACTGGTATGTGGTATCGAACCCCAAGAACATTGGTCCAAGCTCACAGTTAGTCCGCTCAGACTAAAGTGGTATCGAACCCCAAGAACATTGGACCAAGCTGACAGTTAGTCCGCTCAGATCATACTGGTATCGAATCAAAGAACATTGACCCAAACTCCCCGTTTTATGGGCGGTATGGTAGCCACTCGGTTGAGTGCGACCTCAAATGGACTTAAAATGTCATTATTTCAGTGAAAACGAACTATACATTATTTACATTATTAAAATTATTTTAATACCTGTATGAAACTCTTCTACAGCGTCTAACTAATTAGAAGTATAATGAAGTTCCTATCTTTCCATTTTTCTAAAATTTAAATCAAGAAAAAGGACTCGTAAAAATGGCAGAATGCGAGTGAGTTTTCCAAATCACAATTCCAGATTAATTAAAAAGATCACTGGCAGTTTATTTTTGAAGATGGAGGAAGAAAGGAAAGAGAAAATATTTGAATATGTCGATTAGATATCGACAAAATGTTTGACTGGAAGATTGACTTATCAGCTTCAAACTTTATATTTTGATCAAATAAAATCCATTATGTTCATTGCAACTAGTTTGCAAGGACGAACTTTATACCAAATAATTTCATATGCAACCGGGATGCGACGTGATTTCAGTAAGCATTAGCCTTTGGAACGATACTTGGCGAGCCAACTTAAGGTCCCAGGCTCTCGAAACTGTTGTGCGTATGCGTCAGCCGGGCCTAGTTTACCCATGGACGCCGCCGGCCAAAGAGGGGCACCGTCAAACGCGCATCACTCCTCCTGAAACTTCTTGACGACTGGTCTTCACGACACCAAAACCCGTGGGCTAAAGGAATAAGCCGCGACGTTCGGTGTTCAAACCTCCGAATCTCCCCCTTCCGCAAGAGTTTCGGGTATTCCGGGCGCCCAGAGAAGCGCCGGGCACTATGTTTTTGTACTGAGTTTCCTGGATGCTTTAGCTGTACCAACGCTTCCGGATGTGAAAATCTACAGAGATAGTCACTTGCCTTTTGTTAATTATAGCTATAAATACAAAATAAATGCATAATTTTTAAGCGAAAAATTCTTTAGGGACAATAGTAATCCAGAAATTCATTCGTAAAGAAAATAATTGAAAAAGATTTGGAAAATGTGTATGGATGTAGTGCAAACTGAAAGAAGCAAAGATTAAAGTGATAAAACACGGAGAAACGTGATTTCGTGATGCAGAAACAATTATAGGGCTTTTCAGGGATTATTATGCAGGTTCTACATATAATGGCGAACTGCATTGGATAAAAATTTTATTAAATTAACAAAGTTACATAAACTCTCACTTCTGAACCGAGAGTGCGACGGCGTTTCATTCTTCAGAAATCCTGTTGATGTTTGATAGTTCCAGGTCCAACAGAGGAGAGGTAGCAAAAAAACCTTAATAAAAAGTCAGCTGTTGGTATAGACGGCATTTTTTGCCATCCGAGTTATGATTTGATCTTGGGACCATTTGAATGGGGACACATTATTTTTTCTTACTGTATTTTGAAATTTTAAGTTTTTTAACACTCGTTTTCGGTTAATGCTTTATTAAAATTGTTAACAGTTTAATATTTCTATAGTTTTGTTTTTGTTTTAAATTTATAAATTTTTTTGAGAAACTAAGAAGTGAAAGCTGTTTCAAATTGCTATTTCTTAAACTCCAGGTGTGCGATTATGTTTCAGTCTTCAGACATCAAATTTACATATGACAGCTCCAGCTTCACCAAAAGAATAAATAGCATAAAAGGTTAATAAAACGTCAGCTGTTGCTAGGCCACATTGTCTGCTATCCAAGTTTTTACTTCAGTCTTGAGATTTTTTGGTTGAAGCCCATTGATATTTTTCTTAGTATATTTTGAAATTTTGAATATTTTAATTCTCCATTTCAGATAGTGCTTTGTTAAAATGTTTAAAATATTTTATCGTCGTTTTTTCTTATTAAATTTGTAAAATTCCTTCAGAAACGCAAGAAGTGAAATCTGCTTCGAATTATTAGTTTTTCTTAAAAGAGAAACATTAATAAAGATCAGATTTTGCTTTAAAAATATACTAAACGATTCTGTTGCGACACTTTTCCTTGCAGGAAATATTTGAAAATGAAAAAAAGAATTGAACAATGAATTCAATCTGTGGGTTTACCTTACTGTATCTGATGGAACGGAATTCTAATATTTCTGTAAAAGAGGTTAAAAGTTTTATAAGTATTTAGAACAGTTTCATTTGCGGGTGGCATTTCTTGATTTTCTTTTCCTATGAAACTGTAGACTAGGTAACCAGTATATTTCATTCTTCCTCATTTATATTTGATACAAATATGCCTGCAGCTGCTTAATGATCTCTATCCTTTGCTCTCAAGGTAAATAGGAGGAGAGATATTAGTGGAAAAAAGGCCATAAATTGTTTGGTTTTTTTTTTAACACTTTCCAACATAGTGCAAAAGTGTTTATGAAATTAATTTGTATGTCAGTGCTTCCAACTCGCGTAAATTTATTGTGATTTTCATGTAATTGATATATGATATTGAGGATTACTATGGCATCTTCGGTATTGAAAATAAAGTGTGTGGCATTTATAACTCGCTTATAGTGCCACTCAAAATAATTCCGCTACATTGTGGTCTATGGGGGTCAAATGGTTTGCGGTGTATTTTGATAGTTTTACACCATTTGAAACATATTTAAATTCATGCGCCGTAAAATCCCGATTTTAAGTCCTCCTTTTTTGAAAGCTAAAACAGTTCAAAGGTGAAGGAGCTTATAATCGAGATTAAATAAAAAACATTCAAAAAACTGTTTTCATAATTAGTTTAAAAGTAAAAAAGTTAAATACATGGGTAAGAATCTTTCGCATTGCATTTCGAAAATTTCCCCTTAAAAAAAAATAATAATAAATTAAAAACACTAAATCCTCTTACATTTTTACACCCCAACCAACACACAAAATTTAAACTCTTAATTTTTTCCTTTACTTTCTACTTTATTTGTTATTTTATTGCAACAATAAATAATTAATCATCTAACGTTCCTCCCTGCGAAATTACCGCTTTCTCATTTGCCCCTCTGGTACGAAATATGCAAAGTTTAACCTTTATAATTATTTAGTTTAATATTTTTTCTGACTTATTTAATACTCTATATGAACAATAAATGAATACTTTATCACCTAAATTATCCCCTTCTCTCAAAATTTCTGCTTCTCTCTCTTTG
Organism: Maratus speciosus; assembly: GCA_963932465.1. Taxonomy (NCBI): domain Eukaryota; kingdom Metazoa; phylum Arthropoda; class Arachnida; order Araneae; family Salticidae; genus Maratus; species Maratus speciosus. Next base: position 465,995,226 of record OZ010789.1, read on the forward strand.
CCCCCCCCCCCCACCCCACCCATGCTCATCTTATAAAGTTTAAAATCTTTAAAAAATTTAGTTTTTTTCTGCTCTGTTTGGGATTTTGCTGTAACACTAATTAAATAACCATCTAAATTATGCCCCCCCCCAAAAAAAATTATTTCCTGAGACCCCCCCCCTCCCAGTACACACAGTTAAAAATCCAATTACTTTTTTCTTTTGTTCTTTTATAACTTTCTTGCAACAATAATTAAGTAATAATCTTCCACCGCCCCCCCCCCCTCCCAGAAAGAAAATCCCCTTCACCCTTTCCCTACCCCTCAGCATTCAAAGTTGAAAATATTTAAAACTCTAATATAATTTTTTTGAAAGATTTTTATGCTATATTGTTACTTTGTAGCAACAATAAATAATCATCTAACTCTCCTCTTAAATTTCTCTTCACCCACCCGCAGTAAAAATGGCGAATTTCTAGACATGGGGGGTGGGTTACAGAAAACGTTTGCCTCTTTTTTTACATTTTGGTTGTTCTCACCTTTGATATCTTTTTAATGGAAGGCGGAAAAGTTATTTTAGATAACATATATATTTTAAAACATAAATTATACATGTGATTCAGTGGTGAGATTAGCCAAACGGCCAAAAGAAGGTAAATTTTTGCTTTCCTCCCACATATTTATAAATTCGCCCTTGGGGGAACGGACAGAACAGAAATTTTAGGGAGGGGTGATTTTATTAGTATTAAACCTTACTACTAAACTAAACTAAACTCTGTGGCTATACAATCCATGAAGGAGCTGGGCAGACAGTGCCCATCTCTGTTTTCTTGACCCCGGGACCCGAAATGCTATGCAGCATGCGTCCCGGCCAGGTGATCGGCCTAACGCGGGTCCCTCGGTGTTTAGTTCCCAAGCAAGCTTGGTACTCATTTTTATCATACCCAAAGGGATGAAAGACTGAGTGAACCCAATCGGGAGTCGAACTCTCGACCTAGAGGTCTGCACGGGCCGGAATTTCCAGGCTCGGGCCCGGCCCGGCCCGAAGGAAAGCTATTTTGGCCCGGCCCGGTGTAAAAATTGAAAGCTCGGCCCGAGCCCGGCCCGTTTACATTTTTACCGTTCTCGGCCCGGCCCGGCCCGTACAAAAATCAGTGAAAACAGGCCCGTCCCGGCCCGACTCAATTTCAACAAAAAATTCCGTTTTTTCTCGATATACAATTAAGATTCTTTTAATGAATAATGCATGCATATTTATGGGAACATTTTACAGTATATTTTAAATTACTATGTGTTTGCAAAATAGAAAACACACAATAGTAAACATTAACGATTACTTACAGTGTTTTAGTCAACGTCTCTACAGACGTTTCAAAATTTAAATAAGGGTTCATTAAAAGATTATTGTAGTTTAGAATAAAGTGTTAAAAAACATGATAACTTTTGAAGCTTATAATAAAAAGTAGATTTGTGAAAATATTTCTGCCATTTTTAAGCCTTTTCTCAAATCCAAAGGAGCTACATTTTGATACATTTATGAATTCATTTCTTTTCGGAAACGCATGAGATTGGCAGGTATTCTTATTCAGAAACCATGTAAATGCCGTTTTTTTCTTAGATAAAAGTAATATATCTTTCAGAAAATACTGCCAAAGTTAGCGTTTTGAATCGAATTTCCGGAAGCGATATCACAGGAAAGGAGAAAAACGTACAGTCACGTGACAAGAGTCTCTGTTATCTCTGTACGTAATTTATGAAAAATGGAAACGCTATTCGATTCCAAATGCCTTCAATACTTAGACCTGTCAATTTTATGCCTTTATAGTCAAAAATGAGTCAGAAAATGTGTCTGAAAGTTTCGCATTGTTGAGCAGTAAATATGAGAACCACCTTAAGGTACATTTCCAAAGATACTGTTAACAGAAGTTCATTATTGCTATTAATACTTTTACAAAACATAATGCCTGTCCTACACATCCTGAGAACGATTAAGACCAGTTCCGTCCCGGCACAAGTCTGCCGATAAAATTAAACCCGGGATCAGGCATCATGTAACTGTACGATGCCGATCTCTACGATGGACATGTTACATTTCTGTAGTGATGTTGTTAAGCTCGCATCGGCTCGTAACGCACATTTATACTTCTCGAAAAAGTCATATTCATTGGAAATGGCCTCGTATTTTATCTGCTACTCTCAAATTCTTATATCGGGCCGATAGGCCCGATTAATTTTTTTTATCGGCCCGGCCCTGCAGGCCCGTTCAATTTTTTTGCCGGTCCGGCCCGGCCCGTTGAAAAAATTGCCCTAATTCTGCCGGCCCGGCCTGGCCCGTTTGAAAATCCTCCTCCATTCCGCCGGCCCGGGCCGGCCCGCGGGCCGGGCCGGGTACGGGCCTCGGGCTAAGCCCGGGCCCGTGCAGACCTCTATCTCGACCTGCAGCTCGGCAGTCAGATGCTCTGACCACTACGCCACTGAGCTTCATTAAACCTTACTACAAAATAATAAATAGGGCAGATATATTTTTTAAATAAATATAAAAGAACTTAAACTATTTGCTAGTTGGAGGGAGGGGGGAGGGGGGAGTGGAACTTTTTGGGTAAAGGGCTATGATTATTATTATTAAAGGGGTATATTTAGATGATTTTAAATTCTGTATATACGAGGGAATTCTCTACATGCGAGAGGGAAAGGGCGGCATTTTGAGAGTAGAGAGATAATTTAAGTGGCATATTATCTATTTATTGTTAGTCGAGAGCAGCAAATAGGACAGACGATTTTTTAACTAAGAGTTTCACAAATCTTATTTTGAATGCCAGCGGGGGTGAGAGGAAAACATAAATTTTGAAGGAAGGGTGTTTGTAATTTAGATAATTGATTATTTACTTATTGTTACTAGAGAGCAACAGATAGGAAGAATTTTTAAAGATTCAGAAGATTTTTAACTTTTTGTGCTGGGAGGGGGAAAGGGAAGGAAAGCGGATATTTTACGAACGGCGGAGTGGATTTCATTAAAATTATGTAAAAATAAAAATCCACCAAAAGGTAAAAAGGTGGAAAATGGATTTTTTAAATTACCTTGGATTTTTTAAATAAATTTTATGTGCAAAACAAAATGAGAAGGGGGGGGGGGGGCTTATATTTAGTAATGAAAAAGAGAGTCAAAATTGCTTAGAAATGGGAGATTTTGCGATACATCACTGGAGTGGTTACTGTAGAAGCATTTATAAAAACAAAGTTTTTCTGCCACTAATGTGCGGAACCGTTTCCGAGTAGTTTTTGTAGGGTAATAATTAGTTTTATCAGGCCAAAATATAGACTTTTCGGACACTATCAATTCACAAATAAACATTTTCATGTTCAACAAATATGTTTTACAAACAAAATTATAAATTAACAGCATTAGCATTGTCATTAAAATTAATATTATTTTGTTCCTTTTACATGCATACATTCAAATACGCAGCTAAAAATGTTTAATTAAGGATTAATGGTATCATAAAAAGGAAAACCGATATTCTGGTTTGAGAAAGCTGATTAATATGTATGCCATAAAAACAACTCCGGTAACGTGTCCCAAAATCAGTGGCAGCAATAAAAACTCTGTTGTTATAAATGAATCTTCAAATCTCGAAAATATATTGCTTTCTAAAATTTCTCAGGTTACAAAGAAAGCTTTTTCGGATCGTGGGCAACTCGGAAGATGTTACTGTATATTTTTGTTTGAGGTTACATTATATTTCCGTAGATCGAGAAATATTTGTTATTTTTTCAGTGTAATCAATATTTATAATTCTTCTTTGTGTACAGAATTGTTTTTTCAGAGATCAGACATTAAAGACGGAAAATATTAGTCTCTGGAACGTCTCATGTGATCTAAAAAAATTCTCTTTTTTTTAAGTGGAGAGGGTTAGAATCCCATAAGCCCCTCTCTATCTTACGCTCCTGATTTTTATATAGGAATATGGGATAAAAAATTAACGACCTCCACCTAGAGATAGCTGTCTGATGGTAAATAGCCAAAAGAGATGGACACTAAATAAAGCATAACACTATTTCTACCACGATTTTGTATATACCTATTTCTACCAAAAGGTGTCTTTTGACACCTTTGCGTTTGAATGCAAATAATTGTCAAAATCGTTGTGCTTTAAAATTTTCAGTTAAATATAGATAATTTGAGCAACATATTTATTAATACATTGAGGTGTATTTATCAGAGATTATTTAATCAGGTTCAGAGTAAATTCTAGCTTAATTCATCAATCTACAAAATATAGATATACATAAATATAACCAAGCATATTTTACGTTAACAGTAACAATAATTAAAATATATTATCTTCTTATTTAGTTATTTATTATTAGAAAGGTAATCAAGCATTTTAATATTGTTAACTTAAAAAAAAATTTAGTCTCGTTTATAAAAATTCAACCTTTGTAACAATAACAAAAAAAAGAGTAGTAATAAAATTCTTTTGCTATTCAATACCACAGTTTTTACACGAATGAAAACAAAATTCATTTGTATTGAACTCACTACCAGAATTGGACCAGAAGAAAACGCGTTATTAATTTTTTTTAGAACTAGTCACTGCAATGATTTATACTAAAGTGCAACATAGCGGAATACAAGCTAATATCAAAGTTATGCATCAACTCCTCTATTTTCAGTTACAACCGAAATCGGGATTCACTGATCTGATTATAATTGATATGATGCTGTAAAATGGTGTTGATATGTATATGTAAAATGTCTTAAAATTATAAATCATATGAATTCCTCCAAAATTACGAATTATAAAATTACGAATTATAAAATTAGGAATTATAAGGTGTCAAAAGACACCTCATGGTAGAAATAGGTATACACTGTGCACATTTTTAAAACCAGGATGAGCTGGAGGAAAATGATATCGCTGCATAAATTTAAGAACTATTGTAAGAAAAGTCAAAAAATTAATTGTGGAGAAATGATTAAACGTAGGGAATAATTTTAAGTTAAAATCTGAAAGGTGTCTTTTGACAACTCTTGGTATACAAATAGTGTTAACGTTAACTTAGCATCTCAGCATTCTTAAAAGAAAAAAGATCACGAACATAGGTATAAATGTTATTCATTACACAACTACATGGTGAAAAATAAAGTTTGTTCTCCCTCAAAATAAAAACGAACACATATACCACGGGATCGATTCAGAAAAAAATTAAAGCATCTTCGAGGCCCCTTCAAAAAAAAGTCACTTCAGTTGTTATAATTACATAAAACTAAGCTGTTCCCTTTTTCTTTTTCTTTCTTGAGATTTGTAAGGAGTTGAAATAAAGAAGAAAGAACTAAAAAATAATAATAAATTTTAGAAAGAATTAAATCTTAGGAGGAAGAATTTAAAAAATATAGTATATCATTAAATGCTTAGTTTGGACTTCAATAACCTGGATTTGATCTTGCGTTGCAAAATTTTATTTTTCACAAAAATATAATAAATTTTACAATTTTTGTTTGTTTTTTTTTACAAAATGGAGATCGAATTAAAGAAAAACATGCATAGACCCCGAAAATCGATATCGAAAACTTAGAATAATTTTGATATATTGATCAAGCGTAGCTTCTGAGAAACGATTAAAAATAGAAAGAACAATAGTGAGAGATAAAAATAAGAATATAAAAAAACATTCAGCAACAAATAAAGAACTACTTACCTCTGATACTTAAAATTTCAAAAAAATTTCTAAAAAAAGAAAAAAAAAAAAAATAGTAATTATTGTATGCAAAACTAAACTAAAACATATCACTATCTAAATTTTGATAATAAAATTTTACAATAATTTTTATAATAAAATTCTTTCCTAAAAGTGTTACCTTTCTATAAAAGGAACATTTTTTTTTAATCAAATGAAAATTATTTTGTAAAATTTTGAAAATCGTACAGCTTCTTGCTGTCCGTTCCAACAGGAATCAATATTTGGTTATACAGGGTGCAATATGTTATCTATCGCCGACCTTTAATTTCTCAACCGTTGGTCGTAGACATATAGTTTCAATTACAAAAACGTTTCAAATGAGGTAAATATTCATGTTGGGGCATTATTTAAAGTAAAAAAAAAATCAATTTTATAAAAAATACGAAATCTAACTTTTTATACGGTCCCCCAGTCCCTATAATTATATTTAGTAAAAGTTTACACATATCATAACAGATGTAACAAAAAAGTTTGACATCTGTACTACAAAAATTGACCGAGTTATTAAATTTCAAAGTTTGAGATTTTTGCACATGATTTTGTCTTTCATTAAGGGATCAGTTAAAAGATGAATTAAAGTAATTCTAGATCAAAATCAGTGTGCAACGTCCTTTTTACAGCGAAGCCACTTTTAGCCGGTATCGTTGGTACTTTTGAATGTTGTTCGACCGAGAGGTCTGCACGGGCCGACATTTCCAGGCCCGGGCCCGGCCCGACTCTTAGAGAAAAAAAATCGGCCCGGCTCGGCCCGATACAAAAATTAAAAGTTCGGCCCGGGCCCGGCCCGTAGAAAAAATAATATTGGGCCCGGCCCGATAAAAAAAATTGAAAGTTCGGCCCGGCCCGGCCCGAGTGAACTTCTACAAAACATTGATTTTTACGTCGAATTGGTTAAAAATTTGTCTTGTACGAGGAGTTCTGACCTAAAATATTTATCTTAATTTTTTTTTTCATGTTTATAATCTTTATTTTTATAGAAGTGCAGCAGGCTGCGATATTTATTTTTTTAATGAATCTCTATTTCTTGTATGTAAATGTTTCAGTTATCATTAATATTGTTAATCCATATTCCATGTATAGAAGTGTTAAAAATCGGAAAAATGCTATACAGTAAAATCTTCTAAGATGGAAGTGCATAGAAAAGAAAAAAAAAATGCGTTATAGACAAGTAACCTTCTTAGCAAGTGTAAATGTATTATATATTCTTTTCTTACTTATTAGTATATTTATTTTGCCTGGATCAACACGTTTTTCAGTTTAAAATAGGCTTCCGTCATAGGCAGGTTCCTTTTCACACATTTTACTGTATTTTAATTTAGTTATATTTTAATATGCGTAGAAATCTACTATTCTTTAAAAATAATAAATTTTAATGTTTAAGTGTAGAATAATGGCGATTCAAAAATGTATGCATTTTTTGCAAAAACTTTTGGGCCAGGCTTAATTTAACTGACCTTTAAATGGACCAGGCCACGCTGAAACAATGATTTTCATATGGGCTGGCTCAAAACTAGGACTGAAAATTTTGGGCCATGAAGACTAGGAATGAAACCAGGCTCGGCTCTGTACAGGAAAATTAAGTTAGGCCCGGCCCGACCCGAGCCTTCAGAAAAAAGTATGGCCCGGCCCGAACAGTGTGGAGCCCGGGCCCGGCCCGAGTGCCGTGAATGAAAATCGGCCCGAGCCCGGCCCGTGCAGATCTCTTTCAACCCATATAAGTTAGCTCAAATTTTTAGATGAAATAACCCTATTTGGTGATTCCCCGATTTGATGATACCGGCTAAAGGTGGTTTCTCCGTAAAAAGGACATTGCACTCTGATTTTGATCTCGAATTACTTTAATTCATCTTTTAACCGATCCCTTAATGAAAGACAAAATCATGTGCAAAAATCTCAAACGTTGAAATTTAATAACTGTGTCATTTTTTGCAGTACAGCTGTCAAACTTTCTGTGTTATATCTATTATGATATGAGTAAACTTTTACTAAGTATAACTATAGGGACTGGGGACCGTATAAAAAGTTAGTTTTCGTAATTTTTATAAAATTGAATTTTTACTTTAAATAATACCACAACATTAATATTTAGCTCATTTGAAAAGTTTTTGTAATTGGAACTATATGTCTACGACCAACAGTTGAGAAATTAAAGGTCGGCGATAGATAACATATTGCACCCTGTATATCAATATTCGGATTATTCTGAAATCGAATTTTAGATGTAATTCTTATTAGATTACCGAAAAAAAAAAAAAAATGTGAGAAGTGAAAGAAACGACTCATACAGTAGGGGAAGTGGGGGCACATTGGGACACGGGGCACATTGGGACAAAGGCTCTAATTCCTTTATTATTGCAAAATAAATTTTGTAAAAATTCACACTAGATGGCGCTACTAATATATGCTTGCACCTGTGTTTCCAGCTCATTCATTCAAGTCTGCTGTCTGTGAGTAAGGTAAGTCTATTTTATCACATCAAAAGTAAATTTTTAAAACTCATTAAATGTTGGTATTAAATTTTATGGAAAAAATTATTTAAAATTCTAGATATATATTATGCTTTTATAAACATTTAGCTTTCATTTCCACCATAAATCATTATTCCATGTGCTCTAGAAAATTAGGCCTAACCATTTGTTTTAATAATGACCTATTGGGGCACATTGGGACAGTAATGCATGGGGTACATTGGGACAGTCTCAATCTGCCTCCATCCAGTTTTAATATGAATCTCATAGATATATTAATAGCTTTTCTTTTAAGATTTCTAATATGCTAATTATTTATCTATTTCTTTTTTAGTTCTACTAATTGATATTCTAGTTTATCATTTTTTTTTTTTTTTTATGAAATTAATAGATATTTTAATGATTTTCTTTTTTTCTTTGTTTGTTTGCTAGTTTACACTATTTATTTAGTTATGTTAACTGATACTCCAAATTTAATTTCATTCTTATTTGATACAAATATTCTAGTCCATGAATTTATTTTTCTAATATAAATTCTAATTTATTAATTTCATTTTCTAATACCAATATAACATATATTTTAATAGCTTTGTCATATATTACATATATATTTTTATAGTTAGGCTAACTGATATTCTAAATTTATTTTTATTCATGTTTATTTAATACAAATGCTCTAGTTCATGAATTTATTTATTACTAATATAAATTGAACATATATTCTGGTTTATCAATTTCATTTTCTAATACCAATATAACATAAATTTTAATAGTGTTCTTTTATACATTTTTACTATTTGTTATTTTTTTTCATAGTTGTATGCTAGTTGATATTCTAAATTTATTTTTATTCTTGTTTATTTAATACAAATATTCTAGTTCATAAATTTATTTTATTAATAATTATTGAATAGATATTCTAGCCTATAAATTTCATTTTCTAATACCAATGTAACATATTTTAATAGCTTTCTTATATGTTTTTTCTATTTGTTATTTATTTTTATAGTTATGTTAATTATTTATCAATTTCTTTTTCAGATATTCTTGTAATACAGGAAAATGGTGAGAAATTATAAACCAAAAACTGAAAGGACTAAAATTTCAGAAGAAAATATGGAAAAAGCAATAGATGATATTGTGAAAAATAAAGTTTCTGTGAGAGATGCTGCTATAAAATATGATCTATCAAAATCAACATTATTTAATAGATTGAAAAAGGTGAGAAAAAACAAGACTGATTGTGTAACAAATATAAATTATAAGTTCCAGTCCAAATATACATCTCAACAGATCTTCACAGCTGAACAAGAACTCTTGTTGCGAAATTATTTGATTTCATGTTCTCAATTGAATTATGGTTTAACCTGTGCAAATACCAGAAATTTTGCATACCAATATGCAAATCATTTGAAAATTTTTATTCCTGAAAGTTGGGAAGAAAATAAAATGGCAGGTATTGATTGGTTACAACACTTTATGCATCGTCATACTGAACTTTCACTACGAAAACCAGAGAAAACAAGTGTAGGGCGAGCTTCAGCTTTTACTGCTGCTGCAGTTAAAGCTTTTATGGATAATTATGACACAGTCATGTCAAAATACCATTTTACTCCTGAAAATATATACAACTTAGATGAAACTGGAATTACTACTGTAATGGATCCTCCTAAAGTGATTTCGCAACGTGGACAAAAGCAAGTTGCACAAGCAGCATCATCTGAAAGAGGGCAATTAGTTACAATGTGTTCAATTGTCAATGCCATTGGAAATTCTCTTCCACCAGTTTTTATATTTCCCAGACATAAATACAAGGACTATTTTTTGAAAGGTGCTCCTCCCGGTAGTAAAGGTTGTGCTACTCCTAGTGGATGGATGAATGGAGACATTTTTCTTGAAACTTTAAAACACTTTCAGAAGCACTCCAGAAGTTCAAAAGAGCATCCAGTTTTAATTATCCTGGATAATCATGAAAGCCATACAGCACTAGAAGCTATTTTATATTGTAGAGAAAATGGAATTGAATTGTTGACTTTTCCACCTCACATCGACTACAGCCACTTGATGTCGCAGTATTTGGTGCTTTCAAAACCAATGTAAAATCTGCAATGAATGATTGGATGATGAATAACCCCGGAAAGAGACTCACAATATATGATATTCCAGAAATATCAAATTTTGCTTACAAAGCTTCATTTACAATTAAGAACATTTTAAGTGGATTTAAATCTGCAGGCATATGGCCTATCAATCACAACATTTTCGATGAAAATGATTTTTTTGCCATCACAAGTGACTCAGGAACATAAGACGGAATCAAATGTAGTGAATTCAAGTCCTTCTGCTGAACTTGCAAGAAAAGATTTGGATAGTCAAGAATCTGTTACGGTATCTGTTGAAGCAGATCTGTCTGGTACATTATGTATGAATCAACAACAATCTTTGATATGTGATCTACAGACAACTTTGTTACCAAATGGAAGTTCATTAACGACACCAGAATCTCTCAGACCATTGCCTTAATACAATAGAAAATATGCTATAAAACGAAGAGGTAGGAAATGTGGTAAAACACACATTTTAACTTCTACCCCTGAAAAAAATCTCATTCAAGACAAAGCGAATCAACAGAAAGCAAAAAAGAAGCATTCAGTTCCAAAGAAAGAAGCCTTAGCAGCTAAAAAGGCTAAATATAATATAAAAATTGATTCATATAGTGACTCTGAAAGAAGTTTAGATTTTAATGTGGACAGCAATTCAGAATGTGAATCATACGATGATATTGACTTGTATCAAAAGCTAAAGATATTTGATCCATCAACAGATGCATTGCAGGTTAATGATTTTGTACTGGTGAAATTCCTTGCAAAAAATTTTGTAGGATCCAAGCAGGGTTGCAAAAAAGCCGGCTAAAATTAAAAAAAGCCACGCCAGTGGCTTTTATTGGTTTTAACCGGCTTTTTTTGGCCAAAATTGGCCTTTTTTGGCCAAAATTGGCTTTTATACAGTAAAGCATTTTAATTATAAATGACACATTTTTATGTTTTTTTTACTTAGTTTTAAAGGCATTTAATTGGGATAGAAATCAATATAACCCAATTTTTCCATATAATGAAGACATTAATATTGGAATAAAAGGCCTTACCAATTGCTTTCTCTGGTTTACACTGACTTAACACCCCCCCTTTTTTTTTTTCATTTTTACTGCTTTATATAATTAAAAAGGACAATGGTTGCTTAGTTATATATTTTATTAACTAATTTTAAAGGATATTAATATACAAGTCTTATTTTATTTCTCATAAACATTTATTTAAAATCACACAAAGTCATTTAATAAAAACACCATTTCTCTATACTCAAACAGTATTATGAATAACATATGCATTAATTTATGCAGAATATGCACTATTTTAAATAGCAACTAGCTTTTCAAAATTCTAATTCAACAAGTTTTATGTGGAGAATTTTTTTAATTCTCTTTATTTTATGCACACTTACACGTACTAAGATTTCCTCAAATATTATATCCTCCCTAATTTCTCTTTCAACATTGTTCATTCTAAGATTTTAATCTGTCCGTATGGACATATCTGGAATAAGTTACATAACAGCTTAGTAGCAGAAAAACCTTTTACTATATCAATTTTATAAATTAGAATATCAATTGCTTATTACTGGATGTTTGTTCTCAAGTATTATATAAGATAATTTCAGTTATTAAATACATGTATACTATTTAGTTTTAGTCAATTTTAAAAGTATATCACTATGTAAGAATGTTTCTATTTTGATGTGTGATATTTTCTTATTATTTCATATAATCTTTAAAATGTGTGGTATGTGTAGAACTATGATAAGGAATTCCAAACCAATACTTTGGAGTCTAATTTAATGTATTCATCTGAATATTTATAATTTTTTTTCTGGCATAATGCCTCCACAGTTGCATTCTAGCAATTATAAGGACTTATTTATTTGACAAAATTTAATAGAAATTTATATTTTTTTAGTAGAAAATATTTATAAGTGTATTAAAAATAAATTAATGGAAATTTTATATGAATTATCTATAAACCACCTTTTTGAAAAATAAAAGCCGGCTTTTTTCAATTAAAGCCGGCTTTTTTTAGGTGGCTAAAACCAAAAAAAGCCGGCCGGCTTTTTTTGGCCTGGATAAAAGCCGGCAACTCTGGATCCAAGCCAATTCATTATATTGGTCAAATTGATAGGATAGGAAAGAAAGAAATTAATGTGTCTTTTCTAAGAAGAAAGGGTAAATTATGGAACTTCATTTTCCCAGAATCTGCAGATGCAAGTGCAATTAATTTAAATGTCATAGTTATAAAACTGCCATCCCCAATATCATTGCCTGGAACATCAACACGATCCTATACAACTTTAAAATTTTGCGCAGATTTACAAGATTATGATGTGCGTTAAAATGTGGGTGTTATTCATTGATTATTTTGTAACAACTTCATTTCTCCATTAAATCAATTATTCATTATCATTTCTTTGTATTAATTTACTGTTTAATAAGCATTTCATTTAGTTTAAGAAATTATTTTGTAATATTGTCATTAGATAAAAAAAATAAGATGGTTGTCCCAATGTGCCCCATCTTAAAATCAGTGCTGTCCCAATGTGCCCCATGCACGGGGCACATTGGGACAAGTTTTCATAATTTTTGTTTTAATTATTTCTACTTAAATATTAATGGTACACTGTTCATTTAGTATTTAAAAGATGACCAATAATATAAGGAATAAGATAAAATAACATCAAAGTACTAAATCATTTTTAAATTTGAAAAAAATATGATTTTATAAAAAGTGTCCCAATGTGCCCCCACTTCCCCTATTTTTTTTACTTGGTATCTTGCACGAATTCTTTAGAAGAAAACAATAATAATAATTGGATCGATAATGCCAATAAAAATGCCCCGCCCCATTCATCAAAATACATTTTTTTTTTGCTCAAAAATTGTTTTCTTTGCCAGCCATAAGAAAAACAAAGACAAATGGGGAAAAACAGATTATCAGATTAGAATTTTGAAATTGTTATCAAAAGCTTCAAATATTTTTGGCATATCGATTATATGTAGCTTTCGAAGAATGATTAAAAAAAAAAAAAATAAATAAATAAATAAACACAATTCCAAGCAAAAATTAAAATCACGTAGCTAGATTTGAATTCTATCCGAGATTTATTCTTGATAAACTACATTTCGAACGTAGCACTAATCTTTTTTTTTTTCTTTTTTTAGTATAAAGGGGAAAAAAGTGATTTGCAAATCAAAACAATTATAGACGATATTTCCAAATTTTCGTTATATACATGAAACTAAAATTATGAGGAACTGTTAAATTGTAACATTTTAAAATTTAACGAAAGAAAAAAAATATTTATTTCTTATGAACTAAAAGAAAAAAGCACTGTTTTATAAATTAAATAAAAATCATTCTTCCACAGATTTATTTTTTGAATGATGAGAAGTGAATATATAGCCTGTTCCCACAGGAATCAATGTGGGTTGGTTATACTGAAAACTATATTGAAGTATTTAATCTTCCTTGGATTTCCCAGAAAATTACCACATTAGTCATTAAATGTTAAAAAGCTACTGCCAAGAAAAAAGAAACAACTTTTAAGAAAGAATTTTTAACGTGGCATATTGTAAGTTTTTCATAAAAACTATGCAGGGGGAAATGAATGAATGAAACTTTATTACACAACCCTCACTAAAAATAAAAAAGCTTTCTTTCATTCATTCAAACGAAAAACGAATAAAAGAAACCGCAATTTTTTATGAACAGTTTCATACACATACCACTTGTTCAAATTTATTTAGCTGTTGCTATTTTCTCTGTTTATAAAACAACAGTTTGCATATTGCATATGCGTACAGTCACTCTTTTCCTCATCTATGAGTTCTACTGCCCTAAATTTCATTCTAAAATGTCAGATACACGACCTTAATTGCTTCTCAACTCTCTGTAAAGATAAAACACAAACCGTCTGATGTTTAAAAAATTGAATAAGTAAATAAATATGGAAATGAAGTAAGTAATATTTAAAATTCAAACTTGTTTACCTTCAGGTATAAACAATTTTTTTTTTTTTTTTTATCAGAATCGGAAGTAAAGAGACCTTTAGGGTTTCTTTCATCTCACGAAACCCTTATAGTTTTGCTTCTCTGTCTGTCCGTCACAGCGCTCGTACTCGGAAACTATTTAAGTTACAGACTTTTTTCTTTTTCTTTTTTTTTTTTTTTTACATGCAGCTGAATACCCCCTATCATACATAAATAATAAAGTTTTGAAAAAGTTATGTTATTTTAATTAAATAAATCAATGTAATAACATCTCGCCATTTTTCCGATTTCAAAGCACAATCTTAATTTCAACCATTTGTCGCGAACTCGGAAGTCCTGTGGTAGAGTGTGTTATTTTTCTAACCGGAAGATCCCTGGTTGGAAGCATGTTGGTGGAAGTTGAGATTTTCATTTTTTACATTTAACTGTCCGATGGATGTAACTACAAGAAATTTCGTATTTTTTAGAAATTTTACGAGTTTTTTTTTTTTTTTTTTTTTAATTTTAATAAATGTTAACATCCTTTTTTGGCGCGATCTAGTGAATGTTTGGAAAGTGAAAAAATTGGAGACCGGCTAACTGCGCCGATGCCGACCCTTCTTTGCCTCCCCCTGTATGAACTGCGCTCGGCGTCACGTTGGACCGGATATCATCGTCAACCCCCTCTCTTATACTTATGGGCACGAAGTGACAGCTTTTTTTTGTTAGAAAGACTCTTTTCTGTTGGCGTTGATTCGCTAAATTGGGCGCTTTATCGATAATTTCGGCTATCAATAATGCTTTTCTTAAACTCGCAAAAAACTTATACACATACATTTTATATGTGAGTATAATTTTTTTTGTTGTTGTTAATAATAACTATTAAATCACAAAAAAATCGACACTATAAAAATGTATATTCCGCTAATATAATATGCACAAATTGAAAAAAAAAAGGGAAATAAATAGAAGTATGGTGATAAAAAAATCCATATATATAACCATGATAGATAGAACATTACAAATCATCATCAATTTCAAATATTTACACAAGAAATTTAAACGTTGAAGAATTTTTTTTAATTACTTTAGAAGAGAAAATTTTATGAAGAAATAAAACTTGTTACCCAATAATGCCATTTTTTTCTCCAAGCATATTATTTTTCATTCAATAATATAATATTTGACATGGGCCAGTTATGTATGGAAACAAATATTTTCGTAAGATTTAAACTAATATCTCATTTACTCTGCCTTTAGATGTTTCATTCTAAGATTCTTCAAGAACCTAACATTATTAACATTTATATACAGATATTTACAGATATTTCATAATTCAATTAATATGCTAGAAATAAATTTCACTTTAATATTATTCTCTGTAGTATTTTGAAAGAAAGATGCTGAGGAAAAAAAACAACATTCTAAATGGAAGAATATTCTTGCTGCTGAAATGAGGGTTATGATTATCTGTTACAGGTTATCTCGCGATTTATTTCGGACGCCAATATTTTGCCAAAAATTTTCTTCCCAGAGAATAAACATTTATTTTATATTACTACCTATAGTTCTTGCAAAAATGAATACATTTTTAATCTTTTTTTTTTTTTAATTATTTAATCATTCAATAGATTTTCGATTAAAATAAATAAAATATTTCGTTTTAAATATCATTAGCGTAAAATAAGGTAAGGGAGGAGGGGATTCTACGTCAAATTCCTCCAAGATTATAAACTAATAACATGCATACAGAACTCATTGTGTTAAATAAATACATTATATGTAAAACCAACGTAAAGAAAAGTATAAACAGCCAAAATTTTTAGCATACAACTGTTTCGTGGCTCCATAATGAGAGCCTTTATTAGAAAAGAAAAATTTTTTTAAAGAAAGAAAAAGAATGCAGCAATAGCAGCAAAGTTGTAATGTTACTGCTACTACTGTTTCTCTGTCTGTCTTTTCTGAAGATTAAGCCTTTAAGCACATAAATGCTCAATTTATATAATGGATGTTTGTGCTTTTCGTTAGTCTTTAGAATGGATCCTTTTCTTCTGATGGACTGATGGCTTCCATTATTATGAAACAACCATTATAAATGAAGTGTTAGGTGAAGATGAAAGAGCAGTCGTAAAAAGTTAGAAGTCCGATTTTCTGGACAGAATGGGAAGGAAAAATGGCCATAATTAAAAAAAAAAAAAATGTATATGGGCATTTCCCCCCCACATTCTGACCAGAGTTCTAACTTTTTACGGCTGCTCTTTCATCTTCACCTAACACTTCCTTTATAATGGCTGTTTCATAATAATGGAAGCCATCAGCCCATCAGAAGAAAATAACTCGGTTAAGGCGGAAACTTGGTTAAGCGGGACTCGGATAATCGGGACTCTACTGAGTATTTCATTTAAAAAATGGTCCTTAGAATATTTTTGTTGGTGTTCAGAGGGGGGTCATGATCCCCGTGAACTCCCCCTTGGACGCGTCATTGTAGATTGCATAGTTCAGTATTACATATATTATGATTACATATTTTAAATTTAAAAATAAGTTGGCTATTCGAAAATTAGTAAAATTCTCTTTGTAAATATACTTTCCGGAAGAGAGGGGGGGGGGGGGCAAAATCCATGTTTGCCCCGGGTGCAAAAAAGGCTAGTTTCGGTCCTGTTTAAAAGGTGGCTTGATAAAGCAGCATTGAAACGATGCAAAGTTAAAAAACAAAAGAAAATCACAACATATTTTGTAAAAAAGATGAAGTGTCGTACGTGTCTATCTAATAAAGTGCCCGAAATTACGCAATTGACAAAATAAGTAAGTTGACTCTGTTTATTATTTTCATAAAGAACATGCTTTTTTAACACTATTTCTACCCACATCCAATAACACCTTTCAAAGTTTTGATTTTTATTTATTTTCCTTTTAATTTTTAAAGATAATAAGTATTAAAACAACTCTTCAATGTACTAAAAATGATTCGGAATTGTTTGATCTAAAACTTACAAATAAAATATTAATCATAAATCAAAATATGTTAAAAGTTGTCATTTGACATCGGTCAAAATAGTGTTGGCAATAAAATTTTCCACATTTAAAAAGGACTTTGAGGAATTTTAAGGGCTTTCGGTTAAGCCGATTTTCGGATAACCGGGTTTCTACTGCATATATATATATAATGTTATTTTTAAAAGTTACAGAAATTTAATTTTTTTGCGGTATTTAAATACTATATATTTAGTAAAACTTTCTTCGTGTACTAATAATTAAACAATAAAAGTTTCATTTTTGTACAAATAAAACTTACCGAGTTGTGATAACTTGAATTTTATGTATTTTCAGCATCTTTTGTCATTGAAAAAGGAAAAACACTTTTTATCCAAATGTTACAAGTCAAAATAAAAATTTTCTTAACAATGGTGTGTTTTTTAAAAATTAACATTAGATATTTCTTGAAATACCTTGAAAGAGCTAACAAAATTTGAGGCGGCAGTTTGCACCGCGCTATTTAAATGAGAAGTCCCCTTTCTTTCGTAGTAAATATTAGTAAGTATCCTGTAGTAATATTTTATTTGTATTCATTACGTTGAATATCTCATAAGATATAATGCAATGCTGGATGAATACAGACCTTAAGTATTGTGATTATTGTCGCCAAGATTTACCATAGCCGAATTTGCATCCAGAAGACTTTTTTGGGAAAAATAACTCTTTAAGGCAACCCTCAATAAAATGATGGATTGCTTATCTCACCCCCTTCGAGCGCAGTTCATACAGAAGGGGCCGAAGCTGTAGGCGCAATTTATGATCTCCTCCCACCGTAGGCGCAATTGATGTACACCCAAAAAATTAATATGGATTTTTTCGGAATTATTTCAGCATTTTAAATCTGTTTTAAACAATTTTTTCTTAAAAAAATTATATTTTATGTATACCTCGGCTAAATTTTGGAAATTGAAGAATTTAAAAATACATAACTTTTTAAAATTTTATTTAAATAATTTTACTTGAATTTTTTTAATTGGTCTAAAAATATTTTTTTAACTATTTAAAAATTAAATATAATGGTGCTGCTATTTATGTAACGGTTTAATAATTATGAATTAAAGATTTTTATTTCTTTATTAAGGATAAAGTGTTTTAAAAGAGATATTAAACGAAACCCTCTGTGCGATCTGCGATCAGACTTACCCACTTGTTTTGTCTTATGATTCAATAATCAAAGATATATCAGTATCATATACGAAAATCAAACCCACTTGTAAACTTAAATATTGTTAAATAATTAGTAAAAATACATTTCTACTTTTTATTTTTAACATTTTCTAACTGTAAGAAATGCTTGGATAACAACAAAATTTAACTACAGTTAAACCTGATAACATGAAATCTCAAGCAGTCTCAGAAAAGGTCTGTGTTGGAAAAAATTTCATATTCCCAGGTACAGTCTTCCTCACTTAATCGGGTCACGGATAATCGAATACCCCGCTTATTCGAATAGAATCCTCCGGAACCGAATTTATTCCCATTGGTTCTATGTTATTTTTCCCCGCTTAAACCAAGTACATTTTACGAACATCCCCGCTTAATCGAATAACAACTGTGTGACCGATGTTTGAAAATAGGCCCGGAAAGCACGTTTCAGCTGGAACTTCCTTCCAACTTTTGTCATTTTCGGTTCCTTTAGGCTTAAAACAAATTTTCGGTTCTTCCTGCAATGATTTCAGCCAGCAGGTGTATAATGGACAGGTCAAATGATTTCCCACCTTGATTTCCCCACCATCACTTCTTGCTGTTAACCAGGCTTTAAAGGCAATGCGCCGTCACTCGAGATGGTAGTTGTAATATTTTGCACTCATTCGAAAAATAACTCGATATTTATTCCTTTAAAATTCCACTTAAACCACTTTCAACGATTTTTTTTAAGGCAGTATAAGTAACGTAAATTAGAAGTAGCAAAGTTTTGGCCAAATTCAAACGAGCTGCATTAAGTGTGATGTAAACCATATAAATGTATGTACTGACATTAAATTAATACTTATTTACTTTATATTGGCATTTGTATTTATTTTAGTTTATGTTATTCTGTTAACGACTTATTATGCTGTTAGTTAAATATACCGTAGATGGTTATTTTGCCTTTTTATTGCGCATTAAATATTGCAGTTATGATTCCCCTTTTAATCAAATATCCCGCTTAATCGAATATTATCTTCAGGAACCGTCAATATTCGTTTAAACGGGGAGGACTGCAGTACATTGTAATTTATCGAGACCCAAATATGATGCGAGTGGATTTAGGTATATAAGAATGAAATTCAATGAAAACCTACTTGATGTTTTACAATTTCACATAGTTACTATGAATAAATCGGTTTTAATTCCTGTATATAAAAGAAAAATACAAAACTAAATTTAATTTTAAATAAATATTTCTGTATTTATCTGTTATTAACATTGAGAAAAAAAAATTATACAAAATTCCGCCAAGAGGAATATTAAAAAATCTATTTATTTATGATGGTCACTTGAACCAATTAAAAAATTATCAATGAAAAGTTAAAAAAGTATACTTTTTTTACTTATTACATAATTTAGAAATCGTAGATTTCGCTTAATCAAATCAAGTTTGTGCTACAAATTTTTATTTAATCAAATGGCTGATTCTAATACAAGTATTATCATTTTGTTTTTTCTTTTTGTTTTAATCATTTGTGTTATAAAAACTCTGAACCCCTGATATAAGCAGCATTTACTGCAGCACCTAATAACAGCATGTTTTCAACGTTAATATTAAAAATTATTCATTTTGTTAAACAACGGTTCATTATTCATCAAAATAGTACGAATTATTTTTTGAAGTATGTTCTTTACAGAGCAATCATCCTTATCAGTATATTCTTAACTATTAACCCCTTTTCTCAACTCATTTTCGCAGAAAGCGGTGTAACGAAAATGATATTTATAATCTTTTGACTTACAAGGAAATAAAAATATGCATTCGTTCACTGAACCGAAGTTTTCATTACAGTACATATAATATTTAAATTCGTATAATTCAATAGTTAAAAATAAATAAATAAATAAATAAACTGTTTGATTATAAATCACTTCAATAACCATGCCTCAACTGAATTTCAGTTTTCATTACAATGCATGAAATATTTAAATTCATATAGTTTAGTAGTTAAAAAAAAAAAAAAAAAAAAAAAAAAAAAAAAAAAACTGTTCGATTACAAACTATTTTAATAATCATGCCTCCAAGTCTTATTTTTTACGTTTAAAAATAAGTCAGAAAGATTCGCGTTACTGAGCAGAGAAAAAATATTTTACCGAGAACTGTCTTAAATTGAAAATTTTCATTATAATTTTCATTATCTTGTCGAAAAGAATTGGCCATTAAAAGGGACTATAGAAGATGGTCGGAGCTGTCGGTACCAGAAAATTGTCCCTTTAACTAGCGATAACGTGCTATTGAAAACATTATTTATTATAAAGTCGTTTGAAAATTTTTGTAACTTAAATTAGGATAATTTTTTACCTTGCCATTTTACACATGAATGATCAAATTGTGTAGAAAAATAATCATCTTGAAGAAGTTAAAAATACAAAGAATGTTTTCCTGTAGCGAAAACTTACATCTTTTCCCCACCAGATGGCGTATTCCAAAAGGGCAACTTTACGATGCAAGTTTTAATTCTTTTTTGTTTGAAAACTCATGAAATTGGTAATTATTGCTATTCAGAAACTATGTAATCGAAAGACGTTATCTATTTTTTTGGTAAACGTCAAAGATCTTTCAGAAAATACCGTCAAAATTGGCGTTTTGAACCGAATTTAGGGACAAAAGGCAGCAAGAGAGAAAAAAAAAAACAGGTTGTCACGTGATCGAAATTGCCTATAACTCAATAAGTAATTAATTTATCAAAAAACGGAAAACTCATCTCGATTATAAATTGCTTCAAAAATCAACCCTGCCAGTTTTGTGTCTTTATGTTTAAAAAGGAGTTAGTAAGTGTGTCAGAAAGCTTCGCTCTTGTTAAGCAGTGCACTTGAGAACTGCCTTAACTTGATACGCCAATATCATACAGCTCTTAATACGGAAGCCTGTCTAAAACGAAAATTTCCCGTACTATCTTGTTATTCCGTCTTGGCAGATTTTATTTTCTATGTATGTATGCATATACTAGCAGAAAAATAACCATATGTTATCATCGCCCCCCACCACCTTATGAAATTTCAGCGTTCGCTACTGAATTTACCTCCTGTGTTCAAAACCTACTACCTAGCTACCTAATAATTTTCTTTCCATCATTCCTCCAAGATCTAAAGTTTAAAAGAATGCGATAAAAAATGCGATCTCCACATAATAAAAAAGAACACGAAGTACTTCCCCATGCTGAGATAGCTGAAAAACCACATGATACAATTTCACTGGTTGATCCTTGAAATCAAAAATATAAATTCTGCAACAACTAAAACGTCGCAGAAAAGGGACTGTAGCCAACGACGATACTAATCATTCTAATTATGACATTTTAAAAGCTCTATTAAAAAAAAGGCCTTTTTTCTCTGCGATTTTATTTTGGAAGAATTACGGACGCAATGGAACAATCCTTCCAATGCTCACAATATGTTTATGAGAAGCCTGTACAGTAAAATTTCTTTACAACGAATCTCTGGGGAACACTGATTAATTTCGCAGAATTGAAAAATTCGTTAAAGTGAATATTTTTATACCGAAATTGGATAATAGGATTTTTTTTTACAATTCAAATTATATTCATTAAATTAAAAAATTCGTTAAACAGACATTCGTTATAAAAAGATTCTACTGTAAATGTGTATCAGATACCGCATAGAATTTTCGATTACGTCTTATTCCATTTACTTTCTAAAATATAATTAGGTTTTATGTTCCATTCAATAGTGCCAAACAGTCTCTTCCTAACACGTTTTGTCTTTCAAACGTGCAGCTGAATTTACCTCCCGTGGACAAAACCTTCTATCAACTACTTTTCTCTCCACCAAACCTCCAGGATCCAAAACATACAAGAAAGGATGAGGATAAAAAATGTGATCACCACATAATAAAAAAGAACACGAAGTAGTTCTCATGCTGAGATAGCGGAATAGCCACAGGATTCAATTTCATTGGTTGATCCTTGAAAACAAAAATATAAATATAAATTTTGCAACAACAAAAACGCCGCAGAAAGGAGACTGTTGCCACCACCCATACTGAGAATTCTAACTATACCGTCCATCTCCCCTGCCATTCCAAGACAAATATTTTTCCCTACTGCTTTCCGCTCTTCTTTATCCCAATTCTGGAATATATGGAATTGACTGCCGGCCGGCCTGAAGGCGTCGAGCCCAGCCCAGCTTCATAGGAAGAGGAAGTGAGATCTTCTTATCGCTTTACGGCAAAGCGTGTGGGGGCCCTAAATAGTGACCGCCTGGGCGGTTGAGACATCAAGGTTACTGGAAAGGGCATCATGTGCGCCTAGCAACAAAGATTATATTATTGTAGCTTAAAATCCCATGGCAACAACAACAAATTTGCTTATGCTGTGTGTCCAAAAAAATGTTAATTTCTTCTAAATATATTTTCATTTATGAAATCAAATAAGATTTGAACAGAAAATAAACTGGTATATTTCTCGAGTAAGGAGTTTTGTATTAAGTCTTAAAAATCATCCAAGATGGGTTTTATGAACGGTATTGAAATTTAAATCAGTATACTAAGTAAGACAAAAGTATTGGTATTGTCTCAATTAAATTTTCACTCATCAAAAGTCAGTCTTTTTGATTTTAAAAGAAATTTAAATGTGTTACAACAGCTCTGTCTCACTCAATTATTTAATAAATTTTCAAAGATTGCGAGATAGACAGTAGACACATGAATTAACTCATGTCTATGTAGAGAAAAGGTAGATAAAAATTCTTTTATTAATTAGGTAAAAAATTCTTTAAAGTTCAAAGCAAAGTTCCTCTTTAACATATAGAAAAGATCCTTTATCATACTGCGAAAAAACTATCTTTCATACAAAGAAAATAGGCCTTCAAGGTAGATCTCAAGTCCAAACTGGCTACTTTCTGACACTTCTTTTAATTATTTTTTTTCCCCCAATGAAATTGGCAGGTGCTCATATTCAGAAACTTCGAACTTGTATCTAATCGGATGTTTTCCCCTCCATTTTTTGGTAAACGCAGACGATTTTCCAAAAAACGCTGTGATTTAGGCAAATGTCAGGTCCGTCTGACATTTGCCCAAATATCTTAGCCTACATTTGCCTTACATTTGCCAAATATCTTATAATAGCCTTAGGCCCAAATATCTGGACGCTACAATGCGAGAGAGGGGGAAAAAATATTTTCAGGAGACAATAATAACAATAGCTTATAACTGAACATATAAGTAATTTAACGAAAAATGAAAAGAATGATTCTACTGCAAATCACTTCAATAATCATGCCTTCAAGTCTCATGCTTTTGCATTTAAAAATGAGTTAGAAAATTTATTCAGAAATTTACACGTTGTGGAAACGGGATAAATATTTTTTTCGAGATCACCTTAACAAAAAGAAATCAGTTTCAGATAAAGGAAAATTTCACAAAGATAAGGAAGAATTCTTGAAAGTACAAATAACTTTTGATTCTTAATTAAGAAAATAAATCCGCTTTATTGTTTTAAATTTTACACTAAACGCTTGTTTAAGCCCTTTGTATCTCTTTCTTTAATGTTTGTTGCTATATCTGTACGTTATTGTTTTAAATATACAATTTACATGTCGAGTAAGAATTGTATGAATGATTAACCTTCAAAAAAGAAATGAATAAAAACATAAATCCCAGCAAGAGAAAAACAAAACAAACAAACATGTGAGAACGGCCGATTACCAAAAGCCCAACCTCAGGTATAAAGTATAATCTCAAATATTCACAACGTGTGTGTCAAAAAAAATGAAGAAAAAAAGGGGGGGGGGTAGAACTTCTTTGGGCGGAACCCGATGCCGATCGTTTTTCATACCCCGAACCTTCGCTAGTTAGTATAATAGCACTATAGGGAAAAGGTTCCCTTTTCCACGAATTCGAAAGTAGACAGGAGAAAACTTCGCGTTCCAGAACCAATCCGCTGGAAAACCGAAACCCTTGGAATTCGTAAACTGAAAAGAAGAGAGGAGGGAAAATATGTCTACAGGTTGTTGAAGCGCAGGTGGCTTCGGTATTGAATATATAGTTGGTTTTGGAGGAGCATTTTTGGCACTTGTTGAAGAGTCCTCTTTAAACCGATATCTAAAATGATATTTCTTTGTTTCCTTTGGATTCCAAACATTTTTTTCACTTCAGACATAGGGTTCTTGTCGAAGCTTTTGTTCTCTTTGTATTAGGAGAAAAAAAAATATGGAAATTATATTCTATATATATTTTTTTTATTATGGCAAAATTATTAGCTCTGAAATCTCTCTTTTAAAGATGATCAAAACAGAGTTTCTATAAAATATACAATATAAACTTGCTCACTGGTTTACTTAAAAGGCGACTAAAATAATAGCAGTGATGCTACAAGTTAAACCAACTTAGTACTTTCGGCTTTTCCCAAGCCCTTCATCAGAGAACATTTTAATAACTAATGGCCGTTTATTTATACAAATACCTCACTTCATTTTGAAAATAAGAGAGCGAACGAAAGACGTATTTGTATAAATAAACGGCAATTAGTTATTAAAATGTTCTCTATTAAAATGTTTGATAAACAAGCTGATGCAGACAGTTTTCAAATCGAAGAATTATTTTAAGAGATATTTAATGCTAAAGTTTGACAAAATCGCTCCATTAAAAAAGTTTTATTGGAGCAAAAGCTATACATGAGAATTTAATCATTTTTAGATCATTTTATAGGTTATAAGTTCCCGGTGTGCAGATTGCAATTATTTTTCTTATTTGACTCATTTTTTGAGGTTTTATTTCTATTTTAAATTCAAATTTTCAGCATTTCGAGAGATATTTATTACAAATTTTAGAAAATGTTATTAATTTAAACTGTTGCCAATTTTATAAACAGCGCAAACAATGATGTTTACTTCAAATAAAAAATTTATTTACACGTGACTATTATAAACAGAAAAAAAACCTTTAAAATTAGAATTAAATGATTACATGTTAATGCAGTGATGCTACAAGTTAAACCAACTTAGTACTTTCGGCTTTTCCCAAGCCCTTCATCAGAGAACATTTTAATAACTAATGGCCGTTTATTTATACAAATACCTCACTTCATTTTGAAAATAAGAGAGCGAACGAAAGACGTATTTGTATAAATAAACGGCAATTAGTTATTAAAATGTTCTCTTATGAAGGGTTTGGGAAACCCCGAAAGTACTAAGAAGTTTGAAATAAAATGTATTTTTAACTTGTAACGTCTCTTCTATTATTTTAGTTCCCTTTTAAGTAAACCAGTGAGCTTTTTAAAGTTCATATTGTATATTTTATGTTTGAATCAAGTTGAAATATTGCATTTTGTCTTATGATTTTATTCAGAATTTACATTTTTTAATGCATAAATTGGGTCATCTTTAAGGCGGTTCTCGAAAAAATATTTCCCCCCTACTCAAAAATGCTAACTTTTTGACTCATTTTTAAACGTAAAAATATGAGACTTGCGGGCATGATTATTGAAGTGATTTGCAATCAAATAATTTTCACTTTTCGTTAAATTGAGTTATAAGCGATTGTTGGCTCGTGACAATAGATTTTTTCCTCTTCTACATTGTCGCGTCTGGAAATTCGTTCAAAATGCCAACTTGAACAAGACACCATTTTCTGAAAGATTTTATGCTGTTTCCGAACAAAGATGAATTAAAAAATGTGCCAGAAAGAAGACAGCCTTAAAATTCTAGAAAAAGAGAACTACAACGATATAATATTTTTATTCTTTATGAGAAAATTATTCACATTAGGGAAAAAATGTTTCATTTTTTATGACAAAAACTATTCATATGAAAAGAAATAAAAACTACAGTCGAACTTCGTTAACGCGAACACCCAAGGGGAAACTTTTTTTTTGTTCATGTTAAAAGTAGTTCGTGTTATCGGAACTTAACTACATTACATACAACTGGACGGGACAATCGGAAACAAAAATTATTAACTGTGTTCTATAGATGAGTAATTTTCTCTTAAGTTTAAATTAGGACATTTGAGATGTTTCAGGCACAATTACTTTTGAGGAGATCCCCTACTCTTCAACTTACTGTATAGAAAAATAGTAGGTTTGGAGTCAACACTTGCGTTTACATTAAAATTATATCTAAAATGACAATTCTGTGTTTCCTTCGGATTCGCATTCTAAAGATTTTTTTCTCTCTCCTGGTATAGAATGATGTATGATTATTATAGAAGCTTTTGTCTTCTTTAATATTTTTTATGGCAAAAATTTAACATACTATAGAAAAAAGAACTACAGGAATTCTTCTTTTTTTACTTTTATGGCAAAAATTATTCCTATTAGGAAAAAAATAGATGGATTTTATATATATTTTTATGGCAAATATTATTAACTCTGTGTATTATGTTCTAGAGAGGATTAAAAAAAAAAATGTCTTTATAATTCGATCATCATTAAATTTCCCAAGAAAGCAAACTAAAATATAATTACAAATAAATATTGTAAGTTTAAAAAATTTTAATAATACTTTTTTTAGACCAGCGAAAATAGCATAGTTCATTCGGCAGACTCCCCCCCCCCCCACACACACACCCTATAAATTCAAACAACCTGCTGTTTTCATTTTTATCATTCAATTATAAGTTCTGATCTCTAATCATAGTTAATATCGGACCTCCTATGTACAAATACTTCTTTGTAGACTAATATTTTTTATCCATTTCTCGCCATCTATTCTCCCCTGGAAAGAAATCTTCCTCGCTCACTGTTGTTGTAAATTTAATTTTTTCATGTAACTTTTCTGTTTGATTGAAACTTTGGAATTTCGTACAACCTTTTCGACTATTTATTTAATGAGCTTTATATTTCTACCAACCCTGCAGCAACTCACATACAAAACATGTATAAACACAAGAGAAATTTTATAGTCTAATTGCAAACACAATTAAGAGTATCCAAAATACAACAATAAATGGATAAAAAAAAAAAGGGGGGGGGGTATAATTTTTGGACCTTCCTTCCTTCTCCACCACTAAAATTTGTCATACTTAACTGCAAGGGCTTTTGTTCAAGTTAAAAAAAAAAAAAAAAAAAAAAAAAAAAAAAATTCTGAAATTCACAGCAAATTTTCTGAAATGTTACAGCACAGGGAGAAAGGGGGGAGGGAAAATCCCTTGCCGGCACTAACTATGCGTTTTTTCCGCGGCCGTTTGACAAAATTTGCGTTTTTTCGCAATCCTTTGACAAAATTTGCATTTTTTCGCAATCCTTTGACAAAATTTTCATTTTTTCGCGATCCTTTGAAGAAAATTGCATTTTTTCGCGATTCATTGGCAAATTTTGCGGTTTTTATGCGCTCGTTTGACGAAATTTGCGGGGTTTTTTTTCGTGATCCTTTGGCGAAATTTGCGGGGGTTTTTTTGCTCGATCCACTGACGAAATTTGCGTCTTTTCCTGCGAACGAATGACGAAATTGATTTTCTTCGGTGACCATTTTTCGTAATTCGCGATATATTTTATATCCGAATTTTCGGATTGATGAGAATTTTTTTTTTTTTTTTTTTTTTTTTTAGCCGAATTCCTTAAATTTTCGGAAATTTCGGAACAGAATCACCCCTGTTTAACTATTTCGTGCTACTATTCAGATTATTACTATTTTCTAATGTGTACTTAACTATCTTGAACGTATTTAACAGAAAAAAAATGTATAAAATATTTAATCTGTGTACTATCAACTTCAAAATTAATAAATTCCCAAATGGGAACCACAGAAGGAAATAGGTTAAAGTTTTCTAAATAACTGTAGATTTTCCCACGCCAGTGTAACTGTCCCGTTTTTTAATACGCTAAAATCTATCCAGATAATTCTTCCAGAAAGTTTTTTATTCTCTGTGACAGTCTTCTTTTTAAATTTTGTCATTGAATAAAATCAAAGAGGGTCAGTTACGGGTCATAAAGGAAAAATATTTCTAAACTACCCTGATAATATTTTTTTAAAAAAATAGGGTTTTTGTAAAGTAGAAAGAATAAAAACATACATGCAGGTAGTTTCATTATGTTATTAAGTTGTCTGAAGATTTTACAAAACATTTTTTTCCCTTATCATTCATTATTAAGTTAAAAAATACTTTTCCATAGTTCATTGTTAGTGTTCTGAATTTTTTTATTATTATTTTTTTTTTTTTAAATATTGTTTCTCGAATAAGGGTCAATAGCAATAGCCCCAGCCCCTAATAAAGAAAAACGAAAACTTTCTAGATACTTTTCCCCTTCCTCTGTCTGGTAAAGTCGTGGCTTCCAGAAAAGGCGCGTTCTCGCCATAATTCTTGGAAAGGGAAAAAAAAAAATATCTTCTTTTCTTTTTGTGCTGCTTTTTTTTCTGTTTTTTATTCACTTCCATACTTTAGAAAATTCTCCTTCTCGTCCCACCTTATTTGAGGCAAAGGTAACGATGGAAATGATGCTACCCTGTTCTATTGAGCATGTCTTTCGCGGGCAATATTTTTTGCATGAGTGCTTTGACGACTAAAGAGGGAATTGGATTATGTTTCTGTATTCAAATGTATATTGCTAACAAACATAACTGTTTTATACGTTAGATTTTTTTTTGCAAATCGCAAAATATAGCGTAAGTTAAAGTATAGTGTAAGTTAAAATATAGCGAAAATCTCATACTATAAAACATATGTAAAACATTTTTTATTTTATTAAAAAATTTATTCAATATTTTTGCTTATCCTGGGATTCTTACAGCTAAACAGCTGAGTGGTCCGATGAGATGGGAGAGGAAAATCAATTTTAACATTGAACTTCTTAACTTTGAAATTTGCAATTTGCGAAAAATCCCGATATGATAGCTAAAAATGAAGGTCAATTTCGGATTCAGCGGTACAGAATATATAAGAATCAATTATCAAAAGCTAAAAAAACATGACATAACTCAACTTTTGCAAGCTTGTGCAATCTAATAATATTTTAAAATATGTATCATTTTGTAAAGAATTGAGGCTGTTAATTTAGAATCACTTTATTTAACAAAAATTCTGTTTTTTCTTTCTTCTTAAATGTTTATAACAAATTGTATATTTTCCATTAATATGCCAGAATGATTAAAGATTTCAAATTTGTATTGCAATGTTAATTTTACCCCCAAACATTTTTTATATCTGACGAAATTATATTTCTACTAAATTTGTGAATGACCCCCAATTTACAGCAAAAAATATGCTCTAACTTTAAACAGCTATTACTCGGTCAATTTTAATCGTAGAATAACGGGACTTTTTTTGTATTACTTGTCAGTGTAAAAGGAAAATTTCACTAAATATAACTTATAGGACCGGGGGACCGTATAAAAATTTAAATTTCGTATTTTTTTTTAAGAAATTTTTTTATTGACCCAAATCGCGTTTAAAATATTTCTTTACCTGATTTAAAACATTTTTGTAATTGGAACTATATGTCTATGACTAACGGTTTAGGAATTAGCCATTGGACACCGTTGAGACCGGACACCCTGTATGTTTATTTCATTACATATATAAATTGAAGTATACTTAGTAAAGTGTTTTAAGTTGAAAATTAAGTATTTTAATGTTTCCATAAACTAATACAATTTAAAATTGAAGTTTAGCAGGAAATGCACGAGATTTTTAAAATTAATGTGTACCTCTCATTTTCTGCTGTTTGTTTTTTCCTCAATAGGTCATGTTTATTGCAGAAAAAGGAATGTGATAAATATAACTTTTCAAAACAAAATGAAATAATGAGTTTTTAACTTAAATTTCAGAAAAGTTCCCGTTCAAAAGTTTCAAATACGATAGTAACCCGGGGAACATATCTATAAAATTTTAATTTTAGGCCTATTTTTTTTATTTAAAAACTTTGTGCAATTTTTCGGTTATTTTTATGTTACTTTAAATTTATATTCAGCTTTTTCGTGTATTTATAAATGAATTTTGTATTTCTCTTCCCTCTGCAACATTTTAAACGAAATAAATGATACATATCTGACAGTCTTGAACTCACTTAACTTTAAAAATATGTGAAATATCTTAATTGGTTATCACAAATCCAAGAAAATTAATATATTCAATTTTGATCGCGGAAAGAAATAGAGATAAAGAAAGAACAAAGTAACAAAATTAAATATCGCTCTTTCACCTTGGAGTATTTTTTTTATTATTATTATTACCCGTAAAAAAAGAAAGACACTTAATTGTTTTTGGTATAAAATAAATTGTTTTGCATGTTTATTGTTCTTCTTTGTCTATAATAAATGTTATTATGTTATTATTTGATATTTTGCAAATTATCATTTACTACTTGCAAAGCATACAATATCTGAAAAATTTTAAAGGCAGTCAGACCAAAAAACTTGAAAATGTATATTATTTTTACATAGCATGATTATAGAAGTACTGCACAAGGTTCTTGAAGAAATTCTTTTTATTCTAAAATAGTACGTCATAAAAATCAACAGCACAAGAATTAGACTAAAAGTAAATATTTGAACCTTTAAAAAGGCTTCCGTGATAATATTTAGTCAGATACTTTTCTTCTTAACTTATATGAGAAAAATATGAAAAAAGAAAAACACAAAGAAAACCCACATAAAATTACATTAATTTTTTTTTCACACAACCTCAAATTTCTCGTTATACCAATCTACGTTATATATCTCCCATATTACATTCTCAGAAAATTCTTAAAATTTTTGCTTATTTTCCCATTATAATTACAATAAGCTGAAGTAGTATTTTTGACCTCTGTACACCCAGTACGACCCCTTACTTTTGGTGGGAAACGAAGCTGGGGATCGTTTTTTTGAGTTCATTCAGAAACTTTCTCCGGGTCGCCAACTGCTGATCTTGAGGCCAAGAGGGTTACCATAAAGTTTCTTTGTGTTTCCCTACATATTTGTCGACCCTCGCGCCCTCACTCCTCACCTCCCTACCACCCCTCAACCGTGGGATAAATTCCTCGAAAGGAAAAAAAAACCCGTTACTATTGATTCTGACCGTCGGGGCTACAAAAAAGAATCGAAATTGGCGGGAAATCATAGCTATTCATAAAAAAGTGGAGCATGGTGAATGAAATATACTCGACTGAAGTTAATAAAACAAGATTGCAATGAAAGTTGAAATATTTAGGGTTTAATTGATTTATTATAAACTATAGCCTTCTAGATGAATAACAGATAATGATCAGCGAATACATTTTGCCTTCAACAGATAGGGGGGGAGAAAAAAAGTCAAAGGGTCTACTAAGGAGCTAGGGAGGGAGCTACATAAGGAATACGAAGCAGTAGGATTGTATCTCAAGTTCAAGGTGAATTCCAAACCCAAGCCTGGATGAAAGTTCGAACTTTGTATCACATTTATTAATGCGGAATACAATAACATCTAACTCAAATTAATAAATTAACGTTCTGGCTTAACTAAAAATATTCAAAGTTTGATTAATTAACTAATATATATATATATATATATATATCAAGATACAGTTATTTAAAGGCGATGCAAATAAAATTTATTTCTTGCTAGAAAAAAAAAAATCTTTTATGGTAGTAAGGGTGCAAGATTGCTCTTAGATTAGATTTCACTTACTGACCAAGGACCAATGCAGAAAGCTTGAATACCTGCGCAGGTCATGATGTCTGCGTTAACTTCACTTCGTTGTAGTTTGAGTTAATGAATGAGTGCATAGAAGTATTCATTGCGTTGCGAAATAAATAAATAAATAAAAGATAAGAAGGTGAATTATAACCAGTGCCAAACGCAGGCCTGGGTGACATCAAACAGAAAATGATAAATTTTTACAAGTGGAGTGACAGAAATAAAAAAGCAAAAGCAATTTTGAATTTAGAACGCCGGCAACGATGCGTTGGTAAACGGAAAAAAGGTGACAGGAAAAAACGGGACCGGAAAAAACGTGACAGAAAAAAGAAGAGCGGAATAAACGGGACAAGGAAAAAACGGGACCGGAAAAAACGGGACACGGAAAAAACGGGACCGGAAAAAACGTGACAAGGAAGGGTTAAATATTGAACTTGTCGATAAATAAATGTTAAAAACTAATCTAATGTTTTTCCACTGTCAGTTTCTTACAGCGTAGGGGGGGGGGGGGGCACAGTTAATGGGTGAGTTAAACAATTCTAAGATTTGGTCCAAGAAAACAAAATTTTAACATTTCATTGAGAGAAGTTTAACATGACTTCTACAAGGGACAAGCTGGTGCTTTCTAACGGGGGGGGGGGGGGGGGGGATTAAGGAAATACAATTTATAGATTCTTCGCGAACGTCAATACAAATATTTTTTGTCGATTTCTACGAATGCTAATATTGAAAAAATTTGAAAATTCGCATACGCTAATTCTAATTAACATCACTACTTGATATTTGATGTTCGCGAACGGTAATACCAGTATTTTCCGTTGATGTTTGAGTTAATGGGTGAGTTAGACAATTCTAAGATTTGGTCCAAGAAAACCCAATTTTAACATTTCATTAAGAGAAGTTTAACATGACTTCTACAAGGGACAAGCTGGTGCTTTCTAACGGGGGGGGGGGGGGGGTGTTAAGGAAATACAATTTATAGATTCTTTCAACTGCAGATTCGCGAACTCGAATCCAAATATTTTTCGTCGATGTCTACGAATGCTAATATTGAAAAAAATTGAAAATTCGCTGACGATAATTCTAATTAACATCACTACTTGATATTTGATATTCGCGAACGGTAATACCAATATTTTCCGTTGATGTTTAAGAATGCTATTATAAAAAAAATTCCTGAATATTCGCATAAGAAAATTCACATTTACACTTCTACTTAATTTGGACATTATGTGAATAAGAATGCTTTCCGTTGATAATTAGAATGCAAATATTGAAAAATGTTGTGAATGTTCGCATACGAGAATGCTCGTTTACATAACAACTTGTTTTTCGACTTACGCATGTATAATATCATATAAAATTTATTTTATTTTTTTTAATTTTAAAGAAATTAGTTATAATAGATTCGATTGGAAAGTTTTATTTTTATTTTATTTAACGCTATTTGAATTTTTTGTTTATTAACATAAAATTATATTAATAATAATAATAATAATATTTTTTAGACTTACTGAATCACTTATCAATTTATAATTTTTTATGTCCCGATCAGTGGCATTAGTATTTTCAGATATTAGCAGAACAAATAAAGAAAAAATAATAATAAATAAATATCTTTGTTAAGATATGCCTAAAATTAGAAATTAGCATAGTTTGTTACTTTTTTTTTTTTTTTTTTGTTATATTAAGCAATTTATTGAAGTCAAATTTTTTGCAATTTTAGGTTTCATCATGGAATTTCCAGATATATTATTCTAAACATTTAAACTAAACAAAATAAATTAAAATAAACATTTCTATAAGATACTGGAATCACGGGAAAAAAGCGCACGTAGGAAAAAACAAATCGGATAAAAGATCACGGGAAAGTATTCTATTTATTAAGTTGTATACATAACAGAAAATATAATATGAAGTTTGTTTTTTAAGGAATTTAATATATATTTTAAAAACACAGTAAACCTTATATATTTTTTAACGACATGAAGGCCATATTTAAATAAACAATTAAAACTAAAGTGCAGTTTTTCCACTGTCAGCTTTTTACAGCGTAGGAGATGGGGGGGAGGTACTGAGTTAATGGGTGAGTTAGACAATTCTAAGATTTGGTCCAAGAAAACACAATTTTGACATTTCATTAAGAAGTTTAGTACGACTTCTACAACGGACAAGTTAGTGCTTTCTACGGAGGGGGGGGGGGGGGGGTATTAAGGAAATACAATTTATTGATTCTTTCAATTCGCTATTGATAGCTTATATATAAGCAAAGATGTTTTATATATTTATAAAACTTTAATCAATAATGATTTTTGGGTACAGTGGAGGACGGAGGGGGAGGGAAAAATTACGTACACAGCTTATAAAGGGAATAAAATAAAGACGAAGAGAGGAGGCATTTTCTTTAGAGGAATTTTTTCATTATACTGCTTTTTAGCTCGCAGGCTATCAAAGCCCAAGGGCTAATGAGCACGCAGGTTCTGTATGTATGCACTTACGTCTTATGTACGTAACGCGATAACTCTTGACAGAAACATCCGATTTGCTTCATTTTTTTTTTCCAGGTTCATTCTGATAAGGCGATTCCCTAATTAGTTTTGGGGATTATTGGTTAACAGTAAAGGGGGCTACTCCCCCCACCTTAATTTAGATAAATGAGTTTTTCATGCAGAATTATTCGATTTGCTCCAAATTTGGTATACCGATTTATTATATTAAGGAGCTCCCATGATTAGTTTTGGAGGATCATTAGTTAAATATAAAGGGGGGAAAGAAGGCTGGACCCCCCTTAATTTAGATAAATGGGTGTTTCATGCAGAGTTATTCGATTTGCACCAAATTTAGTACACCGGTTTGTTATGCTAAGGAGCTGCCTTGATTAAATTTGGAGGTTTATTGGTTAAGTATGAAGAGGGGCGAGGCTAGTCCCCCCTTAATTTAAATAAATGGGTTTTTCATGCAGAATTTTTCGATTTGCTTCAAATTTGATATATCGGTTTATTCCGATATGGCGCTTCCTTCATTAGGTTTGGAGATTCGTTGGTTAAATTTATAAAAGGGGGGAAAGGGGGCAAATCCCCCCTTCTTAATTTAGATAAATGGATTTTCATGCAGAATTATCCAATTTATTTTATTTTTTTCTATGTTCATTCTGATAAAGCGCTTTCCTGATTAGATTTGGAGGTTCATTAGTTAAGTATAAAGTTTAATTTACCGATATGGTTTTTTCAAGCAGTATTATCTGATTTGCTTCAAATTTGGTATACCGGTTTACTATGTTAAGGAGCTTCCCTGATTAGATTTGGGGGTTCATTGGTTAAGTATAAGGGGGGGGGGCGGAGGCTAATCCCCCCCCCCCTTCATTTTTTTTTGAGGTGCATATTCTTCGAAAGTTATATTTTGCAAGATTATATTATACTGTTGTATTTTACAAGATTATATTATACTGTTATATTTTACAAGAAAACCCTATTGTTCCGTTTGCTCCTATGTCCC
This sequence comes from Maratus speciosus, assembly GCA_963932465.1. Taxonomy (NCBI): domain Eukaryota; kingdom Metazoa; phylum Arthropoda; class Arachnida; order Araneae; family Salticidae; genus Maratus; species Maratus speciosus. Next base: position 466,030,761 of record OZ010789.1, read on the forward strand.
ATTAGCCCCCAGTCTCCCCTATATGTATTTTTCCTCAATATTTGTTATCTAGATTTTTTGTTATACTGATAGCATGAACTACGGGTGACATGAACAAAAATTTAATTCCCCTTGAGGTTCATGTTAACGAGGTTTGACTGTATTCACTTATCTTTATGTACCTAAACTTAATTTGGTAGGACAAAAAAAAAAAAAACCGCATGGGAAAATTAAGATTTATATTTCTGATCAATTCTGTGGAAACTGATCGAGAAAAAATTCTGGAAATGTTCATACATATAGGAATAAAAAATATTTCGTAATCGTATTAGCGAACGTGGAAACGGAAAATATGAAACTTAGCAATTAAATAATACATTAACCCTTTATGTGACGACAGTTCTTCAAAATACCATTAAAATAACTGTTTATAAAATTCATTTAATACATCGATTAGTAGTAGTACAGTTTAGAATGAGTTACAGACGCTTTACTCTATCATGTTCGAAAGCATTATTGGTTGCACAAAACAAAAGTATTTTTAAAATGATGATTTCTTGGCCTTTGCATCTTTTCAGCTTTCTTGATGTTGAAAGATTGGGGGGGGGGGGGGGGATTCTGTTGTAAGAACATGACATTTGTACATTTCCTAAATCTACAACAAGGTTAAAACAATGTGAGTTCTTAAATTATTGCCCCTCCAGTGGCCGAGAGGTTCTGCTCTCGAAGCTGGTAGACGGGAGGTGCTGGGTTTGAACCCAATCGCACCCGTCGCCCAATCGTTCGGAGTTTTTGTGGTTTGCTTCGAACCATGGATTTCCATGCGTAAATACGGGTTAGGTTCTATTAGAAAGACACCCAAGGAGGGCACCCCCACCTTTTGGGCCCATATCCCTCGTGTTGATAATTGGCCGTCATAAACACAACGAACCAATCTCTTAAATTATTATACATCAATCTGCAATAGTTAAGCAAAAAATAATTCAGTCTTTAAACTTGTGAGGTCTCTAGAAATGTAGCATATGGCACTTCAGGGAATATTTAAAAAGGATAAATACAGCTGAGTATTTGTTCCAATAATCCGGTTCAAAGTTATTCATTATACGCTATCTCAAATTGTGTGAAATATCTAAAATCAACACCATTACCTATTATTTACATGAAAATATCTCATAAAACACGATGGGTGGCACGTAAAAATTTCACAGAAGAAACAACCCTTTTATTATACATTATTCGTCTGTCAGATTAATATCATTCAACAAAAACCATTCTGGAAAACTAAGGTTTATCTTCCATCACTTTCAGATATGTATATTGAAGTGAGTTGTAAAATTCCAATGTATTTTTCGTCAACATAATACCTGTCTATCATTCTTTTAAAACTACAATCTGCAAAACGCCTGTTACAATCAAATAGAAAGCAAAATATTTTGAATGATTGTCAATCAATAATAAGAGGAACCACTCTCTTTGTTGAAGGATTAAGTATTTAACCTGGGGGGTCCCATGCTTCGAAAGCATGATTTTTCATTAAAGTTCAAAATATGGGTACATTTTTTCTTAATAGCCATATTTATTTAGTTTGAAATATTTTAATTTTATTCAATTATATATTTTTTAGTAAGCTATAGAATTTATTTATTTTTTTTTTTTTTTATTTTTATTTTTATTTTATATTTAGCCAGGCCTTTACGTTTAAAAATGAATCGGAAAATTTGTCAAAGTTTCGCGTTGTTGAGTAGAGAATTTGAGAACCGCCTAAATGTATATATATTTATTTTCGGTTGTCCGATTCCATGACATTTTTAACTTAATTTCGTTATTTGTTTTTTGAACCGGAAGACGAAACAAATTTAATGCCTCCCCCTTCTACCCGGTAGCCCAGGGTATACGCCCCCTAGCTTCCCTCTTGTTTAAACCATGAGGTCATGTAAAGTTAGTTAAACAGTATTACCAAATCTAATCGTATGTAATATATTACCCTCTCTTTAAAACGATCTAATTGTTTGATAGGAAACAAAATATTAATAAAATTAAATAAATTATAAATAACTATTAGTTATAATATTTAAACTTATGGAATTATATTAAGAGTACCTATATATTAATACTAGTTTACCCCTGTTGTCCATACCAGACCCGCCCATTTATCAGAATGAACATAGAAAAAAATAAAATAAATTGGATAATTCGGCATGAAAATCCATTTATCTAAATTAAGAAGAGGGGACTTTCCCCCTTTTATATTCAACCAACGAATCTTCAAACCTAATGAAGGCAGCGCCATATCGGAATAAACCGATATATCAAACTTGAAGCAAATCGAAAAATTCTGCGTGAAAAACCCATTTATTTAAATTAAGAGGGACTAGCCCCCGCCCCCCTCTTTATACTTAACCAATAAACCTCCAAATTTAATCAAGGCAGCTCCTTAGCATAATAAACCGGTATACTAAATTTGGTGCAAATCGAATAACTCTGCATGAAAAACCCATTTATCTAAATTAAGGGGCTCTAGCCCCCTTTCTCCCGTGTATACTTAATTAATGAACCTCCAAAACTAATCATGGAAGCTCCTTAACATAATAAATCGGTATACCAATTTTGGAGCAAATCGAATAATTCTGCATGAAAAACCCATAGTAGCCCCCCTTTACTCTTAACCAACAACCCCCAAAACTAATCAGGGAAGCGCCTTATCAGAATGAACCTGGAAAAAAAATTAAAGCAAATCGGATGTTTCTGTCAAGAGTTATCGCGTTACGTACATACAGACGTAAGTGCATACATACATACATACAGAACCTGCGTGCACATTAGCCCTTGGGCTTTGATAGCCTGTGAGCTAAATAGCAGGATAATGAAAAAATTCCTCTAAAGAAAATGCCTCCGCTCTTCGTCTTTATTTTATTCCGTTTATAAGCTGTGTACGTAATTTTTTCCCTCCCCCTCCGCCTTATAAAACATCTTTGCTCATATATAAACTATCAATAACGAATTGAAAGAATCAATAAATTGTATTTCCTTAATACCCCCCCCCCCCCCCTCCGTAGAAAGCACTAACTTGTCCGTTGTAGAAGTCATACTAAACTTCTCTTAATGAAATGTTAAAATTGTACTTTCTTGGACCAAATCTTAGAGTTGTCTAACTCACCCATTAACTCTGCCCCCCCCCCCCCCCCTACGCTGTAAGAAACTGACAATGGAAAAACTTCACTTTAGTTTTTAGCATTTATTTATCGACAAGTTCAATATTTAACACTTCCTTGTCACGTTTTTTCCGGTCACCTTTTTTCCTTGTGACGTTTTTTCCGGTCCCGTTTTTTCCTTGTCCCGTTTTTTCCGCTCTTGTTTTTTCTGTCACATTTTTTCCGGTCCCGTTTTTTCCGGTCACCTTTTTTCCTAGATTCGTGCCTTATTAGATAGAAAGCTTTAAAAATGGCTATTTAAGGTGGCTGACGTTTTTTCATTTTTGGATAATTGAACTGCATATTGAGTTAAAAGCGATTGTTGTTTAAAGACGGCAGTTTTTTTTCCTTTCCGTCACTTTTCTCGGCTGACATATGCTTCAAAACACTAACTTTAACTGTATTTTCTAAAAAATATTCTGCCTGTACCGAAAAATGGATCTGGATTACACAGTTTCTGCATAAGAGAACTTGACAATTTTTGTGAACAAAATAAAGTGAAAAATATATTAGAAAGCAGGTAGTTTGGATTTGAAAACAGACTTAAAAGCAAACTTGCATTTTAATACATAAATTTGGAAACTTTTAATAACATTTGTTTCAGAGTGACATCATTTTTATCTGTTTTAAGGTACACATGTATTTAAGGTTTCACATGTATTTCGGGATTAAAACTTATGAAATACAGAATATTTGTAATGTGGAAAAAAAAAAGAAAAGAAAAGAAAAACATTAATTTTTCGATTTTATCTTCATTAACCTTAAAAAAGTAATGATATCAAAGTAGGTTTAATGTTCTCAGCACTTAATCTTATGGCTCTAAGAATTTTATACATCTTGAAAATAATATCAAATCTTGAGTGACGCTATGCTATTAATTAATATGTATATATGCATTATTTATTTAATCTTTTTTTTTTTTCTATTTATAATCGCAGATGCAAATTTATGTTCAATATGAAAAGATGTATAGAAGTTTATTCGCTGATGCGTTTTCATTCATATCTCTCATAAATTCAAAATATGAGTTTTAAAAGATATGATATTAAAGTTCGAATGACGTCTTGATGTGACATTAAAAGGTTTGTTTTAAGATTCAATTTAAATTATTTTTGTTTTTTTCTTCTACAATATATTTACACAACCAGTTTTCTTTTCTAGAAAAAATAAAATCTAGTGCCCATAGGCGTAGAGTTACATGGGCCCGGGGCTCCTGCCCCCACCCCTCCAACATTTTTTAAAGGTGGGCTACATTTTCTTGCAAATTAATATAGAAAAAAAAAAAAAAAAAAAAAAAAAAAAAAAAAAAAAAACAGATTTTGCAATTTATAAAATTTAATGTATAATATTTTCAGTAGATAATTGTTCTTTCTCTAAATTCGCTGTTTCCTTTTATTCTTTGTAAACAAACAATTTTTTAGCATGGCGTAGGGACAAAACAGAATAAAGGAACGATTAGCTATCCCCATTCCGATTTCCCCCCCGATTCCCCTCTTTCTACATGAGGCTTTTCCGTTGGACAATCGACACACTTTCTGAAGAACATTTTTACAGACAGAGAGCAATAAATTAACGTTTTAAGGGTGTATTCGAAAAAATATTTTTCCACCCTCAACAGCTCAAAATTTTCTGAGACATTTTCAGACTCATTTTTAAAAGTAAAAACATGAAACTTGCTGGGGTGATTTCTGAAGACATGTTTAACGTGCTGTGTGATTTCATTTTCAGCTCAATTAATTAGAATTTGATTTTTAAACAATTATTTTCTCAGTATGACCATTTTTTTCATTCCCAGATCGCCCGCTTCTGAAAATTCGGTTCAAAAAGCCAACTTTGACAGCGTTTCTTACAGTATTTTCTGCATTTATCAAAAAATTAAGAAGCACCGCACATTATATAGTTTCTAAATAAGAGAATTTCCAAGTTTGATGCGTTTGAGAGCAAAAATGAATTTTAAAATGAATCAGAAAATAAGCAGTTTGGATCGGAATACACCCTTAACGCACGACAAATAGTGCCCAATACAAGTACAGACGGGTTCCCTAACTTACAAAGAAGAAAGAAAGCCTAGGAGAAAAAAAGGTTCGAATAATTTCGAATAATTTGGGGTGAGTGGGTGGGAGAAAGTGGAGGAGTTTTGTTGCAAAATGAGCAAACTAGAATGACCTTCAGCTTACAAAACAAAACAAAAAAAAAAACAAAAACAAGGAATGAAATTCTGTTGTAGCTACAACACGCATAAAGCTTATATTTAATAAAATTGTTTAAATCTATCAAGCTGCCTCAAACTAACTGATAATTCACCAAAATATAGAAATAATAAACAGTAATAATAAAAAATAATAATTATACTGAAGAATTTAATTTTGTGTTGTTTTAAATTATATGTCTTACAATGGTGATTAGAAATATTGATGTGTATCATCTTAACCCATTAAGGACCAGCATGTATTACAGGAGTTTTGTTCAGTTCACACCACTTTTTGTTAAACACCTACCTTTACTTTAAGAATCACCGCATTGCGTTAATTAAAAAAGGAACATTTTACTTTTCACTTTTACTGGTATCAAAAAAATTAAAAAAATCACAAATATAATGTTGCGAAAACGCATCGCCAGTCTTTAATGGGTTAATTAAAATAATTTATATTTTAATTACAGTGGGATTTTTTCGAAGTGAAACTTTTTTTTAGTGTATTTCCGGGTGTGCTTTTGCTCTGGAGGCAACTACAGTTGCCATATCTCGAAAATCGATTCGAAAAACCGTGAAGCCATCTTTTGACAGATCTATTAGTTCTATTTATAAATTGAAAACGCTATTCTATCTATAGTGCCCGAAAGTCTGCAAGTTTTATGCCTTTATGAATAAAAATGATCTGGAGAAGGTGTCAGAAAATAGAGAGTTTGAATTTGGAAAAAGCTGTAATTTTAAAATGTGAAAAGGCTTCCGAAATCGGGTTTGTACATCGAAATGAAATGAAATTATTCAATACAATGTCTACCTGGCTGCAATAGACTCAATCAAATTTCATATAGGAAAATGAGAAGAAGAAAGATTTATTTATCTTCCAACGGATTCGTTTCTGTACTTTTCCCAAGCTATAGTTTACGGTAGGCGGAAAAAAGCGCACCGGAAAAAAGCGCACGGAAAAAAGCGCACCGGAAAAAAGCGCCCCGGAAAAAAGCGCACCCGGAAAAAAGCGCCCCGGAAAAAAGCGCACCTTTTTACAAATCACATATTAAATAAGTCTGATAATAATGCACAGGGTTAACCTCAGAATATAAACACCCGATTGAGATGATTTTTTGAAATCTGGCGCCTTGCTCCCTAGGTACGGAGAGGCTGTGGGGGGGGGGGGGGGGGTCTTTAAAAGGTATCTCAAAACCTGCATTGCCTCGATGATGATAAAATTTTGTAAGGTATGCAGAATCAGAATATAAACATCAGGTACTTATATATACAGTGAAACCTCCCTGTGTGACCACCTCCATTAAGCGACCAACTCCCTGAACGGCCATTTTTTCATGGAACGAAATTTATTCCCATAGGCTCAATACTAATTTTACCTCCATTCAGAGACCATCCCAGTTGAACTCCCTCCATAAGCGACCAATTTTTTTTAAAGAAAATGAAACAGATTTTGTAAGGTATGCAGAATCAGAATATAAACATCAGGTACTAATATATATACAGTGAAACCTCCCTGTGTGACCACCTCCATTAAGCGATCACCTCCCTGAACGACCATTTTTTTCATGGAACGAAATTTATTCCCATAAGCTCATTACTAATTTTACCTCCATTCAGAGACCATCCCAGTTGAACTCCCTCCTTGAGCGACCAATTTTTTTTAAAAAATGAAAGAAATTCCGTTTTTTCCAGGTCGCTTGAAGAAGGTTTTATTAAGAAAATAATTCCGGAGAGCGCATTATTCATCAGGCGGTGGGGGGGGGGCTTTAAAAGGTATCTCAAAACCTGCATTGCCTCGATGATAAAATTTTGTAAGGTACGCAGAATCAGAATATAAACATCAGTTACTTACATATACAGCGAAACCTCCCTGTGTGACCACTCCCATTAAGCGACCACCTCCCTGAACGACCAGTTTTTCATGGAACGGAATTTATTCCCATAGGCTCAATACTGATTTTACCTCCATTTAGAGACCATCCCAGTTGAACTCCCTCCATGAGCGACGAATTTTTTTAAAAAGCAAATGAAACAAATTCCGTTTTTTCCAGGTCGCTTGAAGAAGGTTTTATTAAGAAAATAATTCCGGAGAGCGCATTATTCATCAAACTTCTAAACTAAGTTTAGATTATTTTTAATTCCGGTAACCTTTAAATGTTTAAACCCCTTTGTGCCTTTTTAGGCAATGAATTTAACTCTGATGACAAATTAGGAATGACAGTCGATAAACTCCCTTGCCCTATTCTGTCAGGAAACTCTCAAAGAAATAGATAAATTAATGATATAGTCATTATTTGTTTCCGTCGAAAAACATTGCATTTATTTACTGAACTTCGAAAAGAAATAAAAGTTATAAAATATAAAACCGTAAAATCAAAGCAAAGGTCAATGTATTCATTTTTTAAACTCTACAGTAATTAACTTATGTAATTAACTTTTGTTTTGATACTTAAAGTTTTATATTTTTTCCTAATGTGAAAATTAAATTTTAGTAACGTTAATTGTTACCTTTTTCCAACAATTAAAATCTAGATTTAAACAGGACCTCCATTAAGAGGCCAACTCTCGGAGCGACCCATTTTTATTGGAACGGAACGTGGTCGCTTTTTGAGAGGTTTTACTGTATACATATATATATATATATTTAGTCTCCCTTATCCTTCTGGAGTACGGCTGTGGGTGTGTAGGGGGGGGGGGATCTACAAAATCCGAATCTATTACGGTTTTAGACGATAAAATTTTGGATCAGGATAAAATCAGGATGTTTTCTAAGTATATAAACATCTAATTGGATGAGTTTCCTTTAATTTGGCCCTTTCCCTTCTACTTGGCGGGAGGGAGGGGGATTACAAAAATCTACGATTACCTTCGTCATAAAACTTTACAAGAGTCCATTAACATTTTATATAACTTCCGCCCCGCCCCCCTCCACACACACACACACACACTAAATTTGATAAAAAAACTTAATATAAGACCCCCAGTGATCAAATTGTCACAACAGTTTGTTCTTTTAAGGGTGTTCTCAAATCCAAAGGGGCAACTTTCGGACATAAATTTTAATTTATTTTTGTTCGAAAATGCATGAAACTGGCTAGTGTTGTTGTTCAGAAACTATGTAATGGAGCTGTTTTTTCCATATTTTTGCAAATGCAATAGATCTTTCAGAAAATAATGTCAAAGTGGGCGTTTGGAACCGAATTTCCGAGGAAGGAAGAGTCTCAAGAGCGGGAGAAAAACGGGTTTGTCACGTGATCGAAATCCCTTATAACTCAATAGGTAATTGATTGATCTAAATGCTAAATTTCTTAAATTAATTCTAAATTTTTAAAACAGTGTAAAAATGCATTGAAATCTAAGATGAAAATAATTTGTAAAGTTTCTATGGGTATTTTGTCTGATGAATAAACGAAAAATGCTTTAAATACGTATTTACATAAGCTTAAAAGATTATGTTTGTTAAAAAATAAGTACAACCAGTTTGTAAAAAGCAAATTCTTATCGGGCATAAAATGCATTCGCTTTAAATATGATATTTCAATTTAATGCTGCTATTTTATGGATTTTTTAACGCTGAATCAAAAAATTATCTTCACTTTTAACCATTATGTCAAGATTTTTCGCAAATCGTAAATTTCAAGGTAAATAAACTACGAAAAATCTGATACTATAAAACAAATGTAAGACTTTTTTATTCAGTTTAATTTTATTTAATTCAATAATTTATTAGATTTTTTGGCTTATACTGGGTTTCTTACAGCTAAACAGCTCGGTTGTAATAATGCGCTCTCCGGAATTATTTTCTTAATAAAACCTTCTTCAAGCGACCTGGAAAAAACGGAATTTCTTTCATTTAAAAAAAAAAAATTAGTTGCTCAAGGAGGGAGTTCAACTGGGATGGTCTCTGAATGGAGGTAAAATTGGTAATGAGCTTATGGGAATAAATTTCGTTCCATGAAAAAAATGGTCGTTCAGGGAGGTGATCGCTTAATGGAGGTGGTCACACAGGGAGGTTTCACTGTATATATATTAGTACCTGATGTTTATATTCTGATTCTGCATACCTTACAAAATCTGTTTCATTTTCTTTAAAAAAAATTGGTCGCTTATGGAGGGAGTTCAACTGGGATGGTCTCTGAATGGAGGTAAAATTAGTATTGAGCCTATGGGAATAAATTTCGTTCCATGAAAAAATGGCCGTTCAGGGAGTTGGTCGCTTAATGGAGGTGGTCACACAGGGAGGTTTCACTGTATATATAAGTACCTGATGTTTATATTCTGATTCTGCATACCTTACAAAATTTTATCATCATCGAGGCAATGCAGGTTTTGAGATACTTTTTAAAGACCCCCCCCCCCCCCCCAGCCACTCCGTACCGAGGGAGCAAGACGCCAGATTTCAAAAAATCATCTCAATCTGGTGTTTATATTCTGAGGTTAACCCTGTGTATTATTATCAGACTTATTCAATATGTGATTTGTAAAAAGGTGCGCTTTTTTCCGGGGCGCTTTTTTCCGGGTGCGCTTTTTTCCGGGGCGCTTTTTTCCGGTGCGCTACAATGGTAACAAAGAAGAAACAGGATGATCTCAGTTTTGCACCACTAAATCTTACTTTCAAACTTGAGCATTTCCTTGTTATAGTGATCCATGCTATTAAGGCCCGTTATCAGTAATATTTGAGATTTTCCTCCCCCATGTTAAACCAATGGCCCTGGAATGCATCCGTATTTATCAAATATCTCGTTAGAAAATTAATATTTTTCTCTTTTTTTCTGTGTGCTCTTCTTATAGGATGTCTTTTTTTGTTTTAGTTGACAAAATAATTTCAGGATGGGAATAAATTCAGGACTCTTCGCTCACTTGAAAACACCCGTTCGGTAATGCTGGTTCGCTAATGAGGTTGTTTTCGAATTTCTCAGGTTTTAATGTTGTTGTTGTTTTTTCATAGGATAGCTGGGGTCAATCTCTAACATCGTTATTTTTACTTTTTCTACTTCGGTCACAGATTTTTTTAATAAAGGTACTCTCAGTTTCGGAACCGATTTCGAAAGTGAAAGTAGCTTTATTAAAAAACGTAATAACAGGGTAATTATATTTACTTATGAAGGAAATGACCTAGTAGATCTACTACAGAGTTCTCAGCATAAGCAGAGTTAAATAATTTGTAAACCTCGAGCTAATTCTCGTCTACTAAAAATCGAAGAAAACATTCTCTTCGCATTAGATAATTAAATAAAAAATAAATAAACGATCGGATTAAAAAATATTTTCTGTCACAAACGAAAATACTACTGAAAACAAATTCATTGAAGTTAAACTTACACTAAGTGATAATTAAACATTTCTATTTGTTTATTTACCAAATTCATTGTTTGTGCTTGTTTGGATTGGCGCCATATTAATTGATCGTGGTCGGAAATGCCGTAGACATAGATCTGAAAACATCACAAATTTTCTTTTGAAACAGCAATCGAATACTATAATAAATAAACACGATTTTTGTTCCCCCTTCATTTTGATCAAAATAACATTGAAAAGATTCGAAAAGTAATTTTAAGCGGGGGAAAAAAGTTCCTTCAATCTTTTCTATACATAAATAAATAAAGAGTTCCGGTTTCAGAAAGAACGAGCCCAGGACCGAAGACTAGAATAAAAATAGAGCCCAGCCCGTCTCATCTCTAATGACTATATGCGTTCTAGATACAATCTATAAATCTTGTCCTGTTTTTTGTTGTAATCTGTCAGTTTCTACCATCGAACTTGATAAAACTTCAATGGAAAAAGCCCCCCCCCCCCTCCCCTCTACCTCACGCCGAAAGAAAATCCTAGCTACGTGTCTGATCCTTTGCTAATGCGTCTTGGGAAATGTTATTGCCTTTTCCTCTTTGCATTAATAAAATTTAAATAAAAATTATGTGGAAAAAAAAATCAGTCATCATAAATTGTGTAGGTTCTGTAGAAGCCTCCATTAATCTTGCTCACAGTTTGACATCAGTAAATAGGCTAATAAATACATAAATTTAACATAATTAGGAACAACTAAACTGATAAAGCGGATATCTGAGAAGTAAAATAATAACTTCTGGAATAGCTATTTTAAGAAATTTGTACTTAGTGTCTTCAAAAGCGTAAACGTGATTCAGTAGATGTATTTTAAAATACTTATTCAAAATTGAATTTCAAATGAAGTGAAGTCGACATATAAAGAGGGGGAAAAATCTGATGCTCATCAATAATGAGCAACTTCCTGTTCTGCAGTTAAAAAAAAAGCATTATTTATTTATTTTTAGAGCAAGCAAATGTATCAACCTTCATGGGGCAATCCCCTCTATTCCAACGACAATGCATCATGACACGCACTCGTTTATGCAGAAGTAGATGTAAAAAGATGTAATTCTCGAAGAAGCACAGCAGATGAAAGGCGAGCGCCAAAGATGTGACCATGAAAAAGCAAAAAACTAACCAAGAACTAAAAGAGAAAGATTTTTCCCGCCAAAATTCATGATTCTCGTTTGGTGGAGGAAAAAAGAAACGGGGAGAAGAAAGATCACCTTTGGGCTAGGCTAGCGTTCTGAGAAGAGAGGAAATCACTAGGATGTTGTTCTATCTTCTATAAATAAAACAAACTGATAGCCTTTGTCCAAGCAGGTGGCAATGCCCATCAGCGACTTCCGTTCATTCCGGACTGTCCTTGAATTTGGACAGCTCTCAGTAGGTCAATGGTGGCAAGAGATGAAAAAATAGCTTTCAACAGCGGGTGGTAGAATCTGACAGAGGAAAAATTCATTCTGTCTGGGTGACAGAATCGGTCTTTCTGTGATGTACTAGGGGGTTGGGCAGTTTGTCTTTTCTATTTACAAAGTATTGAAATGGTTAATTTTTAAGTTACTAGTTGTCAGATCAGGCAGAAATTCTCCAACGTGAGGAATTTCCCTGAATAGGGTATTTTTTTCTCTGTCATATAGAAAGAAATGCGAATGGTAGAAAAAAGGATAATTTATTATTATAATCCTAGTAAAGGCAAGACAGTTTGTCTTTTCTTTTCACAGAAAGCTACAGAAAAATGGTCCTTTTCAAATTGCCAGTTGTCGGATTAGAAATTTCAGGTCATTTTAAAAGATATTTTGAATAGAATTTTTTTTTTGCTCTGAGTCGCTTTGGAATGCAAACGTTAGGAGAAGGGGTAATTGATTATTATAATTCTAGTTAGGGCGCTGACCAGTTTGCTTTTTCTTTTTACAAACTGGCAAAAAATGTTTCATTTTCTAGTTGCTATATTAAGAATTTCAAGTAATTTAAAAAGAAATTCCGAATGGGGGAGTTTTTGCTCTGGTCATCTAAAATTGCAAATAATATAAGGTAGAAAAAATTCATTACGTATATTTCTAGTTAGAGACAGAGTTCTCTGCCGTTCGTCTTTTCCTTTTACAAACCATATATATATATATATATATATATAAGTTTCATTTTTAAATTAAAAGTTACTAAAAATTATTCTTAATAATTTGAATAGGCACAGAATTTTTTACTTTGTATCATTTAAAAATTCAATTTTTGAGCTTTTAATTTAATTATTGTTGCAGAAACAGTGCTGGATAGTTTGACATTCCTATAAACAAACTACAGAAAACTGTTTAAGTTATCAGTTAACACATTAAAATTTAACCTGTGTGATCACAAGAATTGTTACTCTCTGTTATGAATATTCGCTCGCTCAAGATTATTTAGAAATGCAATTTTGAGAAAACTAGTGTAAGTTTTGCATAATAGAATAAATACATTACGAACAGTATCAGTTGCCGTATCAATTAGGGTATTTTTTTTTTTTTTTAATTCTAAATCTTGCTAAAGAAAGTATAATAAGTTATGCATTTTATTTATTTTCATTGGTTGCAATTTGTTTGTTTTTCATTTTATTTTTATTTTGATGAATCATCGATTCTTTTGTTCATAATCTACTGCAAGTAAAAAAAAAAAAGTGTGATTTAGAAGTGTAAAATTGATAATCGTTGCATTAATTGTTAGAACGTCTTCAAAATTAGAAATTATATTTTTAGGATAGTTGAATCTAATCTAAATTCTCCAAAGCGGTTTTAGTAAGTGCTTTGGAGAAGCACTGACATAATTCATTTTGATCTCAACATTCGACTTATCTCGCCTGTTATTAAAAAAAGAACTTGCTCAAATTTTTCACACAGATCATGTTCTAATACCCAACGAAGCGTTGCGATCTATTCGACATTACAATATAAACCGCACTGTCGGTTCGGTAGAAAAAGACCGCTGGTCATCCTAAGTCGAGATGGCGGTTTCGTAACCCCTTCCAAAGAATCTAGGAAAAAAGGTGACCGGAAAAAATGTGACAGAAAAAACAAGAGCGGAAAAAACGGGACAAGGAAAAAACGGGACCGGAAAAAACGTGACAAGGAAAAAAGGTGACCTTAAAAAACGTGACAAGGAAGTGTTAAATATTGAACTTGTCGATAAATAAATGCTAAAAACTAAAGTGAAGTTTTTCCATTGTCAGTTTCTTACAGCGTGGGGGGGGGGGGGGGGGGCAGAGTTAATGGGTGAGTTAGACAACTCTAAGATTTGGTCCAAGAAAGTACAATTTTAACATTTCATTAAGAGAAGTTTAGTATGACTTCTACAACGGACAAGTTAGTGCTTTCTACGGAGGGAGGGTATTAAGGAAATACAATTTATTGATTCTTTCAATTCGCTATTGATAGTTTATATATGAGCAAAGATGTTTTATAAGGCGGAGGTGGAGGGAAAAAATTACGTACACATCTTGTAAAGGGAATAAAATAAAGACGAAGAGAAGAGGCATTTTCTTTAGAGGAATTTTTTCATTATCCTGCTATTTAGCTCGCAGGCTATCAAAGCCCAAGGGCTAATGTGCACGCAGGTTCTGTATGTATGTATGTATGCAGTTACGTCTGTATGTACGTAACGCGATAACTCTTGACAGAAACATCCGATTTGCTTTAATTTTTTTTCCAGGTTCATTCTGATAAGGCGCTTCCCTGATTAGTTTTGGGGGTTGTTGGTTAAGAGTAAAGGGGGGCTACTATGGGTTTTTCATGCAGAATTATTCGATTTGCTCCAAAATTGGTATACCGATTTATTATGTTAAGGAGCTTCCATGATTAGTTTTGGAGGTTCATTAATTAAGTATACACGGGAGAAAGGGGGCTAGAGCCCCTTAATTTAGATAAATGGGTTTTTCATGCAGAGTTATTCGATTTGCACCAAATTTAGTATACCGGTTTATTATGCTAAGGAGCTGCCTTGATTAAATTTGGAGGTTTATTGGTTAAGTATAAAGAGGGGGGCGGGGGCTAGTCCCCCTTAATTTAAATAAATGGGTTTTTCACGCAGAATTTTTCGATTTGCTTCAAGTTTGATACATCGGTTTATTCCGATATGGCGCTGCCTTCATTAGGTTTGAAGATTCGTTGGTTGAATATAAAAGGGGGAAAGGGGAAAGTCCCCTCTTCTTAATTTAGATAAATGGATTTTCATGCCGAATTATCCAATTTATTTTATTTTTTTCTATGTTCATTCTGATAAATGGGCGGGGCTGGTATGGACAACAGGGGTAAACTAGTATTAATATATAGGTACTCTTAATATAATTCCATAAGTTTTAATATTATAACTAATAGTTATTTATAATTTATTTAATTTTATTAATATTTTGTTTCCTATCAAACAATTAGATCGTTTTAAAGAGAAGGCAATATATTACATACGATTAGATTTGGTAATACTGTTTAACTAACTTTACATGACCTCATGGTTTAAACAAGAGGGAAGCTAGGGGGCGTATACCCTGGGCTACCGGGTAGAAGGGGGAGGCATTAAATTTGGTTCGTCTTCCGGTTCAAAAAACAAATAGCGAAATTAAGTTAAAAATGTCATGGAATCGGACAACCGAAAATAAATATATATACATTTAGGCGGTTCTCAAATTCTCTACTCAACAACGCGAAACTTTGACAAATTTTCCGATTCATTTTTAAACGTAAAGGCCTGGCTAAATATAAAAAATAAATAAATAAATAAATAAATAAATAAATAAATTCTATAGCTTACTAAAAAATATATAATTGAATAAAATTAAAATATTTCAAACTAAATATGGCTATTAAGAAAAAATGTACCAATATTTTGAACTTTAATGAAAAATCATGCTTTCGAAGCATGGGACCCCCCAGGTTAAATACTTAATCCTTCAACAAAGAGAGTGGTTCCTCTTATTATTGATTGACAATCATTCAAAATATTTTGCTTTCTATTTGATTGTAACAGGCGTTTTGCAGATTGTAGTTTTAAAAGAATGATAGACAGGTATTATGTTGACAAAAAATACATTGGAATTTTACAACTCACTTCAATATACATATTTGAAAGTGATAGAAGATAAACCTTAGTTTTCCAGAATGGTTTTTGTTGAATGATATTAATCTGACAGACGAATAATGTATAATAAAAGGGTTGTTTCTTCTGTGAAATTTTTACGTGCCACCCATCGTGTTTTATGAGATATTTTCATGTAAATAATAGGTAATGGTGTTGATTTTAGATATTTCACACAATTTGAGACAGCGTATAATGAATAACTTTGAACCGGATTATTGGAACAAATACTCAGCTGTATTTATTCTTTTTAAATATTCCCTGAAGTGCCATATGCTACATTTCTAGAGACCTCACAAGTTTAAAGACTGAATTATTTTTTGCTTAACTATTGCAGATTGATGTATAATAATTTAAGAGATTGGTTCGTTGTGTTTATGACGGCCAATTATCAACACGAGGGATATGGGCCCAAAAGGTGGGGGTGCCCTCCTTGGGTGTCTTTCTAATGGAACCTAACCCGTATTTACGCATGGAAATCCATGGTTCGAAGCAAACCACAAAAACTCCGAACGATTGGGCCGACGGGTGCGATTGGGTTCAAACCCAGCACCTCCCGTCTACCAGCTTCGAGAGCAGAACCTCTCGGCCACTGGAGGGGCAATAATTTAAGAACTCGCATTGTTTTAACCTTGTTGTAGATTTAGGAAATGTACAAATGTCATGTTCTTACAACAGAATCCCCCCCCCCCCCCCTCCCCAATCTTTCAACATCAAGAAAGCTGAAAAGATGCAAAGGCCAAGAAATCAGCATTTTAAAAATACTTTTGTTTTGTGCAACCAATAATGCTTTCGAACATGATGGAGTAAAGCGTCTGTAACTCATTCTAAACTGTACTACTACTAATCGATGTATTAAATGAATTTTATAAACAGTTATTTTAATGGTATTTTGAAGAACTGTCGTCACATAAAGGATTAATGTATTATTTAATTGCTAAGTTTCATATTTTCCGTTTCCACGTTCGCTAATACGATTACGAAATATTTTTTATTCCTATATGTATGAACATTTCCAGAATTTTTTCTCGATCAGTTTCCACAGAATTGATCAGAAATATAAATCTTAATTTTCCCATGCGGTTTTTTTTTTCTGCCTACCAAATTAAGTTTAGGTACATAAAGATAAGTGAATACAGTCAAACCTCGTTAACATGAACCTCAAGGGGAATTAAATTTTTGTTCATGTCACCCGTAGTTCATGCTATCAGTATAACAAAAAATCCAGATAACAAATATTGTGGAAAAATACATATAGGGGAGACTGGGGGCTAATGGGACATAGGAGCAAACGGAACAATAGGGTTTTCTTGTAAAATATAACAGTATAATATAATCTTGTAAAATACAACAGTATAATATAATCTTGCAAAATATAACTTTCGAAGAATATGCACCTCAAAAAAAAAAAAAATGAAGGGGGGGGGGGTTAGCCTCCGCCCCCCCCCCTTATACTTAACCAATGAACCCCCAAATCTAATCAGGGAAGCTCCTTAACATAGTAAACCGGTATACCAAATTTGAAGCAAATAAGATAATACTGCATGAAAAAACCATATCGGTAAATTAAGCTTTATACTTAACTAATGAACCTCCAAATCTAATCAGGAAAGCGCTTTATCAGAATGAACATAGAAAAAAATAAAATAAATTGGATAATTCTGCATGAAAATCCATTTATCTAAATTAAGAAGAGGGGACTTGCCCCCCTTTCCCCCCTTTTATAAATTTAACCAACGAATCTCCAAACCTAATGAAGGAAGCGCCATATCGGAATAAACCGATATATCAAATTTGAAGCAAATCGAAAAATTCTGCATGAAAAACCCATTTATTTAAATTAAGGGGGGACTAGCCCCGCCCCCTCTTCATATTTAACCAATAAACCTCCAAATTTAATCAAGGCAGCTCCTTAGCATAACAAACCGGTGTACTAAATTTGGTGCAAATCGAATAACTCTGCATGAAACACCCATTTATCTAAATTAAGGGGGTCCAGCCCCCTTTATATTTAACTAATGATCCTCCAAAACTAATCATGGTAGCTCCTTAATATAATAAATCGGTATACCAAATTTGGAGCAAATTGAATAATTCTGCATGAAAAACCCATTTATCTAAATTAAGGTGGGGGGAGTAGCCCCCCTTTACTGTTAACCAATAACCCCCAAAACTAATTAGGGAATCGCCTTATCAGAATGAACCTGGAAAAAAAAATGAAGCAAATCGGATGTTTCTGTCAAGAGTTATCGCATTACGTACATAAGACGTAAGTGCATACATATACAGAACCTGCGTGCTCATTAGCCCTTGGGCTTTGATAGCCTGCGAGCTAAAAAGCAGTATAATGAAAAAATTCCTCTAAAGAAAATGCCTCCTCTCTTCGTCTTTATTTTATTCCCTTTATAAGCTGTGTACGTAATTTTTCCCGCCCCCTCCGTCCTCCACTGTACCCAAAAATCATTATTGATTAAAGTTTTATAAATATATAAAACATCTTTGCTTATATATAAGCTATCAATAGCGAATTGAAAGAATCAATAAATTGTATTTCCTTAATACCCCCCCCCCCCCCTCCGTAGAAAGCACTAACTTGTCCGTTGTAGAAGTCGTACTAAACTTCTTAATGAAATGTCAAAATTGTGTTTTCTTGGACCAAATCTTAGAATTATCTAACTCACCCATTAAGGGTATTCTTCACGGGCAGCCGCCATTACAAAGCATCCCATGTTAACCTATGGAGAAATTTACTTTGCTCTTTGTGAGCTTAATATTTTAAATAAAGGGATGGGAATTGCTGCAATCGATAAAAAAGAAGGTTCCTCACTAAGAGTATTTGCCATAATATTTTTAAAACGTTTAAAAGTATTTTTAAAGTTGGCTTAAAGTTGGCGAAATTTGCAAAATCAAGAAGTTTATACTTTAAAAAATTATAAAAAATCATTGGAGCATCGTAGAAAAAAAAGAGAAAATAGCCATAGAAGCTGCAAGTTTCTTCATTTCAGTGATGAAAATTAACAATTATTTTTTTAAGAAATAGCAGAGTTATAAGGAATTTTTCCTCACAAGTAAGCTGATTTCTAAACGTGCGGAAGGATACATTTATCTAGAATTGCAGCGGATGGTAGGTAGAATGGGGAAAGGGAGAAATTATCGCGATACGTATCAAATTACAAAATAAAGGGAGAAAAAAGAGGGTTGACCGAGCCTAATTTATTGCTTTTTTTCCTCCCCTGGTCAGTTTAGAATCTTTCAGAAAGGGAATTGCTTTTTAGTTCAAGATTTTTTTTCTGTACTGTTGTGACCAGATCTCTATTACATTTTATTTTTAGACTTCGTTTCTAACATTCGTAACAAATTATTCGTGCAATGAGTTCCCGACACTCTAGAAGCGGACATTTTAGAGTAAAAACGAAAATGTCCAAAAAAAAATTTTTTTAAGTAATTAATACATACATAAATATACATAATAGTTAATTAATTATAGGTGTTTATTAAATATACCTTATTATTAATTAATTATACGTGTGGCCCAAGTTGGCTCTCTGTGCCTCTGTCCAACACTTGTTATTGTCATATAAAATAAAATGTAACTAATTTATTAACGACACAGAATGATTTTCTAAAGATACGAATTTCACCAATTAAAAAATGTTTTAGGTATACATATCTGGATTATCTTTTATAATGATTTTTGTAAATGATCAACTGTTATACTAAATCTTTCTCAAAGAATATTCGAAAGTCTTCTGCGGTTTTAAACTAAAAAATTCTAATACTGTTAAGCATGCAGCTTTTAATGAGCACGTGAAAAGCATATTCAAAGTTTTGTCCTACGTGCATTCCTTGCTTTATAATTTTTATTTCAGTCATGGCTGATAATTATGAACAGTGAAGTTCTTAGCAATCAAAAAACAATTTCTCATTTGAGCCTATACAGCTAAAATCAATGAGTAACGTTAAAATTTTTCGAAAGAAGAAACGAGATTTTTCGAATACTGATAATTTCGGCCGAATTTCCGACAGCATTTTCTCCAAAAATGAATTTTTGGTGAAACTCAGATTTTGAGCCAAAAACGTATTTTCGGTCGATCTCTAATTTTATTTACATTTGCGTTTTGAAATAATAATACTACTCCGGAAATGTATTGACGAATCTGAATATCAATTGTTATACTCGCATTTACTCTCGATTTCATATAACTTTTTTTATAATTATACTATGTGTACGTATATGAATATATATACATTTTATGCGTTACAGTAAGTTTTTTTTTAATGCTATGATTTTTTTTTTCCTTTTTCCATTTATTAATTTGAATATCAACTGATATATTTATTCTCGATTTCGAAGAACTTCTTTTAATTTTATTATGTGTACGTATGTGCCTAGGTGTATTTCTTATATGTCATCCCAATTTCACCCAAATTTTAAGTTCAAAATCCAATAATATTACTCAGTATATGTATTGATACCACCATCACTTTTTAGATAAAGTATAAAGTAACGAGTCTATAAGTTATGAAACAAACTCTTTAAATTAAACTTTTTGAGTAAATATTTTATTTTTACTGGGGTAGCGATGGGCATTTTAATTTCACTGGCTCATTGCAGGCAATAAAGAAGTAGAAAACACTTCTAGAACACCAAAAAACTTGGTACGATAAGGACATAAGTGTAAAAAGCAACGTAAAGAAAAACAAACAAAAGTTAGAAATGAGAATCAGCCACCCAAAGTACCTATCAAAAGTCAGAATAAATTTAGTGCACCCCGTTTCTGAAGGCTTCATAAAAGGAGCCCCTTTACAGTGAAAAAAAAATGAGAAGCAGCCTGTCGCTATCTTTCTTGTTTGCATGCTTAAAATATACAATATAGAATATTGTGGCACAACGTTTACCTACAATTGCATTATTTAAATAATAATATATTAGTCTATTTTTTTCAACAAGAAAAAGAGTCCTTAGAAATAAATATTTTTTAATAAATATATGTTTGTCCAATTTTGGGAGGGGTTGAATCGCATAAATCTCTTTTTGGATACGACCACTTTCAAATTTAAAATATTACGAAAAATCTTATTACAAAAATATAATAAGAATTATAATCTCCTGTAATTCGATTCATAACCAGGCTTAGCCTGAAATATGGGCAATGCTATTAGTAATGTTGTTTCAAATAAATGAGAATTACAACACAAGTTATAGAATTGAAACTAATGATTGAAACCCATGATGCAAAGGAAACATTTTACTTTATAAAGGTCTGCCATATACCCATATGATATATGTTGCATTTAATTTAACGTTTTAAGTTAAGTTAAAGGGGAAAAAAATATATTTTTAAACACTCTTATTACTCTTTAAAAACTTTCTTTTTTATTAAAAATCTGAAATTATGCTTTGTTAAAAATCGCAAAAGCATAAGGCGCTGATAGAAATACTTTAAGAAAATTAAAATTTTAATCTCATTCATAATATATTTAAATTTTTAGAGAATCTTTTGTTCTATGGCTTTTCATTTTGACTTTACTTATTTATCGTACTATTTTCAGCGCTTCGCACATCGAAGATTTTTTATTTTGTTTCCCGATTTTTAAGTAAAATAATTATTTTCTACTTTTAACTTCACAAAAAGTATATTTAAAAAGGTATTTTTTTTATTTAATTTGCTACATTTTAGTATTTATTATATTTCGGATTGCGTCAGAATAATTATTATTGTATTAATTTTTCATTGAACACTTTCCTCATTTATTTTTTCGATTACTTTATTTAACTTGCACTTTACTGTAATTTAACATTACTTGTATTGATTTAATTTAATTTAATTTTATTTTATTTTGAAATAAACACATTTATGGTACATTATTGACTTTTCTTTCTTTTATTATTTTGCAATGTTGAATGGAAACTGGTGGATGTATTGTGGAAATAAACACATCCTTTGTTCGTCATCGCTTTTCCTTTGCTTTATTCTTTGCCATTGTTAAATCGAATTGGTCTCAAATCAATTAATTTAAATTAATTGGCAATGACGTACTGGAAATTTTAAAATATTATATTGCCGTCACAAGCATATAACTGTATATAATGTCAGAATTCTAGCATATCAAGAAATGAGTAAAATATCGATTACAAAATTCAATTTTTACATCTATAAACCAAGTAAAGTTAAATTAAAAGAAAAAAAAAAGTTAAATTGCATTTTCGTCAGTTAATGCAATTTAAGAAATCAGAATAAAATAATTTAGAGTTATAATATCAGCTACGAATAGTAATTTGTTCCTGGACGTTGCTAGGTATTTTCTCGCATCTAGGCAAAAATTAAAAATCTGCCCCTCACTATTGCTACCACTGATGTTTGATTTAAACTTACTTTTTATAAAAAAATTGCCTTTTAACCGTCTATACAATATTGCCTTCCTAGGTGACTTCCTAGTCATGCATATTGGTAGAAACGTCACTTCTTATTCACAATATCAAAGCATGCGAAATATTAAAAATATATAATTATATAGATATACGGTGTGCGTACAAAGGTAGAAAAAAAGTATGCCACCTATAATTATGCTTTATGATTATGTCCTATCCTATAATTATGTTAAAAAAGTATGCCCCAAATCATCATATGAAAATGACACTGATACCAACTGATTTTTAATAACACCTGTAACTAAATGTTATTCAATAATTAGAATTTGGAGCTCTTTACATAATAAAAATTGTACCAATTTTTTTTTCTTTTCAAATGATACTTTTGACTCTATGTTTGAGTTCCTTCGATCAAATGAGCTCGAAAAAGTACATAATCTATACACTTTTTTAAAGATTTTGATAGAATTAGAAGGGATCTAAGTTTGATGATGCTATTGTTAAATCCATGTGATAAAATTTAATTTGTATTTTCAAATAATAATAAAAATAACCCGATTTTGTTTTATTTTATTTTTTAATAAGATGCAATGAATGGACCCAAACATAATCTGAACACGTTTGTAATTTCAGAGGCATATTTATAAGATTCCGATGGGTGTACTAATTTAAAAGGTACAATATTCGAATTCATTTTGTTTTAACTCAAAATTGGTGTGTCTGGATTAATTCTTAGTTATTAATGAAAACAAATCTCAAAACTACTACCTACGCATTTTTTTCTTAAAAGAATCAACGTACTCTAAAATATGGTTGTGTAAATTTATATCTCATTCTTATCATTAGTTTTAAAAATCTAGAAAACATTTACTCATCAACTGTTATCGTTTGTATCCACAGAATACAGAAAGAAAGAAAGAATTTCATTAGTGGAAAATTTTATAACGTTTTATCTTATAAAATGCTAGTTTATTTTAGTTTTAACTTTTTATACAATTTTAGAGTTTGTTCTAGAAAAACAGTGCAATGCAGAAGTGGGAAAATGTCAAAGAGGTAAAATAAAAAAAAAAAAAAAAAAAAAAAAAAGACACGGAGGAGAAGTAAAGGGCATTATGCAATCCCTAAACAGGGCATTGAAGAAAATGCAGCAGAAATAATGCTAAAAATTAAGTTTGGTAAACAAATTCATCTGAACAATATTGAAAACCCCCTTACAATTGTTATAAAATGTACTACCTATCCCAGTGGTTCCCAACGTGGGGCGTATACACATATTACTTTTCACGTCACATGTGTTTTCACGTGACTTTAGACATATGATTTTTCACATAGGCACATATGACTTTTCAAGGGGGCAATTTCAAATTTCTTATTAACAAATTTTCTGTCATTTTTTTCTACTGAAAGGTGTCACAGTCTAAAAATAGAAATAATAAATGACATTTTTTTAAAATAACTGAATAAAAATTAATTTTCGAAACGATTCCATTTAAAAGTTCAATAATACACTGACACCGAAATAATTATGTGAATTTTTTTGGATAATTTGACATCTTATATATATAAAAAGATCATTTTAAATTTTCTGGTTTTAATATTATTTTTAAAAATTGCACCTCTTTTTTTTACTATTTAAAAAAAAAAAAAAAAAAAAAAAAAAAAACTTGTACATCTATTCATAGTGTAATATGCCCTATGAGGGAAATTTTACATATGAAATTTTCTAGGGTATATCTAAAATTGACTATTTGGACATTGTTTAATCTAAAAAATGTTTTGAATGATCTAAATGAGGTGCTACATTTATGAAATTAATAAAACCCCGTGCGCATCACAGAAGGGAAGGGTTGAAAGTAAACTTCTTACGGCTCTTCTGCAGTTCACATACAGAATATGACATTCATGACATATGCATTTTACAATTTAAAATTGAGGGAAACATAACATGGTGGCCAAATAATAGCAATGGGGGGAAAAGCCCGCTGTCAAAGAAGTATGTTATGAGAGGAAAGAAATATAGTAACTTAAAATGGATAAAAGCGCGAATCCGAAAATGTTACTTGTGAATTATGTTATCCATTCAGTGTTGGCGATTAACAAATATCACTTATTCTTAATGAATTGCTAAAACCCATTATAAAATGTATCAATTCTATCAGATGTAATACAAAATATGAGAGAGAATTCAATAAATTTTACGAGAATAAAAATGTAGACTATTTATCACTTTTAAATTTGAGGTAAGTTGTCAAAAAACAATAAAACTGTTGTAGATGTAAATGCGAAGATCAATGGCGTAACTGCATTCATGGAGTTAGGTTAAAAGCATACTTGTAATTAAAAAAAATATATGATTTTGATAAATTAAAGAATGTGAAATCACTTATCAGAGTTAATGCTATTTTAGGATCCATCCGGGAAAATGGAAATTTATTTTTTATGCGATAATTTTTACATGATATAGAAGGGGGGGGGGGGGATCATGATTTTAGCCATGCTTAGGTGGGGCACGGGAAAAATGGTTGGGAACCACTCATCTATCCCCTCCTCTAAAAAAAAAGAAAAAAAAAAGTAATATTTGGCTTTTAAGTATTTTAATTCAATTCAAGGATAATTATAAATGAAAATGAAGATGATCAGAAATGTAATTATGGAAAAGTAAGAAAGAAAGAAACCCGACATGTGGAAAAATCGGCTTATCCGACCTGATGCGTGAAATTACTGTGAAGTATTTTGATTAATCGAAGAATAATTATAAATTAAAACTCTGATGATTATAAACGTACTTAATAAATAAAGGAAACCTGACACACAGTAAAATGGGTTTACCCGATCTGAATTCCTGCATCGGGTCGGGCAACCTGATTTTAGCCGAGTCCAACTCGATCAGCGATTTGTGCCGGTTCGGTTCTATCCGATTTTTCAACAAAAAAAAAAAAAAAAAAAAAAAAAAAAAAATTATATTATTTCAGATCAAAAAATATATACAGGCATTCCCCGACTTAGGTAAGTAATGCGTTCCATAAAGTTTTACATAACTTGAATTTTACGTAAGTCGAATTTTTAAGTTGCATAGGTAATATTTTGTAAGAAACTGCAATATTATATATATATATATATATATATATATATATATATATATATATATATATATATATATATATATATAGGGCCTTTTTTCCTTCACGGCAGTCGGGCCGGGCCCGGGCCATACTTTCCTCTGAAGGCTCGGGCCGGGCCTATTTTTTTTTCTGTACAGAGCCGGGACTGGTTTCATTCCTAATCAGTCCTAGTTTTGATCCATCTCGTATGAAAAATCATTGTCTCAGCGTGGCCTGGTCAGTAAAATTAGCCCTGGCCCAAAAATTTTTGCAAAAAAATCCACACATTTTTAAATCTTTATTATTCTACACTTATAAACATTAAAATTTATTCTTTTTAAAGAATAGTAGATTTATACGCTTATTTAAATATAGTTAAACGTGTGAATAAGAACCTGCCTATGACGGAACCCTGTTTTAAACAGAAAAACGTGTTGATCCATTCAAAATTAATATAATAATGTATAAGATAAGAATATATAATATATTTACACTTGCTAAGCAGGTAACTTGCCTGTAACGCATATTTTTTTTCTATGTAATTGAGTCTTAGAAGATTTTACTGTATAGCATTTTTCAGATTTTTAACACTTCAATACATGGAATAGAGATTAACAATGTTAATGATAACTGAAACATTAACATACAAGAAATAGAGATTCATTAAAAAAATAAATATCGCAGTTCTATAAAGATGAAGATTATAAACATGAAAAAAAGGCTAAGATAAATATTTTTGGTCAGAACTCCTCGTACGAGACAAATTTTTAACTAAATCGACGTAAAAATCAATGTTTTGTAGAAATTCACTCTGTCTGAACTTTTAAGCTTTTTTACCGGACCGGGCTCGGGCCGAACTTTTAATTTTTGTATCGGACCGGGCCGAAATTTTTTTCTATGAATCGGGACGGGTCCGGGCCTGGAAATTTCGGCCCGTGCAGACCTCTAATTTTCATTGTGGTTTCATTTCTTTATCATATTGCTTTCAGGGCCTCACAGTTTTACGATTTTTGTTTTGATAAAATATTTTTGATTGACAAAAACCTAAGTATATTATAAAAACTTGCTTTTTTTTTTTTACTTTATTTCATATCTCATAATTATATTCGTAATCAGATTTTTTGTTGAACACTTCCACTATTTATTTATTAAAAAAATGAAATTCTTGGATTCATTATGTTGCTGAAATAAACGCATAGAACGCTACGTTATCGACTTTTCGTTTTTATTCTTTTTCATTGTTAAAGTGTGTTATTATTTGTTAATTTAATTGCAATGGATCTATTACTGGATAATTAGGATTAAAATACTATATTGCCACAATGGAATGTACAGTGTTACTGCTAGTAAAATATAAAAAAAATCCTAACAGTGTCTACCTAAAAAGAGATGTGGTCATGAAAATTTCCTTCCGTTTTCCTTATTTCTAAACCGATATATTTTTCTTTCTGGCGAGGCTCTAATCGACTCTCATCCTATTCTATTAGGTCCAATGCGGGTGACAGTGAGACCATATGTGGGAGGAGGACCCATATCCTCCTCCCCACCCCCCACCCCCTGCCCTGGTAAAAATACAAGAGAAAAGAAAGTTGACCAATGTTTATTTTTACCTTTTCGTAATCTTGGGGAGAGGAGAGAGGGAACTATTTTTTTTTCTGCTCCGCCTTGAGCGCATGCAAAAAGTGTAAAAAGTCTCTATGTGGGGTTCTTATGCCTTTTAGCACCAGAGGTCGCGCTACTCGTACGCGATCGGGAATCTAGACGAAGAATCCCCTTAACTCAGTATCTCCCCCCCATCTCCTACGCTGTAAAAAGCTGACAGTGGAAAAACTGCACTTTAGTTTTAATTGTTTATTTAAATATGGCCTTCATGTCGTTAAAAAATATATAAGGTTTACTGTGTTTTTAAAATATATATTAAATTCCTTAAAAAACAAACTTCATATTATATTTTCTGTTATGTATACAACTTAATAAATAGAATACTTTCCCGTGATCTTTTATCCGATTTGTTTTTTCCTACATGCGCTTTTTTCCCGTGATTCCAGTATCTTATAGAAATGTTTATTTTAATTTATTTTGTTTAGTTTAAATGTTTAGAATAATATATCTGGAAATTCCTTGATGAAACCAAAAATTGCAAAAAATTTGACTTCAATCAATTGCTTAATATAACAAAAAAAAAAAAAAAAAAAGTAACAAACTATGCTAATTTCTAATTTTAGGCATATCTTAACAAAGATATTTATTTATTATTATTTTTTCTTTATTTGTTCTGCTAATATCTGAAAATACTAATGCCACTGATCGGGACATAAAAAATTATAAATTGATAAGTGATTCAGAAAGTCTAAAAAATATTATTATTATTATTATTAATATAATTTTATGTTAATAAACAAAAAATTCAAATAGCGTTAAATAAAATAAAAATAATAAAAATAAAAATAAAACTTTCCAATCGAATCTATTACAACTAATTTCTTTAAAATTAAAAAAACATAAAATAAATTTTATATGATATTATACATGCGTAAGTCGAAAAACAAGTTGTTATGTAAACGAGCATTCTCGTATGCGAACATTCACAACATTTTTCAATATTTGCATTCTAATTATCAACGGAAAGCATTCTTATTCACATAATGTCCAAATTAAGTAGTAGTGTAAATGTGAATTTTCTTATGCGAATATTCAGGAATTTTTTTTATAATAGCATTCTTAAACATCAACGGAAAATATTGGTATTACTGTTCGCGAATATCAAATATCAAGTAGTGATGTTAATTAGAATTATCGTCAGCGAATTTTCAATTTTTTTCAATATTAGCATTCGTAGACATCGACGAAAAATATTTGGATTCGAGTTCGCGAATCTGCAGTTGAAAGAATCTATAAATTGTATTTCCTTAATCCCCCCCCCCCCCCCCCCCGTTAGAAAGCACCAGCTTGTCCCTTGTAGAAGTCATGTTAAACTTCTCTTAATGAAATGTTAAAATTGTGTTTTCTTGGACCAAATCTTAGAATTGTCTAACCCACCCATTAACTCAAACATCAACGGAAAATACTGGTATTACCGTTCGCGAACATCAAATATCAAGTAGTGATGTTAATTAGAATTAGCGTAAGCGAATTTTCAAATTTTTTCAATATTAACATTCGTAGAAATCGACAAAAAATATTTGTATTGACGTTCGCGAATGTGAAGTTGAAAGAATCTATAAATTGTATTTCCTTAATCCCCCCCCCCCCCCCCGTTAGAAAGCACCAGCTTGTCCCTTGTAGAAGTCATGTTAAACTTCTCTCAATGAAATGTTAAAATTTTGTTTTCTTGGACCAAATCTTAGAATTGTTTAACTCACCCATTAACTGTGCCCCCCCCCTCCCCCCCTACGCTGTAAGAAACTGACAGTGGAAAAACATTAGATTAGTTTTTAACATTTATTTATGGACAAGTTCAATATTTAACCCTTCCTTGTCACGTTTTTTCCGTGTCCCGTTTTTTCCGTGTCCCGTTTTTTCCGGTCCCGTTTTTTCCTTGTCCCGTTTTTTCCGCTCTTCTTTTTTCTGTCATGTTTTTTCCGGTCCCGTTTTTTCCTGTCACCTTTTTTCCGTTTACCAAATTTGGTGCAAATCGAATAACTCTGCATGAAACACCCATTTATCTAAATTAAGGGGGGTCCAGCCTTCTTTCCCCCCTTTATATTTAACTAATGATCCTCCAAAACTAATCATGGGAGCTCCTTAATATAATAAATCGGTATACCAAATTTGGAGCAAATCGAATAATTCTGCATGAAAAACTCATTTATCTAAATTAAGGTGGGGGGAGTAGCCCCCTTTACTGTTAACCAATAATCCCCAAAACTAATTAGGGAATCGCCTTATCAGAATGAACCTGGAAAAAAAAAATGAAGCAAATCGGATGTTTCTGTCAAGAGTTATCGCGTTACGTACATAAGACGTAAGTGCATACATACAGAACCTGCGTGCTCATTAGCCCTTGGGCTTTGATAGCCTGCGAGCTAAAAAGCAGTATAATGAAAAAATTCCTCTAAAGAAAATGCCTCCTCTCTTCGTCTTTATTTTATTCCCTTTATAAGCTGTGTACGTAATTTTTCCCTCCCCCTCCGTCCTCCACTGTACCCAAAAATCATTATTGATTAAAGTTTTATAAATATATAAAACATCTTTGCTTATATATAAGCTATCAATAGCGAATTGAAAGAATCAATAAATTGTATTTCCTTAATACCCCCCCCCCCCCCCTCCGTAGAAAGCACTAACTTGTCCGTTGTAGAAGTCGTACTAAACTTCTTAATGAAATGTCAAAATTGTGTTTTCTTGGACCAAATCTTAGAATTGTCTAACTCACCCATTAACTCAGTACCTCCCCCCCATCTCCTACGCTGTAAAAAGCTGACAGTGGAAAAACTGCACTTTAGTTTTAATTGTTTATTTAAATATGGCCTTCATGTCGTTAAAAAATATATAAGGTTTACTGTGTTTTTAAAATATATATTAAATTCCTTAAAAAACAAACTTCATATTATATTTTCTGTTATGTATACAACTTAATAAATAGAATACTTTCCCGTGATCTTTTATCCGATTTGTTTTTTCCTACGTGCGCTTTTTTCCCGTGATTCCAGTATCTTATAGAAATGTTTATTTTAATTTATTTTGTTTAGTTTAAATGTTTAGAATAATATATCTGGAAATTCCATGATGAAACCTAAAATTGCAAAAAATTTGACTTCAATCAATTGCTTAATATAACAAAAAAAAAAAAAAAAAAGTAACAAACTATGCTAATTTCTAATTTTAGGCATATCTTAACAAAGATATTTATTTATTATTATTTTTTCTTTATTTGTTCTGCTAATATCTGAAAATACTAATGCCACTGATCGGGACATAAAAAATTATAAATTGATAAGTGATTCAGTAAGTCTAAAAAATATTATTATTATTATTATTAATATAATTTTATGTTAATAAACAAAAAATTCAAATAGCGTTAAATAAAATAAAAATAAAACTTTCCAATCGAATCTATTATAACTAATTTCTTTAAAATTAAAAAAAATAAAATAAATTTTATATGATATTATACATGCGTAAGTCGAAAAACAAGTTGTTATGTAAACGAGCATTCTCGTATGCGAACATTCACAACATTTTTCAATATTTGCATTCTAATTATCAACGGAAAGCATTCTTATTCACATAATGTCCAAATTAAGTAGAAGTGTAAATGTGAATTTTCTTATGCGAATATTCAGGAATTTTTTTTATAATAGCATTCTTAAACATCAACGGAAAATATTGGTATTACCGTTCGCGAATATCAAATATCAAGTAGTGATGTTAATTAGAATTATCGTCAGCGAATTTTCAATTTTTTTCAATATTAGCATTCGTAGACATCGACGAAAAATATTTGGATTCGAGTTCGCGAATCTGCAGTTGAAAGAATCTATAAATTGTATTTCCTTAACACCCCCCCCCCCCCCCCCCCGTTAGAAAGCACCAGCTTGTCCCTTGTAGAAGTCATGTTAAACTTCTCTTAATGAAATGTTAAAATTGGGTTTTCTTGGACCAAATCTTAGAATTGTCTAACTCACCCATTAACTCAAACATCAACGGAAAATACTGGTATTACCGTTCGCGAACATCAAATATCAAGTAGTGATGTTAATTAGAATTAGCGTATGCGAATTTTCAAATTTTTTCAATATTAGCATTCGTAGAAATCGACAAAAAATATTTGTATTGACGTTCGCGAAGAATCTATAAATTGTATTTCCTTAATCCCCCCCCCCCCCCCCGTTAGAAAGCACCAGCTTGTCCCTTGTAGAAGTCATGTTAAACTTCTCTCAATGAAATGTTAAAATTTTGTTTTCTTGGACCAAATCTTAGAATTGTTTAACTCACCCATTAACTGTGCCCCCCCCCCCCCTACGCTGTAAGAAACTGACAGTGGAAAAACATTAGATTAGTTTTTAACATTTATTTATCGACAAGTTCAATATTTAACCCTTCCTTGTCACGTTTTTTCCGGTCCCGTTTTTTCCGTGTCCCGTTTTTTCCGGTCCCGTTTTTTCCTTGTCCCGTTTATTCCGCTCTTCTTTTTTCTGTCACGTTTTTTCCGGTCCCGTTTTTTCCTGTCACCTTTTTTCCGTTTACCATAAGGCACAGTGTGTATGTGTGTGTGCGAGTGCAGACATTTAGATGTTTTAAAATTATTAATAACTGCATTTAATATTAAATTGTTAATACTGTTTAAATTGATAGTTATTAAAAAATTAACTCTCTGGTTAGAATATTATCATTTTATGTTTTGATTAATAAAATTGTAATTAATATAATTAAAAAATAATATAAACTGCAAATAAATAATTTCATCAGTTGAGTTAACACAAATAACATATCAAACAAATATCATGGCAAGATTTTTTGCATTTCAACTTATACGTGTAAAAATTACTGTTAATACCATAAATCAAAATTTACACGCCTGTATGTTCATGCTAATTAAAACAAATTATGGAAATGGTTTATAACCATTAATTTGTGCATGCAAAATAACATGAGAATGACCAGTTATATCTGAAGTTATATCTGAAATCCATAAAATAGCAGCATGAGATTGAAATATCATTTTTAAATCGAGTAAATTTATGCCCGATAAGAATTTGCTTTTTACAAACTGATTGTATACTTACTTTTTAACAAACATAATCATTTTAAGCTTATGTAAATACGTATTTAAAGCATTTTTCGTTATTCATCAGACAAAATACCCATAGAAACTTTACAAATTATCTTCATCTTAGATTTCAATGCTTTTTTACACCGTTTTAAAAATTTAGAATTAATTTAAGAAATTTAGAATTTAGATCAATCAATTACCTATTGAGTTATAAGGAATTTCGATCACGTTTTTCGCCCGCTCTTGAGTGATCTGTCTTCCTTCGCGCGGAAATTCGGTTCCAAACGCCCACTTTGACATTATTTTCTGAAAGATCTATTGCATTTGCAAAAAAAAAAAAAAAAAAAAAAAAAAATGGAAAAAACAGCTCAATTACATAGTTTTTGAACAACAACCCCTGCCAGTTTCATGCATTTTCGAACAAAA
Source organism: Maratus speciosus (assembly GCA_963932465.1). Lineage (NCBI taxonomy): Eukaryota > Metazoa > Arthropoda > Arachnida > Araneae > Salticidae > Maratus > Maratus speciosus. The sequence continues at coordinate 466,063,162 of OZ010789.1, forward strand.
ATAAATTAAAATTTATGTCAGAAAGTTGCCCCTTTGGATTTGAAAACACCCTTAAAAGAACAAACCGTTGTGACAATTTGATCACTGGGGGTCTTATATTCAGTTTTTTTTATAAAATTTAGTGTGTGTGTATGTGTGGAGGGGGGGGGGGCAGTTATGAGGAAGGTAATCGTAGATTTTTGTAATCCCACCCCCCCACCCCCCGCCAAGGAGGAGGGAAAGGACCAAATTAAAAGAAACTCATCCAATTATATGTTTATATACTTAGAAAACATCCTGATTTTATCCTGATCCAAAATTTTATCATCTAAAACCGTAATAGATTCGGATTTTGTAGATTCCTCCCCTCCTACACACACACAGCCGTACTCCAGAAGGATAAGAGAGACTAAATATATATATATATATATGTATACAGTAAAACCTCCCTAAAGCGACCACGTTCCGTTCCAATAAAAATGGGTCGCTCCGAGAGGTGGCCTCTTAATGAAGGTCCTGTTTAAATCTAGATTTTAATTGTTGAAAAAAGGTAACAATTAACGTTACTAAAATTTAATTTTCACATTAGGAAAAAATATAAAACTTTAAGTATCAAAACAAAAGTTAATTACATAAGTTAATTACTGTAGGGTTTAAAAAATGAATACATTGACCTTTGCTTTGATTTTACGGTTTTATATTTTATAACTTTTATTTCTTTTCGAAGTTCAGTAAATAAATGCAATTTTTTTGGACAGAAATAAATAATGACGATATCATTAATTTATCTATTTCTTTGAGAGTTTTCTGACAGAATAGGGCAAGGGAGTTTATCGACTGACATTCCTAATTTGTCATCAGAGTTAAATTCATTGCCTAAAAAGGCACAAAGGAGTTTAAACATTTAAAGGTTACCGGAATTAAAAATAATCTAAACTTAGTTTAGAAATTTGATGAATAATGCGCTCTACGGAATTATTTTCTTAATAAAACCTTCTTCAAGCGACATTGAAAAAACGGAATTTGTTTCATTTTCTTTTAAAAAAATTGGGCGCTCATGGAGGGAGTTCAACTGGGATGGTCTCTGAATGGAGGTAAAATTAGTATTGAGCCTATGGGAATAAATTTCGTTCCATGAAAAAAAGGTCGTTCAGGGAGGTGGTCGCTTAATGGAGGTGGTTACACAGGGAGGTTTCACTGTATATATAAGTACCTGATGTTTATATTGTGATTCTGCGTACCTTACAAAATTACTTGGTCACTCATGGAGGGAGTTCAACTGGAATGGTCTCTGAATGGAGGTAAAATTAGTATTGAACCCATGGGAATAAATTTCGTTCCATGAAAAACTGGTCGTTCAGGGAGGTGGTCACACAGGGAGGTGGTCGCTTAATGGAGGTGGTCACACAGGAAGGTTTCACTGTATATATAAGTACCTGATGTTTATATTCTGAACGGAATTTCTTTCATTTTCTTTTAAAAAAATTGGTCGCTCATGGAGGGAGTTCAACTGGGATGGTCTCTGAATGGAGGTAAAATTAGTATTGAGCCTATGGGAATAAATTTTGTTCCATGAAAACATGGTCGTTCAGAAAGGTGCGCTTTTTTCCGGGGCGCTTTTTTCCGCCCTGCGTACCTTACAAAACCTGTTTCCTTTTCTTTAAAAAAAATTGGTCCATCATGGAGGAAGTTCAACTGGGATGGTCTCTGAATGGAGGTAAAATTAGTATTGAGCCTAAGGGAATAAATTTCGTTCCATGAAAAAATGGTCGTTCAGGGGGGTGGTCGCTTAATGGAGGTGGTCACGCAGGGAGGTTTCACTGTATATATAAATACCTGATGTTTATATTCTGATTCTGCGTACCTTACAAAACCTGTTTCCTTTTCTTTAAAAAAAATTGGTCCATCATGGAGGGAGTTCAACTGGGATGGTCTCTGAATGGAGGTAAAATTGTATTGAGCCTATGGGAATAAATTTCGTTCCATGAAAAAATGGTCGTTCAGAAAGGTGCGCTTTTTTATGGAGCGTTTTTTTCATAGACTTCTAATATAATTCCTCCTCTAAGGTTTTTTTCCGCCTACCGTAGCACGGTGGTCAACTGATACTAATCTCAAGGCTTAAGGCGATATTCAAAACAATATTTTTCAAAGCTCAACAAATCGAAATATTCTGACACATATTCAGACTCATTTTTAAAAGTAAAAACATGAAACTTGCTGACGTGATTTTTTGAAGAGATTTATAAGTGTGTTTTTATTTTTCGCTCAATTAATTGTCTGAGCGAAGCGAAGGCTAATACACAACACAGTATTACTTTCCGGTCAAAAACAGCTACGATGGATATTAAAACCTTTCGTAAAACCTTTCGTCAAGCATAACTCAAAAAATATTTGTCGGATTTCGGTTCTGGTTTTACCAGAAGGTACCTATGAGGGTAACCTACTGAATGCACCTACTATGAAAAATAAGTTCCAATTCGTTTAAAAATTATATTAAAAAAACTGATAAAAAAGCACAATTTATCTACATACGTCAGGGAAATTTAGTGTATGTCATTTTCACCGGCTGGATGTTTTCGTAGAAAACCAAATTATAGCACATGGAGCAAAGAAAATATGCCCGCACTAATATTAAAGTGCAAAAAAACATATTTAAATTTAATCAAACAGGAAAATAAATCTGGATTTTTTTCTATTTCAAAGAAAAAAAGCTACAATAACGTAGGATTTCAGATTTTACGATAATCTACCCAACAGCATTTTTTAATCGCCAAAAGCAACTAACATTTATATTTTGCGTGTGAAAATTTGAAACAGTTATTTTATGTTTAAATAAACAATTTTTATTTGTGGCATAATTTATTCTTAATTTATTTATTTTTGTCTTTTTAGTATTTTAAATCTACTAAAAAACAACTTTTCAAAAGTAAAAAAAGCCAAGCAAAAAAAAAAAAAAAAAAAAAAAAAAAAGGTGAAAGTTGTGGCTAAAAAATAGTGTGATATCAAATTTCCAAGCTTATATTACGGTACTTATTTAACATTTTTTGATAAAAATTTACCATATGTAAGTCGAGTACCTAAGTATGCGTTGATAGAAAGCCTTTTCTCCTTTACTAAATACATCATAACGTGTTTCTGAAAATTAATTTTTTTTAAATTATGCATGATGGGCTTGGCGGCCATCTTTCCATATTTTACACAAATTTCTAAGCACACAAGTTCATTGTTAAGATTGGAAGTTCGAAATTGTTACTAAAACAAACATTTTATTCTTTTAATTTATGGAAATGAGTGCCTAAAAATTTGTGTCTAAAAATAAAGCTGAAGTAACTTCAGGTTTCATCTTATGATTCTCTTTTTTCGGAGGGGGGGGGGGGGGGAGGGTTAATTAATTAGTTAAAGCAGTAAAAATCAATTTGTTTTTTCAAAATAAAAAACTTTCTTAATTTATCTGTCTGTAGCTAAAACTAGAAGTTCGAAATTCTTAATAATGCAAATATGTTACGAGCTTGAGTGCTTAGAAATTTGTGTAAAATATGGAAAGATGGCCGCCAAGCCCATAATGCATAATTTAAAAAAAATTAATTTTCAGAAACACGTTATGATGTATTTAGTAAAGGAGAAAAGGCTTTCTATCAACGCATACTTAGGTACTCGACTTACATATGGTAAATTTTTATCAAAAAATGTTAAATAAGTACCGTAATATAAGCTTGGAAATTTGATATCACACTATTTTTTAGCCACAACTTTCACCTTTTTTTTTTTTTTTTTTTTTTTTTTGCTTGGCTTTTTTTACTTTTGAAAAGTTGTTTTTTAGTAGATATCAGTTCTTTTTTTAAAACAAATGATATATAATTGAAATAATTGTATTAGCTCAAATTAAAATTAGTCCTTGTATAGACTTTATAAGCAGGGAGCACACACAATATTATACATTTTGTTTACCTATCATTCATTTTTTATAGTGATTAATAATTTAAAAGTAAGGAAAGTCAATTTCTTCTTTCAAAGTATCAGTCTTTCTCAATTTATATCTCCTTAAAATTTTCTACGAAAGATGAAAATTTAGTAAAAAACAGAGTCGAAATAAAATATATATTTATCTGTCAGTTAATTGTTTTTTCCAACTTTTTTTGCTGACGGTTTTGCAAAATAAATTTACCTTTACAAATACCTACGGTTAATCCAAGAATGAAACCCCGCAGGCATCTAAAGAATCGAAGATCTGTAAATCTAGCAATTCTAGACATAATAAAAGAACATTTTTGATAAAAAAAATCTAAAAATTTAAAGATATAAACTGTACATATAATTTCATCTTCATTTAGATCGTGTTATAGAGAAGGAAGAATAAATATGTAATTTTACTCAAGTCTGTTTATCCATACCTATTTGCATGAATGTGAGGATATTAATTTACTATAAAATTTCCCCTAAATTGATTATCTTTAATAGTCTATTATTAAAGCCGCATATACATTAGAATTAAATATTTTTCGGTTAAAATTTGCCTGAAATCTATAGTCTTATCGTTCGTCAAATTTGTTTTTTTTTTATGCCCAGACTCTTTTTCTGAACTCTGACAAAAGATCGCAGACATATTGAAGCTATCCAAATTCTTATATCTTTCTATCGTATTTCCTTGTTTGAGGGGGGGGGGGGGTGAGGTAGAGCCCTTAAGAACTTCGTTTTGTTCTCAGAATTCTGAATTATTCATTCAAAAGATCTACCTACATAAGTCTTGTTGCAGAATTTTCATTAGCTAAGAGTCGCATCAAGTTATACATCATGTGAATCTATTAAATTAATTTTGTGAAATACTAGATAGGAGCCATTGATATTTCCAGACCATTTGCCTACATTTTAAACTTGAGTCATTTACTACTATTCATCAATTTTCTATACGAATTAAAGAAGTCGTTGTTTCCATGCCAACTGTACCTTTCACTATTGTTTTGTTCTTTGTTTGTTTGATTTATTGAACACATACATCATATCACATGCGGATCACGGCGGGATTCGAATCTGCTTCCACCTACGCTCTCAAGCGATTAGCGGCATGGTGTCTTATCCACTCAGCCACGGTGGGCCACTATTGCTTTCTCTAATGCCCAGATACTCAAATTTAACCAACTGCACTTAGAATCATGGTCATAACAGAGAACATTTATATGTTAGAGCAGTGTTGCCAGTGGGCTACTTTTTTTTTATTCAGATTTCTTGATTGCCAGTACTTATTATAAACGGTAAAATTCCCTTTGTTTTCGCCTTAATTAATATGTCTTTAAATAAGGCGCATTTTACAATTTCAAAAAAGTGGTTCCAATCAAGTATCTGAATTAAAAAAAAGTAGCCCATCTGGCAACACTGTGTTAGAGTGGTGACATATGTACAATTCGTGTACTCATATTCAATTTTTTGTCCAAAGTACGGTAACTTACTTTTCAGTAATAGACGAGGAAGATTTCAATTAAACTAACCAGAAAAGTTAACAAACATTGGCTTCCTGATTTGATTTTATTCAAAATTGTTTTAACCAACCAAAGTTAATGTCCGGGATCCAGATAAATTTTTCTCTGTTAGTAAAATTACATTGACCAATCAGTAGCCTCCATCCTTGCAGGCTTTTCGGTGTTTACTGCAAACATCAAAAAGTTCGGAAAAATGCAGACGTCTGATTGATCAATCTCATCCCGCTAATAGCGAAAAATCTATCTTGATCCCGGCCTATTCAACGCCCTTTAAATATTGGAGAAAGCCTTGACACGTGTCAGGAAAACGTCACAGAAAGCAGGCAAAACAAAGAAGAAAAATCATTCATTGGCTCGTGAATATGAACAAGCCGATGAATGATTTTGTTTCTTTGCTTTGCCTGCTTTGTGTGATGTTTTCGTGACGCGAGTCAAGACTTTCTCAAATATTTAGGAGGCTTTGGCTTATTTCACCACCATGAAGTTATGAAAGGAAAGGAACAGACATGTCAATCTTCCCGTGTAAAAAACTAGTTACCAAAAAAAAAAATGAGTTCTTTCCCTCTCTTCTGCCCTTTTCTCTCTTGATTTTGACCGATAGCAGCTCATGTAGCAGTCTCCAGTACAAGATGCCGCTATATACGGTGGACGCAGGAAGGAGGGTGTTAGTGCGACCAATGACATAATAGGCCAGTTCATGATGTTTAAAAGTCATACGGAGTTGGATCGAGGCGAACGAAAAAGACAGGCTACCGCGGTGGGTCCGATTCTTCTTTTTTTACAAACCGCTGGAGTCACGTGATGCTCTTTTCATGCACCTTCTTTGGTGCATTCGAGCATCACGTGACTCCAGCGGTCTGTAAAAAAAGAAGAATCGGACCCACCGCGGTAGCCTGTCTTTTTTGTTAGCCTCAAAGTTGGAGCATCTTTACACGATGATTAGTACAAAGCTGCGCGCCGATTTTTTTTTGTGTCCATTGCCGTGTACAGATAATCAACTCTGTGTGACGTTATGAACTGGCCTTATATGTTGTTGGCCACAGTTTAGGAACAGCTACAAATGACTTCATCTATATCTACTCCGAGGTAAACGAAAAAGACAAGCTACCGCGATGCTATAGCGCCTAGAATATATAGTGTGGAAATCGGCTATCCCAGTAATACTTTAAAAAGTGCTAAAATATTGGATCTCTTAAATTTCAAATGATGCTGAAATCCAATGAGTCGATCACAGCGATATCTGCAGGATATTTCCTAAAACTTTATGACGATTTGATAACAGCGTCTAGAATACCTAGTGTGGAAATATTTTATTTAACAACGCTAAAAATTTGTATCCCATAAATGATCGACGATACTGCTAAAATCCCAAGTATCGATCGCAGCGAAATCTGCGGGATTTTCGTATTACATTTTGTATAGTCTAGCAATATCTTGCAGTTATAGAAAATATCCTGCAGATGTCGCTGCGATCTGTATATTTCAGCAGCATCGTTGCACATTTAAGGATACAATATTTTAGCACTTTTTTAAGTATTACAGGGATAGCCAATTTCCACACTATATATTCTAGGCGCTATAATTTGGTCTACACGCTCTAGCATTTTTTTTTTTTTTTACATTTTATTAACATACATCTGACCTGTGTGCTTGGCGTCCAGCCCGCTGTAATAATACGATGTTTACTTTGAAAGTATATCACAGATGTCGCTGCGATCAGCTCCCTGGATTTCAGCGTCAGTGCACATTTAAGGGATATAACTTTTTGGCGCTGCTTGGATAGCAAATTTCCACACTATGTATTCTAGACGCTATAGCGGTGCATTACACGTGTCTCTTTCTTCTTTAAAAAATATCCTGCAGATGTCGCTGCAAATGACTGTTTGGAATTCAACATCGTTGTACATTTAAGGGATTCACTATTTCCTCGCTTTTTTTAAGTATTGCTGGGATAGTCGATTTCTACAACATATAATCTAGGCCTATAACGGAGCTATAGTATCTAGAAGATACAGTTTAAAAATCGGCTTATTAAAAAGGTGCTAAAAAATTGTATCCCATAAATGTTGAACGAGGCTGAACGATGAATGTCGATCACAGCGACATATGGTAATTCCAACGTAACTATTTCAAAAGACATCAAATGAGAAAACGTTTCACTCAGAGAAGATCTAGAAAATATTGCTGCTATCGACATTTGTCATTCAGTATTTTTCAATATTTATGAGATTCAATTTTTAGCAATTTTTAAAGTATTACTGGAATAGCCGGCTTCCACACCATGACCATGATCTAGGTTGATTTTTCTTTGTTATCGCAACGAGATTGACCAATCAGAAGCTAGAATTATTGCTAACTTTTCACTGTTTGCAAAAATGTACCTGGATCTCGGCCTATATTTCTAGGCGTTATAACTGAGCTCAAGAATAGTACAGAAAGCAAACTCCGTATTTTGATACATTAAGGCCGGGATCCAATTTGGAACAAGTGTGTCGCTATAACGAAGTAGCGACATATGGCCAATAAAGATTTATTGGTAGAAGTGATAAAAACAAATCGTTAAAGGTCTTTGCGAGCGTGTCATTATCGTCAGACTAATGCAGATTGAATTATTTCCCTAGTCTAATAAAGCTCGTCCATGCGCGTATTGTCTAATGGAGGATATTCCAAATATGGGTTCAAGGCTGAAAAAGTCACGTGGTACCGGCAATTTACCTAAAGAACTTCTAACTGATGAGAAGGGAAACAGGAAACTACTACTGCTTTCTCCCGTGAACTGTTTCATTGGCTAGCGGGGATTTACATTACATCGAAGGAGCCTTCCCTTCCTTACGTTAGACGTTTTTGCCTTGACCACGTGATCATAACGTAGATAGAATAGCCTCTATTCAAGAAAGTGGATTGCCGTACTATAGCACCTATAATATATAGTGTGGAAATTGGCTATCCCTGTAATACTTAAAAGAGTGCTAAAATATTGTATCCCTTAACTGTGCAACGATGCTGTTGAAATATACAGATCACAGCGGATGTTTTCTCAAACTGCAAGATATTGCTAGTCTATACAATGTAATACTAAATCCCACAGATGTCGCTGTGATCGATACTTGGGATTTTAGCAGTATCGTCGCACATTTAAGGGATACAAATTTTTAGCGTTGTTTGGATAGCATATTTCCACACAAGGTATTCTAGACGCTGTAGCCATACTTTCGGCAAAAACTTGAAATGAGCATGCTTCCTGTGCATATATCACCACTCTTATGTATAAAGGCTCTCTGTTATGGTGTTGATTCTGAGCGCTCTTTGTTAAATTTCTATATTTGTGTTTTAGAGAAAGCAATACAGAAAAGTAATGTTACTATGGAAACAACAACTTCTTTAATATCGAAATGTATAGCAAAGGAGTTCAGAATCAGTGCCTTAAATAGTTTCGAATATGTATTGTTGTTATGACAATTAATACCCTTCCTGGATGTGGAAATGTAAAATTGTGTTCAACATAATGGAGGATTTTCCATCTACATTTTGATCACGTGGTCAAGGTAAAAACTTCTATCGTAAAGAAGGGAAGGCTCCGTAGACGTGTAATGTAAATCCCCGCTAGCCAATGAAACGGTTCATGAGGCAAAGTAGTAGTATCTTCCCCTGTTATCAGTTAGAAGTTCTTTGTATAAATTACCGGTATCACGTGACTTTTTTCAGCCTCGAACCCATATTTGGAATATCCTCCATTGGGCGCAATCTAGATAGATTTTTGGCTGTTAGAGTAACGAGATTCATCAATCAGAAGCCTGCATTTTTGTGAACTTTTCGCTGTTTGCAGAAATGCAGGCTATTGATTGGTGATTCTCGTTTCGCTAACAGCGAAAAATCTATCTGGATCCTAACCTACATTTCTACAAACATTGAACTTCATCCACGGTGCTAAACAAATGACTCAAAACTTTCATGGCATAGGCCGGGATCCAGAAACAGCAAATATTCTCAAACATGCAGGCTTCTGATTGGTCAAACTCATTTCGCTAACAGCGAAAATTCTATCTGAATCTCAGCCATAGTTATCTTCGATGAAATCAATGCAAAAGGATAATATAAAAGAAAAGTATAAGATTTCTAAAATATTTTGGCGGGTTTATCGCTATTTGGCATAATTTGTAAACTTTAGAACTAATTAACAGTTTTTCGCTAATTATGAATAGAAAATTAATGTTTTTAAAGCTGAATTTTATAAAAGCACGTAGATTGAGTAAATATCTATCCAAAAATTCAATCCTTACTTTTTTCTGTCCATTATTTAAGTCTCTACCTCAATTGAAACATAAGTTGTGACGAAGAAAAAGAATCTGTCATTTTCAGTATCTCGACGTTATTTTAAAAAATCTATATCTCTGTTTATAATTAATTTATGAGGATGCATTTGATCTCAAATTGAAGATCTTCTTTATTAGGTCCTTCTGGTTTTAGTTTTATTTTTCTGCGATGATTGCTTCTTTTGATATGGGAAATTTTACGCTGGCATATTTCGTCCATTTAACATGGAGAAGTTGTCATCAGTATAATAAGCAGTTACGGTGTCTTGTCGTTATTCTTGGCGTTTGTTTGTTTGGCGGGGTTAGCATTTTTTTTCAGCTTGGCTTGGCAGAACGACCGTCCTGCTTGATGAAATTTGGGTGCTTGTTAGTTATCCCGTCGACCAATTTCGCCAAATTATATAAATCGCCAAACCACCCACCAAATTATACAAATTGACATAATTTTTATTTTAAATAACTTTTTTAAAAAATAACTTAATATTAATACTAAATAACTTAAATATTTTAAAGAACAAATAAATTAGTATAACATTAATAAAAATACAAATAAAACGTCGAAATTAAAATCACTTGATGACGTAAACACGTGTTGTCAAGTGAATGTGACATTTACGATCAACCCTTATTGGCATTTAATCTTACAATTTGGCGACAGTAATTTGGTCGACGGGATAACTAACAAGTATCGAAATTTGTACTTTTCCAGAATAGGCGTCTTATAGGTAAAGAAAATGGGTTTGGCGAGAGAAGTAAACTTTTCATGCATATTTTCTGGTAACCTACTCATTCTTTCATGTACCCAAGCAATTTTTTAAAGATTTAAACAATTAATTTAGTTTAAACAAGACATTTACGCACAGATGTCACATGCGCACCACGTTGGCGCGATTTTTTTTCTGACGCCAATGTCATATACGCACCGGAGTACTTAACTGGCGCCAAAGTGTCGTTATTTTGCTTGATAGTAACCTAGATGTTGTTGTTTATTTATTAATAAATTGTTTATTTACTATTATTCTCTTTTTTTAAATTATATAAATTGTTTTGTTCTATAGTTATTAATTAAACTTTTATTATTTATTGTTATTCCCTTTTTAAAAATATATATGTAACTGGTATTCAAAAACGAGGTTTTCGCCAAATTGGCGTCAGAAAAAAAATCGCGCCAACGTGGTGCGCATGTGACATCTGTGCCAAAAAGATTTATATTTATTTGTAAAAAATAAACATAAACATTCATCGGGTTTGTAATAAATTGTCAGGTTTGTATCTTTTTGTAACAAATCTCACTTTCTGAAGCCGAAACTGCATAAAGCTTTAAAAAAAAAAAATCGCCAATGCAAAGTAATGTTGTTAAAGTACAGTGAAATTAGTTAAAAACGTGTATTTTAAATGAAGTGAATGAAATCTTTATATTTTAAATGAAATGAATGCAAGATGAATATAGCATGGAAAAAATATTGTCAATTTATCACCTGCGCTTGTATAACTTAAAAGTATCAATATTGCAATTGGTACATGCTATGTAAAATGAAACAATTATGTTATAACCACTCTTCGTGCAAGAAAAATGGCCAATAATTCGTATTCAGATACACAGGCAAGGTTGACGTTAAAAAAGCGTAATACTAACAGCAACATTGTTATAACGGACGGGAGCTATAATAGCTAAGTAATAATGGCTTTAAGTACACATACCAAGCAGTTTTTTACATATGTTTCGAGTGAAGCTCGATCATCAAGGTGCTAATTATTCATACAAGCAACCGTTACATAAACGAAAGTTTAAAATTTAAATGTAAATATATGCAATCTCGCATCCCCCCCCTCCCCCCCCCCCCCAAAAAAAAATAAATAAATAAAATAAATAAAAATAAATAAAAATAAAATGTTACAGCAATGAAATTTAATTGGAGTTAAGCGAAGCTTTTTAAAATACGATATTGGTTGAAAACCAGATTACGGAATATTCCTATAATATTTGAATTAATCACGGTGCATTTTTTTTTTAGCCCAGTTCAGATTTTGCCAAGAGTATTTTATTTTTATTTTTTGTTAAAAGCCGCCTTTTTTCCCCACAAGTGTAACTTGTGTTGATGTTGAAATAAATGTTTTGACTTATGCTATTATCTCTTCTTATTATTTTTATTTATTTACTTATTATTATTTTTAATTAAATGAGTCAAATCGTGTTTATAAATTTATTTAATGTGTGTATTTTAAATTAAAAGAATGCATTACGAAAGATGGCGATAAGAACAATATTTGACGATTTATCAATTGCGCTAACCTGAATGCTTTATTACCATGTGTTTAATTCCCTTCTTGGAATTTCATTATTATATGGACTTTGCTTTTTTTTAAAAAGCTTGACGCAATTCGAGTTTAAGAAAGTGAGATTTTTTGTCAAATGATATAAACGACTATGAAAATAAAACTGAAGAAGTATTATACTGGTTTATGTATGTATTTTTAAAAATGCAAAAATGTCGGTATGAAACAGCGAATAGGTTGTCTGAAAGTACTTGTAAATGTGTTTCTTTTCTAGGCTATTTTATTCTTGCCAGGGCCCTTAACAGAGGGAAGAGCTGGTTTAAAATTGATAAGGATTTTTTTTTCAGGTTCACTAATCTAGATATTTCATCGTTTGAATTAGTAACCAGTATATGGCCAATTAAAGATAGTATCTCATTTTCTTTACTTGCAGCAAGTTATTATTAATTAAATCTATGTTCTCGGCAATATCGCTCAGACTAATCCCTCTGAGGGAAGTCCTAGTTAGAACTTCATTTATAAACAATTATTTTCTCAGTACGACCATTTTTTTTTTCGTTTCCAGCACTATCGCTTCGGGAAATTCAGTTCAAAATGCCCTCTTTGACAGCATTTTTTGAAATATATTCTGCCTTTATCAAAAAATCGACTAATGCGGCACATTACATAGTTTCTGAATAAGAGAAGCTGCGAATTGGATGCGTTTGAGAGCAAAAATGAACTTATAAAATCAGTAAAAATATAAGCAGTTTGGATTTGAGTACACCCTTATGACTATAACTCGATACATTTAATTTGTAGTAAAAATTAAGAACGTTATTCGAATTTATAGTAGAAATAGAAAACATTATTCGAATTTATAGTAGAACTAGAAAACTTTATTCGAATTTATAGCAGAAATAGAAAACTTTATTCGCATTTATAGTAGATTTTGAAAACGATATTCCAATGTTATCTGAATGTTACTATTTTAAAAGCTCATGCTAACAGGTTGAAAATGTGCATGGTTACCTGGTGGATGTGTCAAGAAGATTCGCATTGCTGGGTTGAAGAAAAAAAAAAACACTTTAAGGGTGTATTCGAAAAAATATTTTTCCACCCTCAACAGCTCGAAATTTTCTGAGACATTTTCAGACCCATTTTTAAAAGTAAAAACATGAAACTTGCTGGGGTGATTTCTGAGGACATGTTTAACATGATTTAATGTGATTTCATTTTCAGCTCAATTAATTAGAATTTGATTTTTAAACAATTATTTTCTCAGTATGACCATTTTTTTCATTCCCAGATCACCCGCTTCGGAAAATTCGGTTCAAAACGCCAACTTTGACAGCGTTTTTTACAGTATTATCTGCATTTATCAAAAAATTAAGAAGCACCGCACATTATATAGTTTCTAAATAAGAGAATTTACAAGTTTGATGCGTTTGAGAGCAAAAATGAATTTTAAAATGAATCAGAAAATAAGCAGTTTGGATCGGAATACACCCTTAAAGTAATACATTTACATTTTTGTGAATAACGTTTTATCTTGTTCTCGCTTTTTTGTTCGTTTGCAAGTAATAAATTTTCCAAGGATATTTTTAAACCATGCAGTTCGTTTTTAGTAGTTACGCTTCAATTACTTTTAAATTAATTGTTTGATTCGATTGATAAAAAGTACCTAATTACCTAGCGTTTAGAAAATTCTTGTTAAATGCCTTAGACATCGTCCCCTCATTGTGTAATGATACAAAAGAGGTATGTTGCAAAGGAAGCGACTCCCTTATTAAGTAGTATTACAAGATGACACTAACTTATCAAGTCAGCCAACCAGAACCCGGAAAGGACGGGAAATTCTGCCGGAAATGATGTTATAACATAGCACTAAACGGTTATTTATCAGTTCATTCACAGGGAATATCGTACTATGTTAAACGGTACTTTTTATTTAAAAAAAATGTTGATAAAGAATTATGTAACTTAAGAATGACAATGAGTTAACTGCTTCCTGTGCTCTTTTTTTAGACTTCTTTCATTATCTTTTTTTCTTGTTTATTTTTATTTTTATTTTCCTGTCTTGCTTAATAATTTTTTATAGTAACGTTTCTAACTGCATTCAGCATCAGTGGCGTAACTGGCGCCCCATAGAGCCCTTGACTTCAGGAAAACACAAAGGGCATTGGAAAGTTTGAAAATGCAGTAATTTAAAAGAATTTGTAAATTTCATTTTTTACTACTTGTTTTTAAATTTTATGCTGCCAATTTTATGTCTTTACGTTTAAAAATGAACCCTTTATTGTGTCAGAAACTTTCGTGCTTGTTGAGCAGTGAACTTGAGAACAGTCTTTGCAAACGTGACGCAATTAAATAAATAAATTCGACGAATGCAGAAATCAAAACGTATTTTATGATTTAGAGTAATTCTGATTAAAAAGGTGAAAAAAAAAATAATGTGCTACTTTTGAAGAGTCAAGAGTGGCAATGATTTTGAGAACATAACAATTAACGATTGAAATCTAAGGCTCCTTTGTTATCGATACTCAAACAACTGCTTGTTCTACTTATCTCAATAAGCCTTTCTCTTTTTTTCTCTGAAGTATTTTAACAGAAGAATTACCCTGCTGAAGATAATCGATACGTTTTTTGTTGTGTCACTCTATTATCACACAGAGAAAGGGTTGGTATGATATTGGGACTTGACTTTAATCGATCGAAAGTGATAGTAAAAATATTTTCTTTTTTAAATTTTGAAACACAAATGATATTTATCTCAAATTATACTTGATATACCTTTATAATATTTTTTTATTACTCGATAATTTTTTTTTCTATCTACCATGGCCTATTTATTTATAAGCGTCATATACAGCTGGAAGAAGTGCTCAAAAATTTCTAAATACTGGAGGCATTTTCGCTATCTTTTTCTGACATTAAAGGACTAAAGTCAAAATAATTGAATGCTGCTCTGAATTCGTAAATGCATAAAATTTTCAGAGGCACTTATTTCGAAACAAAATGTAATGCAAATTGAATAGAATTCTCCATTTTCATATAAAGACACAGACTCTTTGTAAAATGTTGTCATAACACACGTTTGGCCAATTTTAGAGACAGTGAAGAATTCAGGGGGTCACCCGGGGGGGACATACCCCCTCCCCCCACGTAAAATTTGAGACTATTTGCTTATTAATGCTATAGATGTGCAAGCTACTCTCCACATCATTAGAATTCTATAATGTTCCTCCCCCGGAGCTGCGGAAATCCCTCCCGGAGAAAAACGTCTGAATTCTACACTGTTTTGAGGTGCGGGATACTAAATATATGGAAGGTCATCATTCTGAGAGCAAACTATTATAATTGAAAATGTATCCCTTTTACGGGAAGATGAAAAACGCTATTTGATTTTCAGTTTTTTTCTCCAGTTTTCGAATGTCAACTTCTTTTTGCGTTTTTGTGGACGAAAGAAAATTCACCTACTTATTTTCGGCACTTTACCGGTTTTAACGATATCTTTAGTTTAAAAATTATTAATATATATAAAAAAAAATCTTGAATTCGTTTCAAGGATTCCCCAGAGTCTTTTTTTTTTCTCTCTCTTTCTCAGTGTCTTTGAAGATATCGTGTCCAATTTAAGAGAATTGTGCTTTAAATATCATTTAGCGTTTAAAATGAGTGCGTGTTTGCTGCGTGTTTTATATCATTTGAGTTTTCCCAGGAACTTTCGAAATGAAAGTTTAATGTATCTAAATGTCATAAATTAAATCGGCAATCACTATCACGGGCCCTTTAATTCGCTTGGAAATATTTTCATTTAATAAATATAAAATCATACAAATTCGAGATTCGTTTGCAAAAATAGACCAGAGCTGACATTTCGGCGTAGGACATTTCGGTGTACATTGCCAAAGGCAGTAGGGGCTTCCAACTTTAGGTTCGTTTGAACAGATTTTCGCTTAAAAATATAAAATCATACAAATTCGCGGGTGTATGCTGTCGAAACCAGAAGAGGCCAACAACAGTAGGTTGGTTTGAGTTGATTTTCGTTAAAAATATAAAATCAAAACAAATTGGAGGATACACAGCACGTTCGGTGTATGCAGCCGAAGGCAGCGCCCCCCCCCCCCCATCTCAAGATTCGTTAGGTTGAATTTTGTTTAAAACTATAAGATCATGCAAATTCGAGATTGTACGTTACCGAAAACACTCTCCCCCAACATTAGATTCGTTTGGAAAGATTTTCGTTCAAAAATATAAAATCATTCAACACTGATTTTAGGTATATTTAAGGTTTTTTATCAAGGCTTCGGGGTAACGCAAGCCTGGGCTATTTTACAATTTGAAATAAATTAAACTCAATATTTCTTGTCAGCCTGTCCAAGAGAGTTTATAAACATATCAACATAAATAGTAATTCTTAAATGCAACAAATAAGAAAATCCAAAGGTAAGTTTCTGCAGCCTTTTTACAGAATGGAGTATTGAATCAGTTTTTACATTTTCGTCAAATAGCCCCTGCCCCTTGAAGACACTCCCCCCCCCCCCCCCCTTTGAGTCTTCCATGAGAGGTTCAAGGGACAGAGCCTCCTTGACGAAAACATCTTAATTGCCTTTTCTCTTGGTATCTATTATTTTCAGTTACCTGAAAAAAATAATTTTTTCAAAATCATCCAAGAAAAAAAATTGATTAAGTAAATTTGGAAATCCAGGGAGCAGCAATGATCCTCCTCTGTCCTCCCTTGTCGGCGCATATACATCAAAGAATACTGAGCGTGCAATAATTGAAAGCATGCAATAATTACTGATTTCGAAAATAAAGTTCACCACTGCTATGTCCTTTTCTACCTTGTTTGTGCATCTAAATTCTATAATACTATTCAAGTTTTACATAATAAAGTTTCAGAATGTCATAAAAATTCTAAATCTTAGAAAAAAAAATAGAAAGAAAGAAGAGAGAGAAAGAGAAAATATATTAACTAAGTAAATTTTAAGCCACCCTGTATATGTCGCACCATTTGGTCGAGATATCTACTTAGTTTAATCACGGTAAGTAGAACATTCTAAGTACCGTGAGTTTAATGATATTTGAAATTTAAAGATTATTTTTATATTATTAGTATTTTAAAGTATACATTTTCTTTCATATTATTTTATGTCTGAGTTAAAACATCAAAATATCGTTCCAATGTTCTATTTATTATTATTTTTTTAATATATGAATTTTATATTACGGTCTCAAGAGTGAATGCATATATCCCTTACGCAAGTTACAGAACAAATGGCACACTATTATTAGGGAATTATAAGAAAAAAAATAATAAAAAACTACTATATAACTGCCATCTGTTGGCAGATAATTAAAAATGCTAGTTTATGGGGCAGTCCATAGATGGTGCTAACAGCTTCCTTATTTCAAAAGGTAATGATGATCCTACACTAGGGATGGGCATTTCCACTCATTTTGAGGAGTCGACGTTGAGTCGACTCACTTGATTGATGAGTCGACATACTGACTCGACTCTCGACTCACTTGCGGAAGTAAGATTGGTTGGTTGGTGGTAAAGATGATGCAATTCTACTTTTCGTATCAAATTTATCGCGCAGGAGAAAATATTTCAGCATAAGTTTGAATTATTTTTTTTTGATTTTATATAGAAGAAGTATTTTATATTAAACCTTGTTGGTTAGTAACTGGAAATAGCCAAACTAGATGTTTCTACGGACCGAAATTTCCAGGCCCCGTCCACAGAAAAAAAAAAGTTCGGCTTGCTAATAGAAAAAAGTTTGTGCCGGCCCGTCGAAAAATAACTAACTACCCGCCCCGGTATAAAATCTAAAATTCCATCCCGTACAAAAAAAATTACTGGTCCGGCCCGGTAGAAAACTTAAAATTTCGGGCCGATCTCATCTTGGACCTCCCCCCCCCCCCCCCCAAAAAAAAGTTAAAATCTAGGCACTAAAAACTAGAAAACATGGATTTTTACGTCGATAGGATTAAAAATTGTTTCGTACGAGGAGTCCTGACTAAAAATACTTATTTTATCCATTTTCCTTTTCATTTTTATAATCTTCATTTTTAAATAAAGATCCACCGTGTGTTGCGATATTTATTTTTTTAATGAATCACTATCTGTATGTAATATGATTCAGTTAACATTAATATCGTTAATACATATTCTATGTATTTGAGGCTTAAGAATCTGATAACTACTATACAGTAAAATCACCTAAGACGAAATTGCTTAGGAAATAAAAAATATACGTTATAGACAAGTTTCCTTCTTAGCAGTTTTAAATGTATTATATATTTTTCCTCACATATTATTATATTCATTTTTCATGTATCAACACATTTTTTAGTTTAAGACAGGATTCCGTCATATATGGGTTCTTTTTCACAAGTTTTATTGTATTTTAAGTTTATTGCCTAGAAATTGCTATTCTTTAAAAAGAATAAATTTTAAATTTTACTTGTACAATAATGGCAATTTAAAAATATATGCATTTTTTGCAAAAAGTTTTGGGCCGGGACAAATATTACTGATTTTGCACGGATCAGACCAGGCCGAGACAATAATTTTCGTACTGCGTGGGTCGAGACCGGTATTTAAAATGTCGGCCCTTGCAAATCTTGGAAGAATGAAGCCAGTCCCGGATCGGTACTGAAACATTAAGTTGAGCTCGGCGCAATCTCTTACAAAAAAGAAAGGTCCTAGCCCGGTCTGCAAAGGGCAATGCCTAGGGCCAGCCCAAAGCCTTAAAAAAAGTAAAGCCCGGTTCGACCACCAGCGTTGCGAAAAAATGGCCCTAGCCCTGCCCACGGGTTGGGCCAGTGTACACCTCTAAGCCAAACTGTAAAATATAGAAATATTCTTATTTAATCTCGTACCATGTCTAAAAATTTACATTCTTTTTAACTGGGTGTGGAAGGTTTTGAGGTGTTATTTTTTTTATATATATCAAGTTTTAAAGGTTTAAATTTTCTGTGTTGAAAACAAAACGGGAAACGGATATATATATATTTTTTTTTTTTCGTGTATGTGTGTGCGCGAACGCGCGCGGGGGGAGTGTGGGGTAAGTGAAATTTGCTGACAAGGACAAGAATCCATCAAAATATCCGAAATACTCCCCAATCACAGCACTTTAAATTCTTAGATCTCTTCTTCATTGATTTTTTTTTTTAGGATTCCGTACTTAAAAAGTGAAAACGGAGTTAATATAAGTTGATACTGTTAACAAATTTATAGATTAAGAAGCTATTCACAAATATTTTTCGAAAAAAAAGGGATTAATTTAGTTACTTGATTTTTTTTCTTCTTTTATGCGTGTGTGTATGTGTATCGTTTGGATATGGCTGGAAAGACCTCGTAACACCGAAATGAAAAATATATTTGTTCTAATTTTAGATACTGTCAAAAATATTATACAAAAGTGTGTGTCCCCCCACCCCCCTCTCCAGCCTATTTCCGAATCTACTGAAACTAAAATTATGGAAAAAAAAAAAAATAGGGACAATAGTAGTTTATTCAAACTTTGCTGGAAAATTATAGCGATTATCCACGGTCACATAGTTTTGGAGAAAACCGCATTTTTCCTTACACACAAACTTTAATTTGCGGGGCTCAGCTGCAGTATTTTTAACTACACAGTTATAAAATTGACAGGCCTAACTATTGCGGCGATGTGGAATCAAATAGCGTTTTCCATTTTTTTTACATAAATAAATTGCTTATCAAGAAAAATACGATTTTTGTCACGTAACGACAATTTTTTCTCTTTTCCCCGTGCTATGTGTACCAAACTTCGTTTAAAAACTTCCACTTTGACAGCAGTTTTTGAAGGATATTTTGGCAAAAAAAGGAAAACGCCATTCGAGTACTTAATTCCTGAATAAGAACACCTGTAAATTTTACGCTTTTCCGAGCAAAAAATAATTCAATAATCAGTCGCCCATCCACCCGGAGGGGGGAAGGGGGAGTAAGTTTTAAAAAGTTCTTTTTTCTCATGTTTATAGTTTTTTATTTACTCCCTCTAAAAATTTTATTTTGAAAACCATGATAATATATTGAAATACATCCATAGAGAGACACACACAGCCTAGTTGTTTACGAAAAAAAAAGGGGGGGGGTGCGGGGAAGCGACAGGATTCCGAAAATATCTTCCATATCTGGGTTTAAAAAAGGAATGTTAAAAAAATCGATTGGCTAAACTTTAAAAAATATATGTAAATTATATGCATTTAATATTACCTGCGAACATTTTTATTTATAAAACGGAATTAAAATAACATTATATACGCAAACAAATAATCGATAATTCACTTTTATCTAAAATACATCTATTATAAAATAAATTCAGTAACTTAGTATATTTTAAACAACCTGCTACTAAAGTAGAATTTTATTTCTCTTTCTTCTAAGTTTTTTTTTAATATTGCATGATATGAAAACAGATGAAAATATTCCCCTAACTAGTCCTACTTCTTTTTTTACCAAAAAATACAAAGGTAGCATCTGCTTTTTTTTAATCTTCTTTCCCCTAAGCATATCGTAAATTCAACTAATCTTTAACAAAATATCCTACAGCCCGCCCCCTTGTCTCTGTCCCTTTCCCTCCTTTCATTCATACCGTCATCTTCCTAAACATACATCTACGCTGCTTTCTTCTTTCCCAAAATCGCCAATACATAATTAAACCAAGATCTCCGTTCTCTCGTTCTCTGCTAAACAACCCAGCTTGGATTCGAAGAGTTGAAATCCGATACTGAGTCGAAGAATCGAAAATCCATTCTTCAACTCTCGACTCTCCAAGTCCGACACGCGAAATTTGACTTTCCATAAGACTTTTAGCATTAGTGTGAAATCCTGCAATTTCATTGGATATCGCTTCACCGATAGCCAATGAAATTGAACGGAACTTTTTTCCCTGAAAGGACAAGTACAAGAGTAAAATACTGTGTAAAGCCGGCACATGGTATTTTGGTATCTCAAAGCGTATGAATGATCTAGCCTAGTGGTCAAGACTAGGACTGTTTAAGATTTTGCATTTGTAATCCTAAAGTTGCGTGTTCTGTCCTTTCGCTGGCGTTTTTACCTTTTTGGTGTTTTGTTTTGATTTTTATTAAGTCAGTTAGTTAAAATCAGTCGATCTTTATTACCAGTTCTTTTGTAAATTTTTTTTATCAATTAGATTTTTTTTAAATAAATTAAATAATTAAATTTAAAAAATCAGTTAATCTATTCTTTAATAATTAAAGTAAACATTTATTAAACTGCAATAATAAATTTCCTAGGCTTACATTAAAGGTATTTTCATATTAGAACTTTATAAAGTTCTGATCATTTTAAATTTGTCTGTTTCTATAGTAACAGATAAATGCAAAATTATCAGAATTAATATATTAAAGGTTTTTTATTTTAAAATTATCCTTGAGACATAAAAATCTTTATTAATTTATGATAGGTTACTTTATTATAATTTTTTATTTTAAATATTAAACAAATATTTAAATTAAATTTTAAAATTCATAGGACTTACAGGGTATTTTTCTAATAAAAAAATTCTTTAATAATTAAAGTGTAAAAATAATATTTTCTTAAGTCAGTTAGTTAAAATCAGTTGATCTTTATTACAAGTTCCGTTGTAATTTTTTTTTTTTTTTTTTTTTTTTTGTCAATTAGATTTATTTAAATAATTAAATTAAAAAATTCATTTAATATCATTCTATTTTTTAATAATTAAAGTAAACATTTATTAAAATACAATAATGAATCTCCTAGGCTTACATTAAAAGTATTTTCATGTTAGAACTTAATAAAGTTCTGATCATTTTAAATTTATCTGTTACTTATGTTGCTTTGAAAATTTTTTATCGTAAATATTATAAAGATAATTAAATTTTTAAATTCATATGACTTATATGGTATTTTTCTAATAAATAAATTTCTTTAATAATTAAAGAGTAATAATAATATTTTCTTAAGTAAGTTAGTTTAAGTTAGTTAAAATCAGTTGATCTTTATTACAAGTTCGGTTATAATTTTTTTTTTTTTTTTTTTTGTCAATTAGATATTTTTAAATAAATTTAAATAATTAAATTAAAAAATTCATTTAATCTATTTTTTACTAATTAAAGCAAACATTTATTAAAATGCTATAATAAATCTCCTAGGCTTACATTAAAAGTATTTTCATGTTAGATTTTTATAAAGTTCTGATCATTTTAAATTTATCTGTTATTTAGATTACATTTTTTTTTATTGTAAACGTTATACAGATAATTGAATTAAATTTTAAAATTCATATGACTTATACGGTATTTTTCTAATAAATAAATTTCTTTAATAATTAAAGAGTAATAATAATATTTTCTTAACTGCTCTATTCAACAAGCTCAAAAAGTTTTGACACATTTACAAATTCATTTTTTAATGAAAAAGTATAAAATTGGAAAGCCTGGCCATGGAAGCGATTTGGAATTGAATTGTTTTTTCCATTTTTTTTATTAATCCATTACCTAATGAGTTATAAGCGATTTTGATCATGTGACAAACACGTTTTTCGCCTGCTCTTCAGTGCTCCTTCTTCCTTCGCGCTGAAATTTGGTTCAAAACGCCCACTTTGACACTATATTCTGAAAGAACTATTGCGTTTGCAATAAAAACAGCACAATTACATAGTTTCTGAACAACAACACCAGCTACTTGCATGCATTTTCGAACAAAAATAAATTAAAACTTATGACAGAAAGTTGCCTTTTTGGATTTGAGCACTCTTAAGTCAGTTAGTTAAAATCAGTTGATCTTTATCACCAGTTCCTTTGAAAAAAAAAATTGTCAATTAGATTTTTTAAAATAAATTTAAATAATTAAATTAAAAAATTCATTCAATCTATTTTTAATAATAATGTAATAATAATATATGCTTATCTTACATTAAAAATGTTTTTTGTTAGAACTTTAGTAAGTTATATAAATATATATATATAATTAGCAGAAGTAATTTGTTAAAGTGTTCATTTCTCAAAATTAAGTATTATCTTTCATATATAAAAATATTTATCAATTTATCAGCTGCTTTCTAATGTTTTTATTGTATATTCAATACTACTAAATTCTTATAATATATAAACTGCATGTTTAAAATGAATATTTATTAAAATTTAATTTTAACATCTTCTAAACTTTCATGAAAAGTACTTTTATGCTAGAACTCCAGTAATATATAAAAAATAATTAACAGAATTAAATGATTAAATTATTCATCTTTAAAAATTAATTATTTATCTTTTATATATAAATTACATTAATAATATACTAGCTGGCTTCGCCCGCTAGCGGGCCCCTCCTTTTATATAAAATCTCGAAAGAACGTAACTCGCCTGCGAACGAACCTCGAGTGAACGAAAATCGAACCGGGTCCCCGCTGCCTACGGCACCGTATAGCAGGCGTGCTGAGCACGCACGGCAAAATCTAGTAAGAAAGGCAATCTCGCTCGAACAAAAATCCAACCGGGTCCCCGCTGCCTACGGCACCGTATAGCAGGCGTGCTGCGCACGCACTGCAAACTCTTTAAAAAAGCGTATCGCGCTCGAACAAAAGTCGAACCGGGTTCCCGATGCCTTCGGCACCGTATTGCAGGCGTGCAGCGCACGCACTGCAAACAATTTTAAAAAAGCCTTTCGCTATAACGAAAGTTGAACCTGGTCCTCGCTACCTACGGCACCTTATAGCAGACGTGCTGTGCACGCACTGCAAACTCTTTTTAAAAAGGCAATCTCGCTCGAACGAACCTCGAACCGGGTCCTCGCTGCTAATTTTAACAAAATCGAGCTATGTTAGTTCCACATTCTACCACCAGGGAGCGCTCTCTATTCATAACAAAACTGTATCGGAAGGAAAGTCCGTTAAACAACCTATCAGTAGATATGTTAAACAGATCGCCTTGTTAGAGTGCTTAATTTTAACAAAATCGCGTTATGTTATTTCCGGATTCCACCACCAGGGAGGGCACTGTATTCTTAACAAATACATATCTGAACGAAACGCCTTCACGCAACATTTCCATAGATAAATGTGTCGGGAAGGTGGCGGTCTTAACAAAAAATTCTGTTAGTTCCACATTCCACCACCAGGGAGCGCACTCTATTCATAACAAAACTGTCTCGGAAGGAAAGTCTGTTAAACAACCTGTCAGTAGATATGTTACTCAAGGTGGTGGCGGTCTTAAGCAAGAATTTAAGATGTTTGCAGAAATTACTATTCAGAAATAGTGGTGACTAAACTTTTGACATTTTTATATTTAATAAGTAGTATGTATATCAACGTGTTATGAACTATCTTAAAGTTTCAAGCAGATCGCCTTGTTATATTTCCTGAATTTAACAAAATCGCGTTATGTTAGTTCCACATTCTACCACGAGGGAGCGCACACTATTCATAACAAAACTGGAGCGGAAGGAAAGTCCTTTAACCAACCTATCAGTAGATATGTTACTCGAGGTGGTTGCGGTCTTAAGCAAGAATTTAAGATATTTGCACAAATTACTATTCGGAAATAGTGGTAACTAAACTTTTGACATTTTTATGTTTAATAAGTAGCATATATCTCAATGTGTTATGAACTATCTTAAAGTCGCAAGCAGATCGCCTTGTTATATTTCCTAAATTTAACAAAATCGTGTTATGTTAGTTCCACATTCTACCACCAGGGAGCGCACTCTATTCTTAACAAAAACATGTCTGAACGAAACACCTTCACGCAAACATTCCGTAGATACATGGGTCGGGAAGGTGGCGGTCTTAACCAAGAATTCTGTTAGTTCCACATTCCACCACCAGGGAGCGCACACTATTCATAACAAAACTGTATAGGAAGGAAAGTCCGTTAAACAAACTATCAGTAGATATGTTAAACAGATCGCCTTGTTAGATTACCTAATTTTAACAAAATAGCGTTATGTTAGTTCCGTATTCCACCACCAGGGAGCGCACTGTATTCTTAACAAAAACATTTCTCAACGAAACGCCTTCACGCAACCTTTCCGTAGATACATGGGTCGGGATGGTGGCGGTCTTAACCAAGAATTCTATTAGTTCCACATTCCACCACCAGGGAGCACTCTCTATTCATAACAAAACTGTGTCGAAAGGAAAGTCCGTTAAACAACCTACCAGTAGGTATGTTACTCGAGGTGGTGGCGGTCTTAAGCAAGAATTTAAGATATTTGCACACATTACTATTCGGAAATAGTGGTTACTAAACTTTTGACATTTTTATATTTAATAAGTAGCATATATCTCAATATGTTATGAAGTATCTTAAAGTTTCAAGACACATCTACGCGCTCCCTGGTGGTGGAATGTGGAACTAACATAACACGATATAGTTAAAATAAGAAATCTAACAATGCGATCTGTTTGAAACTTTGAGATAGTTCATAACATTTAATAAAAAGAACTTTCCGTAGATACATGGGTCGGGAAGGTGGCGGTCCTAACCAATATTTTAAGAAATTTAGAAAAGTGCCCCTCTAGGGGGGGTGAAAAGGAGAGGATGAAAACCGAAGATGCATAACTTGAATCAACCTTCACAGACCTTTTCTATGATATATCACATGGCGGGTAACAGATAAATACAGAAAAGTGGGGGGGGGGGGGAATTGGGGGGATGGACACCGGAGATGCATAAACATAGTAGTAAGAGGGGGGGACAAACTGGGCTCGTGATGTCCAACAGTTTGATATGAAACACCGCTGAGTTAAGTCAA
The DNA here is from genome assembly GCA_963932465.1 of Maratus speciosus. Lineage (NCBI taxonomy): Eukaryota > Metazoa > Arthropoda > Arachnida > Araneae > Salticidae > Maratus > Maratus speciosus. The sequence goes on from OZ010789.1 coordinate 466,088,952, forward strand.
AACCAGAAGAAGTTGCAAAAGTTAACCCTTTATGGGCACGCTGAGAGGGGGGGAGGCAGAAGAGAAAGATGGGGACAAACTGGGCTCGTGATGCCCAGCAGTTTGATTAGAACTTTTTCTAAGGCGGAACATCCTACTTATAGGGGCAAAAATTACCGAGTTATTGTCTTTTGAAAAAAATTTTTTGGAGAAATTTGCTTTTTTTGCCATAACTTTCTGGAAAGAACCCGTAAAGCTTATTTAACATGATTTTCAGTTCGGAAATTTTAATACCTTTAATTTAAGGTGATTATGTAAGGGGTAGTGGCTTAAATTAAAAAGTTCAATGAAAACGGTCATAACTTTATGGTCGTGCTTCGTAAGTCTAAGCTTGTATGTTATTCAGTTCGGAATTTACTTTACCTTTATTTTAAGGTGTATATTGAGAGGTTGGGAAGAAAATTTAATGATGTCGAGTCTCAGATTCAATTTTGAAAGGATTTTCCATCGATAATGAGTTGTTAATTAGCTAATGACGTCCGTAATTACGGCGGGATTTTCTCGAAACCACAAAGTCCGTTTTTCTCGGAAAATGGCGGCCCGAATCGACATATTATAACACCCTCTGCGTCGCCTGTGAGAAAAGTAGTTCCGGCGACACGGGCGAGTGTTACCAACATACAGACAGACGATTACGGACATTAATAGTAGTAGAGATATTTCAATGATAATTTAACCATTGAAGACAGTAAATTACCATACTTTAAATAATTGAATGTATGGTAAAAATGCAAAAAAGTTTTATTATATGTATATATATGTTGCAATAAAAATGTAATATACATCAAACATGAACAAGGAAAAATATTTTGCTATTAGTTGCAATATATATATATTTAAAATAACGATTATTATTATTATTATGGAGATTTTTGTTTTTATCTTTGTTAACTTATTATCAGTAGCTTTACAATTTTTATTCGAAATATAATATTGTGATTAAATTTTACTACGTAATACCACTTAGGAGCTAATGTTATATAATTAAAATAAAATATCTATTTAAATGCAATAATAGTATCTTTTAAACTGACATAGAAAAATATTTTTATATATCTAGATTTTACTTAAATTACTTATTTTTAGTTAAGCTGCTAGAACTTTAATACTGATTGCAAACATCTGAGTAAAAAAAAAAAAAAAAAGGTTCTAAGCAGCTTATTATAACAATCTTATTATTTTATCATAATTTAACTAAGTCAATGTTGTTTTAGAATTGTTAATAATTTTCTTACTAGAAAATTAAATTTAATAATTATATATTATGTTATTAACTGTATAACAATTGATTCCGTGCTCATTATGAGAAATACATAAGCTTTTTTTAATGCATCAAGTTATTATTATCAAGAAATACAATTGATGAAATGAGTAGCAGCGCTGTTTACTCGTAAAATGGATTTTTTCCTTTCAGGGAAAGAAGTTCGGTTCACCGATAGCCAATGAAATTGTCGGATTTCGAACTAATGCTAAAAGTCTTATGGAAAGTCAAATTTCGCGTCCGACACTGTGTTAAACTCGTCCAACCACTCTTTGAGTGAGTCGACTTCGGCTCTTCGGCTCCGAATCCCAAACTGAGTGAAAATTAAAGTTCGACTCTTTTGAGTCGAGGCAATTCACTTTCGAGGAGTCGACAGTTCGACTCACTTGGAAGGAGTCGAGATTTTGAGTCGACACTTCGACTCTTTGGCCAACTCTATCCTACACTAACTTCTCCTATCTTCCCTGTGAGTGATCCTACTGAAATGTTTCTATCTGTAGGATTAGGATGACTATGGGACTAAGGGTTTTATTATGACAACTTGACAGCTGTTTGAAAACTGGTCTATTAGTGTGACATGAATGAAGAGTATCATAATATTTTCTTCTTTTTTTGTGTGAGTAATATAATAGAGCCATTCAATTTTTTTTAAAACTTTCAAAAACAAAATCAAGTTTAACAGCAGGGGCTAGCTTTTGTGGAGAGTGGTCGAGGTTAGACGACCGACCGGGACCGGGGCATTAAATACAGGGCCGCGGAGTCGGCAGCAAAAACGACCAACTCCGACTCCTAGACTTATAAAAATATCAACTCCGACTCCGGAATTACATACCGAGTGTCCATAAAAGATTGAAACGTACTTTAATTTTTTACTTGTTGAAGATACACAGGCTATGCAAATTGAAAAATTGTCCAAAATAAGGTACGAATTAATGTTATATTGATTAAAGGATTATATTAAATTATATTAAAATTATATTGATATCACTAATTTTTAAAAAGCTATGATTTTTAAAAAATTGCTTATACAGTCTTTGTATCCCATAAATTATTATGGCAAAAAAATCAACGGTCTAACAAGTAAAATAGAAAAAAAATATATTCTTTTAGACCCAAAACTAACCGAGTTATGATACACTTAATTTTATGACATTTCAGAGATATGGATCACTAAAAAATGCTGTCCGTTTTAGGGCTAAAAAGCTTCTCAACAAAAAAATTTCCTCGATCTGCAACCCGACACGAATCCGCCAAAATACTTTTCGGCGATCCGAGCTCGACATATTTCAACTCGAATCAAACCCGACTCAAGAAAGGGTGAAAAAGTCTTTGTCACGTGATTAAAATAGCTTATAACTCAATAGGTAATTTATTTATCAAAAAATTGAAAACGCAGTTCGATTCCAAATCGCTTCCACAGTCAGGCCTTCCAATTTATCTTTCCGTTAAAAAATGAATTTGTAAATGTGTCAAAACTTTTTGCGCTTGTTGAGCAGAGCAGTTATTAAATTACATGTTCCCAACACAAAGAAGGCCAACTATTATACCTGATAAAACAGAAACCTGTATAAAGCGGAATCTTTTTCTGTTCCTTTGGATTTCGTTTACAAAATTTTAGTGAAACAATATTTGACAAAGTTGATAACGTAATTCAGTATTATGTATTTTTTTATTACATTAAAATAAGTCGGCTATTAGACACTTAGTAAAATTCTCGTTGTAAATTTACTTTGCGGAATTGTGGGGAGGACGCCAAAATCTATGTTTGCCCCGGGTGCAAAAAAGGCTAGTTTCGGCCCTGAATGAACCAATGGTTCATGTATGGTAAATATCATATCTGCTTTATTTCCCTATATTTAACGTACACTGCTCAAAACAATTAAAGGATATTGCAGTTTTAGGTGGATTTTGTATCTGGTAAACTGTTTAGCTAATTGATACATGGTCGACAGACATAGTAGGTTATATGAGAATAAATTACACATGTTTGGCAGAAAAAAATGCATTTTATTGCGCATTTGTGTACTAAAGGAAAAAAACACAATTTGTGCATATGAGAAAAAAAGAATAAGAAAAGGTGTTTTCTTCAAAGAAAATCACTTTCAGTAGGGGTATGGTTTCCACGGGCGGCCAGCAACGTTGAACACCTTTGAGGCATGGACTCAATGAGGTTATTAATGACGAGTTGGGGTATTCTGCCCCACTCTTCCAGAAGAGCTCTTTCCAGTTCTTGGAGAGTTTGTGGGGGTTGTTGGCGGCCAGAAACTCGTCTTCCTAGAGCGTCCCAAACGTGCTCGATTGGATTCATGTCTGGAGAACACGCTGGCCATTCCATTCGAACGATTCCTTCCTCGAAAAGGAAATCCTCCACCAGGTTTGCACGATGTGGCCTGCAGTTATCGTCCATTAAAATGAAGTTATCTCCGATTGCTGCAGCGTAAGGGACTACAATAGGTCTGAGGATCTCATCCCTATATCGGCGACCAGTCAGAGCTCCATCTCGAATGATGTAGAGGTCAGTGCGCCCGTCAATGGAGATGCCACCATACACCAACACTCCTCCACCGCCAGATCTGACACTTTCGTGCACGAACGCAGGATTATTCCTACTGCCACGGTCCCTCCAGATGAAAATACGCCTATTATCCGGATGCACAGAAAAACGGGACTCTTCAGAAAACAGAATATTGCTCCATTCATTTCTCCTCCAGTTGACATGCTCGGTTGCCCACTCCCTGCGGTCGCGACGATGCCTTGATGTTAATCTAACACATACCATCGGTTGGCGAGCATACAGACCTACAGCATGGAGCCGGTTTCGGACAGTCTGAGTTGAAATCGTGGTGCCTGTAGCCGAGCGAAGGTGTTGTTGGAGAAGAGTAGCGTTCATGGTTCGGTGTCTCCGAGCTGTTAACGCTAAATGCCGATCTTCATTGGGCGTTGTTGCCCGTCTACGACCTTGCCCTGGTCTTCGGCCTGCACATCCACTCTCCAAAAAACGGTTCCAGATCCTGGAAATGACACTTTGTGACACTCCAATGGCTTGCGCTACTTCGGCTTGAGTTTGGCCCCCTTCTAACCTACCAACAATTCTCAAAGCTTCTGAATCTGTCAAATGACTTCGCTGAGACTTCGTACTCATCGAAACAAAGCAATCACTGAATGCCGATCATACTTGTCTTCATTCTCTTTTATCCAGTTGAAAGTCAAATTTCATTCGCTGCCGCTGAAGTGACGTTTTTGACGTCGAACTCAAAATTTGCATGCTCCACACTTTGAAAACCAGAAAAATTTGCATTTGTGGTTCTCTTCTTCTATTTTCGGCAAAAAAAATTTCGTTTATATCTTTATTTTATATAAAACTTTAAATATCCTTTAATTGTTTTGAGCAGTGTATTAACATGCCTATAAAGTGAAAAATAACTAAATATTTATTAATATATATAGTTCAAAAATAAAAATAATAATTCTGCTTACAAATGTAAAATTAAATATAATTAGTTTGATTTCACTTCAAACTGTTCAACAAAAAGCTGGACTCAGACTCAGACACTTTTTACCCCAAAATTAGCCCGACTCCGACTCTGCAGCCTTGTTTAAATATTTGCAATCATTTGTAAGGGCGCTGAAAAGAATTCACCCAGTGCGCCATGGCTACTAAAGCCGCCCATGGGCCCATGTTTAAAAGATGCATAGTTATTTTTGTTGAAAGTTCAAAAATAATCACACAGCGCATGGTAGGTGTTATCTATATTGTGGCGATTACCATTAACTCTTCTATACTAATCTATATTAATCTATATCTATCTATACTAATATTATAAAGAGGTAAAAATTGTTTATTTGTAGGAGGTAAGCTCTGGAACTACCGAACCGATTCCAAAAGTAATGGTATCAAAATGATTGTGTTAGTCCAACTTAGAACATTAGGCTATATCTTATGTCCGTGCCGCTGGCCAAAAGGGGGTGCAGGAGCAAAAAAATGTTCTAAAAATGCGATTTTTGTGTTACTGAAGAGCCTAGAAACATGAAATTTGGAATGGTAGTTACTTATAAGATACTAATGTCTAAGGATATTGCTTAAAAAAAAAATCGAAATTAAAAAGGGGGGGGGGGATGCGCGAAAAGCGTTCTAAAAAACGTTCTAAATGGCATTTTTTACGCAATTTCAGGAAGTACCGAACCGATTTAAAAAATAATGGTGTGAAAACGATGGTGACAGCCCTCGCTCCAACATAGGCTGTACTTTATGTCGTTGCCACTACCCCAAAGGGGGTAAAGGAGCCAAAAACGATCTAAATTGCGTTTTTTTGTAATACTGCAGGGGCAAGCATCTTGAAACTAGACATGGTAGTTACTTATAAGATATAAATGATTTCTAAGAACATTTCCTAAATAATTCGAAATTTAAAAGGGGTGAAAATGGACGAAAAACGTTCTAAATTGCGATTTCTACTCAATCTCAGAAAGTACCGAACCGATTTTAAAAGTAATGGTTGGAAATTGATGATGACAACCCTTGCTCTAATATAGGATCTATTTCATGTCGTCGTCATTACCATCTTGCGGTTGCATTTTTAAAAACGTCCTAAATTGTGATTTTTGTGATACTGAAGGGACTAGCAATTTGAAATTTGGCATGGTAATTACTTATGAGATGTAAATGCTCTTTGAGAAATGTTCCTTAAAAGTTTGAAATTTAAAAGGAGTGTAAATGAACGAAAAGCGTTCTAAAAACGTTCTAAATAGCGATTTCTACGCAGTCTCAGGAAATATAAACCGATTTCAGAAGTAATTGTTGTCACTACCACCTGGGGGTTACAGGAGCAAAAAATGTTCTAAATTGCTTTTTTTTGTGTGTGTGTGTGTGTTACTGAGGGGGTCCAACATTTAAAATTTGGAATGGTAATTACTTCAAAGATGCAAATGCTTTCTAAGAATTGTCGAAAGAAAATTCCAAATTTAAAAGGATGAAGTGAGCGAAAACCGCCCTATAAGCGTTCTAAATTACGATTTTTATACAATCGTATGAAATACGAAACCGATTTCAAACATAATGGTTTCAAATTTATGGTGATAGAACCTGCTCAAGTATAAGCTATATTTTATGTCGGTGCCACAACCCAATGGCGATTTCTGCGGTACTGAAGAGGTTAGAAACTTTAAATATAGCACGGTAGTTACTTATAAAATATAAATGTCCTCTAAGAACAGTCGAAAATAAATTCGAAATTAAAAAGTGGTCAAGCGAAGGGAAGGACCGAAAAGCATTCTAAAAGAGTCCTAAATTACGATTTCTATGGAATCTCAGGAAATAATAAACCGATTACAAAAGTTATTGGTTGCGAATCAAGAATGATAGTCCCTGATAGTTTATGCCGGTGTCACTACCACCTGGCTGGCAGGAAGAACAAGAAAGCCTTTAAAAACATCTAAATTCCTTTTTCTATAGAATATTAGGAAATACAACCGATTTCAAGGTTAATATTGGTAAATTAATGGTGACAGTCTCTGTTTAAACATTTTTCGAGACATTTTATTTCAACTCTGTTTCTGCATTTTATGTTGGTGGCACTAACACCAGAGAGGTGGTAGATTGTCATACAAGAAGCTTGGAATTTGACATGATGGTTAATTTTAATATGTAAATGTGTTACGATGGTTTCTAAAAAATTCAAAACTTCAAATGAATACTGAAATGAGCGTATGGAATGAGCATAAATGTCTCAAAATACTTATTAAATTATCATTGATTTAGAATTAGTTTTAGTTCTTATCAATTAAAATCTCATTTCTGTCTATTGCACTTTTATAATGAAGTTTAGTCGGACTGTTGCTTAATTTGTAATTTTTGAATTATTCCAAAAAGTGTTCTTCTAATAAAAAATAGTCATGCAAATATCACTTGGCATATTTAAACTATTACGCGAGCAAAGCTGCGGGGTTTTCTAGTTATTAATAAAAAAAGTCTTAATATGATTCATATTCAAAGCCATCAGTTCATACCAAATATTATCTTTGCATGAAATGTCACGTCGATATCTCATCGCCGGCATGGTGTAATAAGATATTAATTTGAAAACTAGGAAGGTACCTTCGTACAATAATTATATGTAAATAAAAATATATATATATAAAGTTTTATTTTGAAATGAGTTTGCGAAATAATAAAAATAATACATAGAAATTTTAGTTAGTCGTTAGTAACTTAAATTATAAATTAAAAACATTCCATCTATAATAATTTCCCCCTAAATATATGAAGAATGATCAAAATTTTTATATTATAATTGAATCTTAGAAATTGAATCTTACTCCTTCATTAAATTTTAGGATACCTTTAACGTAGTTCACATTTCTTTAACGGATTACCGTAGCTTCTATCGGAATGGCAATCGCTCTTGCTTTTCAATTTGCGTTTTCTTTTAGTGGCTCGGCTAATTTTCATTTTTTTTTTCTTTTTTGACTCAATAGCTTTTACTTACTTTTGAATGCAGGAAAACATAATGATAAACCTATAGACCAACCACTAAATTTGGGTTTACAGGTGGTTTCCAAGAAGATATGCCTTGTCAAACCAGATGTATTTTAATAAACTAATCGAGTTCTGTCTAATTCTGGAATTTAGTGAGTGTTACCATTTGAAAATTAAAAGTTGGTGAAATTTTTAAAATGTACACGTTTTCTTTTTAAAAAATTGCATCGATATTCTGAATGAGGACAATATTCCGGGTCTAATGACACCTTTGGTATGATTTTATCATATACGGCCTGCAAATAAAAACAGATGTACCGATTCTTTTTATACTGACTGGTACAGTCAGGGGAAAAAAAGGAAATACCCCCTACTAACTCTGCAACTAATTATAATAGAAGAAAGTTACTGGTACCAAACGACTGGAAATAAAGTCTGCTTTTAAATGATGTATATAAAATTTGCTTAGGGGCCATCTACAAATCAAAACCAGATCTAACTTTTTTTTTTTTTCTATGGCAATACCCAATTTTGACAATATATTTTAAATCCTCGTTTCAAACGAAACTCCTAGAAAAGAAATTTCAAGTCGTTTGGATGATAAGTTTTTGAATTATAAACGTTCAAAATTTAGAGTTTCTAATGTTAAAATACATGTTCATATTTTTTTATAAATGTCTCCTGAAATTATAATCCTAATGTGAAAATATTTTTCTGTGGTTACAATACTTACAATCCCAAACATAAATACATTGAATTTATAATTCTAAAAATTTTATAATATTAATTAGGAAATTAATATTCGAAAAGAATGTGAATTGCAAGCTACAATTTTTTTGATATACTATTATGTTCTGCTTTATGCGAATTCTCAATTTCAAATTTTACTTCCAGGTAGTTTTTGAATTACGATTAACAAACGTCAAAATGATAGTCTATGATGTGCAGATAAGCATAATTTGAAAAAAAGATATATATATATTTTACTTATTTTATTGAAACTATTCGGCTGTCAATAGTCGAAGCATATTAAACGAGTGCAGGGCCGAAACTAGCCTTTTTTGCACCCGGGGCAAGCATGGATTTTGGCGTCAACTTCCCCCTCTTCCGCAAAGTATATTTACAAAGAGAATTTTACTAATTTTCTAATAGCCGACTTATTTTAAAATTTAACCCGGGAGAACTCGCTGCATGAGATTTTCTCTCACAGTCGTACTTTTTTAAGACTCTTATTTAAATCATTTTTCATTTTAATTAAAATTTCCAAAATGTTTTACAATTATTTTACCTATTTTGTGAATAAAAGTACTAAGCCAACCAAAAAAAGTTAATATATGAATGTAAAGTAAAAGAAAAGCAATTGGGCATTCTCACTAGCGAGTTCTCCCGGGTTAAAATATGTAATCTTAAAATATGTAATACTGAACTACGTAATCTACGATGGTGGATCCAAGGGGGAGGTCACGGGGGTCATGACTCTCCTCAGAACACCAACAAAAATATTCTAAAGATCATTTTTAAAATGAAATATACAGTTAGAGTCCCGATTATCCGAGTCCTGCTTAACCGAGTTTCCGCTTTCACCGAGTTATTTTCTTCTAATGAACTGATGTCTTCTATTATTATGAAACAGCCATTATAAATGAAGTGTTAGGTGAAGATGAAAGAGCAGTCGTAAAAAGTAAAAAAAATTATGGCCATTTTTTTTTTCTTCCCATTCTGACCAGAAAATCAGAGTTCTAACTTTTTACGACTGCTCTTTCATCTTCACCTAACACTTCATTTGTAATGGCTGTTTCATAATAATAGAAGACATCAGTCCATCAGAAGAAAATAATCCATTCCAAAGGTATAATCCTTCATTTGGCACCCCTTCGTTCTGGCGCCCGGGGCACGTGCCCCCTCTGCCCCCCCCCCCTAGTTTCGGCCCTGAACGAGTGAAATATTCACATTGTCAGGAAATAATACGTTAATATAAGTGACATAGCCATTCTGTAGCATTTCAACAATCGAGTACCGAACTTCAATTTGGATACAGCCCCTAAAATAGTCCATTTAAAAATAATTAGTTTCTCTTAAATTAATCGTACGAATGCCATGAAAATTTGTTTTTAGACTAATTGAAGGCGGTAAAATTTATCTACTAAAAAACAACTTTTCAAAAGTAAAAAAAAAGCCAAGCAAAAAAAAAAAAAAAAAAAAAAAAAAAGAAAAGAAAAGAAAAAAGGGGAAAGTTGTGGCTAAAAAATAGTGTGATATCAAATTTCCAAGCTAATATTATGGTACTTATTTAACATTTTTTATTAAAAATTTACCATATGTAAGTCGAGTACCTAAGTATGCGTTGATAGAAAGCCTTTTCTCCTTTACTAAATACATCATAAGTGTTTCTGAAAATTAATTTTTTTTAATTATGCATGATGGGCTTGGCGGCCATCTTTCCATATTTTACACAATTTTCTAAGCACACAAGTACATTGTTAAGATCGGAAATTCGAAATTGTTGCTAAAGCAAACATTTTATGCTTTTAATTTATGGAAATGAGTGCCTAGAAATTTGTGTCTTAAAATAAAGTTGAAGTAACTTCAGGTTTTATCTTATGATTCTCTTTTTTCGGAGGGGGTTAATTAATTAGTTAAAGCAGTAAAAATCAATGTTTTTTTTCTTCAAAATAAAAGACTCTTAATTTATCTGTCTGTAGCCAAAACTAGAAGTTCAAAATTCTTAATAATGCAAACATATTACGAGCTTGTCTGCTTAGAAATTTGTGTAAAATATGGAAAGATGGCCGCCAAGCCCATCATGCATAATTAAAAAAAATTAATTTTCAGAAACACTTATGATGTATTTAGTAAAGGAGAAAAGGCTTTCTATCAACGCATACTTAGGTACTCGACTTACATATGGTAAATTTTTAATAAAAAATGTTAAATAAGTACCATAATATTAGATTGGAAATTTGATATCACACTATTTTTTAGCCACAACTTTCCCCTTTTTTCTTTTCTTTTCTTTTTTTTTTTTTTTTTTTTTTTTTTTGCTTGGCTTTTTTTTTACTTTTGAAAAGTTGTTTTTTAGTAGATATCAGTTCTTTTTTTTAAACAGATTATATATAATTGAAATAATTCTACTCGCTAAAATTAGTCCTGGTATAGCCTTTATAAGTAGGGAACAAACACAATAGTATACACTTTGTTTACCTATCATTCATTTTTTAGAGTAATTAATAATTTAAAAGTAAGGAAAGTCAATTTCTTCTTTCAAAGTATCAGTCTTTCTCAATTTATATCGCCTTAAAATTTTCTATGAAGGATGAAAATTTAGTAAAAATCAAATAGAGTCAAAATAAAATATATATTTACAGTTAGTCTGTCAGTTAATTGTTTGTTCTAACTTTTTTTTGCTGACGGTTTTGCAAAATAAATTTATCTTTACAAATAGCTACGGAAAATCCGAGAATGAAGCCCCGCAGGCATCCAAAGAATCGAAGATCTGTCTAAAGAAGTAAATCTAGCAATTCTAGACATGATGATGAAACATTTTTGATAAAAAGAAATCTAAAAATTTAAAGATATAAACTGTACATATAACTTCATCTTCATTTAGATCGTGTTATAGAGAAGAAAGAATAAATATGTAATTTTACCCAAGTCTGTTTATCCATACCTATTTGCATAAATGTGAGAATATAATTTCGTACAAAAATTCCCGTAAATTGATTATATTTAATAGTCTATTATTAAAGCCGCATAAACATTAGAATAATTTTTTTTTTTTTGCAGTTAAAAATTGCCTGAAATCTATAGTCTTATCATTCGTCAAATTTGTTATATGTTTTTTTTAATACCCAGACACCTTTTCTAAACTCTGACCAAAGATCACAGAAATACTGAAATTATCCAAATACTTATACCTTTCTATCGTATTTCTTTTTTTGAGTGGGGGGAGGGGTGAGGAAGGGCGCTTAAGAACTTCGTTTTGTTCTTAGAATTCTGAATTAATCATTGAAAAGATCTGCCTACGTAAGTCTTGTTGCAGAATTTTCATTAGGTAAGAGTTGCATCAACTTATACATCATGTGAATATCTTAAATTACTTTTGTAAAATACTAGATGGGAGCCATTGATATTTTCAGAGCATTTGCCTACATTTTAAACTTAAATTATTTACAACTATTCATTAATTTTCTATACGAATTAAAGAAGTCGTTGTTTCCATGGCAACTGTACCTTTCACTATTGCTTGTTTGTTTGTTTGTTTTATTGAACACATATATATCAGATCACGTGAGGATCACGGCGGTATTTGAACCCGGCCCCACCTACGTTCTCAAGCGATTAGCGGCGTGGTGTCTTATCCACTCAGCCACGGTGGGCCACTATTGCTTTATCTAATACCCAGATACTCAAATTTAACCAGCTGCGCTTAGAATCATGCTCATAACAGAGTACATTTATATGTAAGAGTGGTGACACATATGCGCAAGTCGTGTACTCATATTCAAGTTTTTGTCCAAAGTACAGTAACTCAGTTTTCATTAATAGACGTGGAAGATTTCGATTAAACTAACCAAAAAAGTTTAAAAACATTGGCTTTCTGATTTGATTTTATTCAAAATCGTCTTAACCAACCAGAGTTAATGTCCGGGATCCAGAGTGTTTACTTCAAACATAAAAAAAGTTTTCAAAAATGCAGGCTTTTGATTGATCAATCTCATCGCGCTAATAGCGTGAAATCTATCTTGATCCCGGTCTATTCAACGTCCTTTAAATATTCGAGAAAGCCTTGACAAGTCAGGAAAATATCACACAAAGCAGGCAAAACAAAGAAGAAAAATCATTCATTGGCTCGTTCATATCCACGAGTGAATGAATGATTTTGTTCCTTTGCTTTGCCTGCTTTGTGTGATGTTTTTGTGACGCGTGTCAAGACTTTCTCAAATATTTAAGGGGCGTTTGTTTATTTCACCACCATGAAGCTATGAAAGGAGAGGAGCAGGCATGTCAATCTTCCCGTGTGAAAAACTACATAAAGAAAACGAGTTCTTTCCCCCTCTTCTGCCCTTTTCTCTCTTGATTTTGACCGATAGCAGCCCATTTAGCAGTCTCCATAGCAAGATGCAGCTATATATGGCGGACGCAAGGGGGAGGGTGTTAGCGTGACCAATGACATAATAGGCCAGTTTATGACGTTTAAAAGTCACACGGAGTTGGATCATCTTTACACGATGATTAGTACAAAGCGGTGCGCCGATTTTTTTTGTGTCCATTGCCGTGTACAGATAATCAACTCCACACTTAGGAACAGCTTAAAATGACGTCATCTACTTCGAGGCAAACGAAAAAGGACAGGCTACCGCGGCGCTACAGCGTCTAGAATATATAGTGTGGAAATCCAATCAGTCGATCACAGCGATATCTGCAGGATATTTCCCAAAACTCCAAGACAATTTGGTCTAGACGCTGTAACATTTTTTTTAAACGTTTTATTAACTTACATTTGACCTGTGTGCTTGGCGTCAAACCCGCTGTAATAATACGATGTTTACTTTGAAATTTGAAAATATGTAGCAGATTTCGCTGCGATAATCTCCCTGGATTTCAGCGTCAGTGCACATTTAAGGGATACACTTTTTAGCGGTTCTTGGATAGCAAATTTCCACATTATGTATTCAAGACGCTGTAGCGGTGCATTACACATGTCTCTTTCTTCTTTAAAAAATATCCTGCAGATGTCGATGCAAATGACTGTTTGGAATTCGACATCGTTGTACATTTAAGGGATTCAATACTTTCGCGCTTTTTTAAGTATTGCCGGGATAGTCGATTTCTACAACATATAATCTAGACGCTATAACGGAGCTATAGTTTCTAGAAGATATAGTTTAAAAATCGGCTTATTAAAAAAGTGCTAAAAATTGTATCCCATAAATGTTGAACGGGGCTGAACGACGAATGTCGATTACAGCGACATATGGTAATTCCAACATAACTATTTCAAAAGAAAATGTTTCGCTCAGAGAAGATCTAGAAAATGTTGCTCCCATCGACATTTGTCATTCAGTATTTTTCAATATTTATGGGATTCAATTTTTAGCACTTTTTAAAGAATTACTGGAATAGCCGGTTTTCACACTGTGACCGTGATCTAGTTAGATTTTTCTGTGTTATCGTAACGAGATTGACCAATCAGAAGCCAGAATTTTTGCTAACTTTTCACTGTTTGCAAAATTGTACCTGGATACCGGCCTATATTTCTAGACGCTATAACTGAGCTCAGGAATAGTACAGAAAGCAAACTCTGTATTTTGATACATTAAGGCCGGGATCTAATTAGGAACAAGTGTGTCTCTATAACGAAGTAGCGACATACGGCCAATAAGTGTTTATTGGTAAAAGTGATAAAAAAAAATCGTTAAAGTTCTTTACGAGCATGCCATTATCGCCAGGTTAATGCATGCTGAATTATTTCCCTAGTCTAATAGAGATCGTCCATGCGCGTATCTTCTAATGGAGGATATTCCAAATGTGGGTTCGAGGCTGAAAAAGTCACGTGGTACCGGTAATTTACCCAAAGAATTTCTAACTGATAGAAGGGAAACAGGAAACTACACTGTTAAAAATATCGTGAAAAATTACCTCAGTTCTTACAGGTTCTCTATTTTCTGACCAATGAGAACGCTACATAAACGCCTATGAAGCGTTCTCATTGGTCAGAATACAGATAGCCTTTAAAAACAGAGGTAATTTTTCACGATATTTTTAACAGTGTACTACTGCTTTCTCCCATGAACTGTTTCCTTGGCTAGCGGGGATTTACATTACGTAGACGGAGCCTTCCCTTCTTTACGCTAGACGTTCTTGCCTTGACCATGTGATCATAACGTAGATTGAATATCCTCTATTCAAGAAAGCGGATTGCCGTACTTTCGACAAAAGCTTGAAATGAGCATGTCTCCTGTGCATATATCACCACTCTTATGTATAAAGGCTCTCTGTTATGGTGTTGTTTCTGATACAGCGCCTAGAATACCTAGTGTGGAAATATGCTATCCAAACAGTTCTAAAAATTTGTATCCCTTAAATGTGCGACGATACTGCTAAAATTTCAAGTGTCGATCGCAGCGACATCTGTGGGATTTTCGTATTACTATTATTACATTGTATAGACTAGCAATTTCTTGCAGTTGTAGAAAATATCCTGCAGATGCCGCTGCGATCTGCATATTACAGCAGTATCATTGCACATTTAAGGGATACAATATTTTAGCGCTTTTTTAAGTATTACAGGGTTAGCCGATTTCAACACTATATATTCTAGGCGCTATAGTTTCTGAGCGCTGTTGGTTAAATTTCGATATTCGTGTTTTAGAGTGAGCAATAGAGAAAAGTACTAAAACTATTGAAACAACAACTTCTTTAATATTGAAATGTATAGCAAAGGAGTTCAGAATCAATGCCTTAAATAGTTTCGAATACGCACTGTTGTTATGACATCAATACCCTTCCTGGATGTGGAAATGCAAAATTGTGTTCAACATAATTGGCCGCAATCTAGATAGATTTTTCGCTGTTAGCGAAACGAGATTCATTAATCAGAAGCTTGCACTTTTGCGAACTTTTCGCTGTTTGCAGCAATGCAGGCTATTGATTGGTGAATCTCGTTTCGCTAACAGCGAAAAATCCATCTGGATCCCAGCCTAAATTTCTGTAAACATTCCACTTCATCCATGGCACTAAGAAAATGACTCAAAACTTTTATGACATAGGCCGGGATCCAGAAGCAGCAAAAATTCTCAAACATTCTGACTTCTGATTGGTCAAACTCATTTCGCTAACAGCGAAAAATCTATCTGGATCTCGGCCATAGTTTTCTTCGATGAAATCAATGCAAAAGGATAATATAAAAAATTTTAAAAGACTTCTAAAATGATTTGGCGGGTTTATCGCTGTTTGGCATAATTTATAAACTTTAAAATTAATTAACAGTTTTTCGCTAATTAAGAATAGAAAATTTGTGTTTTTAAAGCTGAATTTTACAAAAGCACGTAGATTGAGTAAATATCTGTCCAAAAATGCAATCCTTACTTTTTTATGTCCATTATTTAAGTCTCTACCTTGATTGAACCATAAATTGTGACGAAGAAAATAAATCGATCATTTTCAGTATCTCGACGTTATTTTAAAAAATCTATATCTCTGTTTATAATTAATTTATGAGGATGCATTTGGTCTCAAATTGAAGATATTTTCCATTGGGTCCTTCTGGTTTTGGTTTTATTTTTCTGCGATGATTGGTTCTTTTGATATGGGAAATTTTACGCTGGCATGTTTGGTTGATTTTACATGGAGAAGTTGTCATCAGTATAATAAGCAGTTACGGTGTCTTGCGTTTTATTCTTGGCGTTTGTTTGTTTGGCGAGGTTAGCATTTTTTTTTTCAGCTTGGCTTGGCAGAACGACCGTCCTGCTTGATTTGTGGTGTCAAACTCGGATCTTGCTATTAAAAAAAAAAAAAAAATTGTGTTCGTTTTGATACGTAGATGACCCTAAGCACATTTTATATACATAATTTAAAAGTAGAATTTATTTCCAATCGTTTGATACCGGTAACTTTCTTCTGCAATAATTTGTTACAGAGTTAGAATGGGGTGTTTACTTTTTCTTTTCCACGACTGTACATTTATTTACTATTGCTAGTAAAACTAATCGAATCTCTGACGTCCCTGGTTTATATTTAAAATAATAGACTAATATTCTCGTTGTCACCACTTTGTACGTATTCAGAATTACAATTACCGATTATATTTATTAACTTCTTTCCGTAATGTAAATTCTTTAATTGGCCTACTTTCCTTCCTTCTGGCAACAAAATATTTTTATTTGAAAATATTTTCCAAATGGCCTGTAATTCGCGCATACTTTTGAAAGAAATAATAACTGATAGTCTTTCTTTTATTCATATCATGAATTTATAAATTCTGCCGACATGATTAGAAATCCGTCTTAATTTGACACGTAGGCCGTCCTTTAATTATGGAATCATAAAGAAAGAGTAGACAAGCATTTGTTGGCAGAACCAGTTATTTTTTGTTCTTACTTTTCAAATATATTTTTATCCTTCACAGATTAACTGAGCAGGAGTTGACCTTTCATTCTCTGTATTTTGTACGGGTAAACATTCAGATTATCAACATGCATTTTCCCTTTAAGACTAAAAATTGTACAAAAAATAATGTTGTATAAAAATAAATATTTGATTTAGGAATAAAAAATTATTGTTTATCTTTAATTTTTGCGTACATATTATAATGTATTGATGCGGTGTGAATTTTTCTTTTTATATGAGCAACGATGACTGGGAATAAGAAGAAATAAACTGGACATGATAAGAGATTTTTGGACCACGTGAGACACGAATTCTGACACAATTACAAAACTATTTTACTTTTTTTATGCATGAATTGTTGAAATATTATTCAAGGACTTGAGAACTGAACATTTTTATCTCTTTGAATAATTTGCGCGTCTTTTATAACTGATCGCTGATTGATGACCATATATATATATAGGACGAGCGCACCAATAATTGACAAGTGAGAACAAAAACTTCATACAAAATAATAATAATAATAATATAAAGATGTACTAATTGTTGTCGGTTAAAATATATCTAAATTATTAAAAAAAAAAAAAAAAAAAAAAAAAAAAAGTATTAAAAGCAAGATTTTTAAAAATGCGAAATGAAATATACATTTACGGAAATAATATTCACATGCCTATTTGTAAATCTGAAAATTTTTATACTGAGTCACATTTATCAGATGAACGGAGGGACAAAACCTTTTTTCTAATAATTAGATTAAAAGTTATTATAGCACGTAGTAACTTTTTGTGATATTTTTTCTCGATAACAGCTTTTCCAATATTCAGTATTCAGGTCATATTCCTCAAAATCTTTCAAACTCTCCCCACTTTTAATCCAAACATCCCACGCAACAGCAGCCGTGAGAGACATTCTAAATTGGTACATATTTTTTTTCTTTCCTCTTTAATATCCTCCACCCCAGAAAACTCCTGTTACTCTAGAATTCTATGGGGGGTGAGAGAGAAGTATTCAGCCATACAGAGATGATTATAGCCTCCTACATCGAATATCAATATAACCCCACTTAATATGACAGATAAGGGGTGGTGCAGATTAAGAAAGTGTGCAGTGGCAAGGGATGAGTAGTATTAACATGTGCCTTGTTCATGGATAGATCATAGTCCCTCCTCCACAGGAATCACAATCACTTTCACAGCTGACGTCACTAGTGGACTTTAATGACGTTTTATAGGGTTATTCATTCAAAGTTACCGTTTTGACTCATGTGCAGCTGATTCACGGGAAAAGGGAGTAGGTATTCTAAGAAATACAACAGTTAGTTCTCATATCTGATGGACCATGGGAGACAGCTGCTCTGGAATGTTATCGGAATTCAGCTACTTTCCCATGGTTCTCGATAACCCAGGGGAAAGATATTGCAATTTTGTAAACTTCATGAATCAAATTAATTGTTTGCTTGAAAGATTCCAGGCCCTTTACAAAGTGGATATTCTGATGATGTGATTAGGTGCATTTCTGCGTATCGAATTAGTTGGACAGTGTTTAATTAGTTAGTCAACATCCGGCAAATCATAGGAGATATATGAAACATTTACGAATTTGTTTTAAACTCACTATCATGTTTCTGATTATTTTTAGTGAGTCATGATTCAGATCGATTCATGAAATACTATACTGTCAGCTCGTTGACTATATTTTGTATACCACTGTATAGTCACATAAATCCTAATTTTTATAAAAGTGCAAGTTTCGTCATTTGAAAATATGGAACTTTTCCCTTAATCCCTATCTCTGAGATCAGCTGAACTCTTTTTTTTTTTCCTTTCAGTTTTTGTATCCTACATACCTATTACGTGAAATACTTATGTAGATATGATTAATGTATGTATTGTTACATAAGCCCCCCTTTTTTTTATCACGCGTCTAGGTCGTTACGATAAATGTCTGACGTTTTAGAATTTCAATTAGAACGAACACAAAGAATCTTTGGTATTCTGTTAATAATTATTATTTCTGCTCTTTAAAAGATAAGCTTGGCATTCAAGAATTCTAAAAGGAAATTTGAACTCGTTTAAAGCACAAAGTCTGCGGCTCGATTCAGGTGTACAGATCCAAAAACCGTAAACAGATTACCCAATACGTTTGTAAGAAAATAGATATTCATACTTTCACTTTCGAAACCGGTTCCGAAAGTAAAAGTACCCCATTAAAAAAAAAAAACTGCAAACAAAATCGAAAAAGTAAAATGCGACAATTATTGAGATCGAGCTCAGCTATCCGATGAAAAAAAAATCGTTTAAAAATAGGGAAAATCAAATGAGATATTTTAAGAGACCTGTCCAATAGGATTAACTTTAGCGAGCAGTTATTTTATCGTGAGTGCAATTAGTTTTGAAATTTATTAAAAGCGATACTTTCGTATTAGCCGCATGCCAGGAATTAACAGCTGAAAATATCGACAAAGGTTGCGTTAGGTACAGCAGCCTTTTTTGTTATGATAAATTCAGTGGTGTAAGTTCATAGTTCGATTACATGTCTGTTAAATTTGTGTTTTGTATGTATTACTTTATTTATTTATTGATGAAGTTTACTTTCGTTATGGAATATTAACCGAAAAACTAAACTATTTTCATCGTTTTAAGTGCAAACGGGTGGATCTTTCGTAATTGTCTGCAAGCGATAGAGATGAATAATAATAATAATAATAATAAAAGCACGCTTGAAAATCATTTTCAACCATAAAAATCAGTAAGTTGTGATAGCGTTTTCAAACATATTGCATTTGAAAGACCACCCCCCCCCCCCATTCGACGGTGTAAGAATTGAAAACGTGCGATATCTAGAAGTTAAAAAAATTACAGTAAAAGTAGCGAAATTTAATCGCCAGCTGTTGCCAACGTCAAAATGACGTCAGCGTTACACACAGACACGTTTGTCCTTTATAATATAGATATATTAAGTTTTGTAAACACCAATAAATTCCGATAACATACGGAAAGATAAATGAAATGATATGAACTTTTTTGTGTATGTTATATTCCGTGACGAGATTTTTTCGACTGCACCTTTTCAATTTAAAACTTTTCGATATTTAGCTGTAAAATTCTGTGACGACCTCTGCTATAGCATCTATCTCTTACAAATAAATTCCAGATACAACAAATTTGGCCTCGTTCGGTTTCCTATACATTTAATTTTATACCGTTATTAATAGAACTCCTCAGGGCCGAAACTGGGGGTGTGTGCAGAGGGGGCATGTGCCCCGGGAGCTAATATCCAAATCCAAACCCTCAAGCGTACAGCACCTTGAAGAAATTCGGAGAGCATCAAATAAATTTGCGATAAGAGAGTTTTCCGCGCATGCGGTCATTGGCATTACTGACAGTGTATTTGAATTTTAGTTGATTCAAATGTTATTCTGTTTCCAAAAACGTTTCCTTACGGTTTTACATCACTTGAAATAGAGATATAACATTTTTTTAAATGTTCTTTTTAGAAGAAGAATTAGAGAACCATTCAGATTTATGAAAATTTACAATTTGTTCGCCTCTAATAACTTTAGAAAAATGATTCATACAATTCACACACATATAAAATGGAAATTGATATTTTAAAAACACAAATGCAAATTGCTAAATCTGAATCTATTATATCATATGATAATTGAATTCTAGGCCTTATTGCTGAATGAAAAAAGGGAATTTAAAAAAATCTATTCGTGTTAACAATATACTATGTTACTAAACAATGAATTTATGAAGATCTTTTTCATGAATGGTAAACGCCTAATTTTTTTTTCTTTTCTGTGACAGCGCCAACAAAAATCTTTTTGATTTAACTATTTCTTTAATAAATTATCTGGATTTATCTTAAATCAGTCAATCAATTAATCGACAAATTGAAAATCAATATTTAACTTTCAATAAAAATACGCGTGGAATAGCGCTCTTCTCGCCAAATCATTGGGCACTCTTTGACTTTCGCCAAAGCTGTTGTACGCTTGAGTGTTCGAATATTAGCCACCCGGGCGCCAGAACGAAAGGCGAAGGGGGAGCCAAATGAAGATTTTGTTTGTCATTTCATACAAAAATGTGTATATATATATATATATATATATAATAATAATAATAATAATAATAAATTTGAAATCACAAATATATGAAAAAATTGATAAAGTTATATATATATATATGACATACAAAGAAACTCGGAAGCTAATGTTAAACGTACGGGAGCGTTCTTTTCAAACTTCTTGCTTGCATTTTAATAATAATAAAAAAAATTCTTAGGATAGCTTAGTTTGATCTTTAGCAGAGCTATACTTTCAGGTTTTGGAACCAGTACTGAAAGTGAAAGTAAATTTATAAAAATAATCTGCAACCAAAATCGAAAAAGAAAACACTAACCCGGTTAGAATTCCAGGGGCGCCATTTGAGGGGGCAATACCCCCCCCCCCCCGCCCCCCAAGGAATTTGATATTTCAGAAAATTTATCAACCAACAAATGCCAGACATATAAATAAAAAAATTGCTCCAATGCTAAAATAACTTATGAGATTTGATTGCAATAAAAACACATGCATTAAATAAATGCTTTATGGATAGAAATTAATAATTACAAAAAAAAAAAAAAAAAAAAAAATCCTAAAGCCTTACTATTCGAACTTTCTCAAGGTGAGACATGCATCGTTAATGAGTACTTTGGATAATTTTAAAATTACATGTGAGAAGAAAAGAAAATTCCGTTGCTTTTCAGCTTAGTACAACTTGATTATAGGAAAACTCATCCCCCCCTGGGCAAGAAATTCAGGGATGAATTTCTCCCTTTAGTCCAAAATTTGGGAGGGGTTTTTTTTTTGGGGGGGGGGTGGAGGGGGGGGGGGGGTTAGGGTATAATTCAAGTTCTTAATTATCCGATTTTTTTTGCTTTTTTGGATTATTAGTGTCACATTATGTTTACAACAATTACCGCAATGGTATCAGATTATTTAATTATTTGCTTTATTAAACCATATTATGTACGGTACAATATCAAAATTCTTCAACGCCTAAGACTGGAGTCTGCGCGCATCCGACAAAACAATTTCTTCAACCCGAAAACCGTCAGACTTCCAACAAATCCGAAGTAAAAGAAAATTATTCCATATTTTAACACATTTAGAACAAAGTAGTCTATAATTTTATTCCTTATGTCCAAAAGTGAACACATGTACATCCATTAATAGTAAAATATATAGCTTTTTCATTTGAAAAATATTCAGGAGCTCCTTTTGAAGAACCAGGTCATCCTGATTCCGACCGAAAGAGATAAAGCACAACTTGAAAAGCTTAAAGTCCAATTACTTCACCCACAACGAAGAAAATATATAAACCTGTCCTGATGCAGGACTGTTATTTCGTGTAAATACGAAAACCACTGAAAAGATTTCCATTGAAAGAACCCCGACCCGAAATGAGAGAGAACTAATCCATATTTTAATACGATTATTGTAAAAGAAAGTCTACAATTATATCTTAATATAAATTTTACCTTTTATGTAGAAAAATGAAGATATATATATATATAAGTATTCATTAATGTTCAAATATGTAGTTTTTTTCATCTGAAAAATATTCAGTATTTCTTTGAAAAATCGAATTAACACGAACCCACCTCAAAATAGTGAAAACACAATCCGAAACAATTAACACTTTATCTTACCTTTACTTGCAGAAAATAACTAATGAAAATTTTCTTATTGCTATACATAACAAAATTTGCAACTTTCGTGACTTATTCATGATGTTTGTGGGCTGATTATATCATGGCTGATTGAATTTCCTGATTTTTTTTTTTCGCGATCATCTGTCAAAATTTGCGATTTTTCACGCGATCGTTTCACGGAATTCACGATTTTTTTCTAAAACCATTATACGAAATTGAGTTTTATCTTGCGACCATTTGTCGAAATTCACAATATTTTTCTGAGACCAACTGACGAAATTCCATATTTCTTTCCACAATCTTTTGACAAAATTCGAGATTTTTTTTTCTTGATCATTTGTTGAAATTCGTGTTTTTCTTCTATCACCGACTGTTAATATTTGGGATTTTTTGCGCGATTGTTAGACGAAATTTTGGATCTTATTTCGCGATCGTTTGACGAAATTTTCCTCGTTTTTATTGCTCGTCGGTTTAACTAAATGTTCCTGATTTTTTGCGCAATCTTTGGACGAAATTTGCCATTTTTTTCGCAATTCTTTGACGAAATTCGAGATTTTAGTTTATGCAATCATTTGCGAAATCTGCATTTTTCCTTGCAATTTCTGATGAAATTCACGATATTTTCCACGGTCGTTTGAAGAAGATAGCGATTTTTTCCGCGACCAATTGGGCAAAATTTACAAATTTCGCGATTTTTTTCTGTGATCCATTGGCGAATTAATTTTGCGGAATTTGAAAGAAAAAAAATCGAAGACTTTCAAATAAAATCTAAAAAAATTCGCAGAATAATCACGTGCCTGTGAAAGAAATTAAGGAGACAAAATCACGCAGATCATTTTTTATTATGCGAGATTTTCCCATTTTCTGTGCGATTTGTGCAGTTCAGCTCGTTGTGCAATTCTGCACGTTCTTTATTCTTCAAAGAAATATTCCCCTTGTCCTTCGCTGGGAAACTCTTAAAATGGCACCCCTGTAGTAAAATTTGAAAAAAAAAAAAAAGAGTCGGAAGGGGCTAGAAAAAAGTTCCATTTTAGACAGGTCTCCGTCTTAGCAAGTATAATTGTATGTTTTTTTTTCATCGAAATTTGATTTTTTTCCCCTTTAAGAAAGAATTATGTTATAGACAATTTTCGTTTTCGCGAGTTTTACTGTAATACATCTATTTTCAGAGCTTCTTATAGAGTGGATGGTTTAATAGTCATCTTTGAGGACACCTTTAAAATTGCAACCTGTCTATAATAGAATTCTGTCTAAAAAGAAAAAGTTTCATATTCAGTATATTGAAATTTTACCTGCTAAGACAGAAACCTGTTTAAAACGAAATATTTTATTGGTTCTTGCGTTTCCGTATTCGAAGTTTTTACTGTTTTTGTAAGCATATTATTCTTCCATCAAAAAATCTTTGCCCCTCCAAGAAAGCTCTGAAATGGCGCCCCTGTAGAATTCAACCTCAGTTATTCTAAGCAAGAAAGAAAATCATTTAAAACTATTAATATGCAAGCGAGAAATTTTTAAAAGAACAAAGTTGAAAAGTGTTTATGACTTCGGTTTGTCTGTCCGCGCTCTAACTTTCGTAAACATACTCGGATCGTTCTGAAAATTTTGGATGTTAGTGACCTCTACCATAGCACGATCCCTATTGCAAATGAAGTTTGTAGCATGTTTAATTCATTTACAGGGACAGTCAAAAGTTTTCCGTTACATTACGGCCAATGGGAAAAAATCGTTTTAATTGATTTTTAATGGTGTTACTCTCTTTCAAACATAGTACAATTTATATGCATTTAAGAAATCCGCTAAAATGTGCATTCTGTAGAATATGCGATGCAAAGAATAGTTATTATTCATTTACAGGGCCACACAAAAGAATTCCGTTACATAATGGTATAGGGAGAGGGGGGAGGTATTGTTTGCGGCGTATTTGAATTATGTTAAACTATTTCATATATAATGAAATTGATATACTCGCTGAGCTTTAGTATAAGTTATTTCATGTACAATACGAAGTGCATAGCATATAACAGGGACACACAAAAGATTTCAGATACTATATTGTATCCGAATTAAGTATATTAGCAATGATTGCTCGATAATTGCTTAATTATGATATGCGCTTTTATGTTTCACTATATTTATGCATACTATATGGTGTGTATAAATGCTATAATGTATATA
Source organism: Maratus speciosus (assembly GCA_963932465.1). Classification (NCBI taxonomy): domain Eukaryota; kingdom Metazoa; phylum Arthropoda; class Arachnida; order Araneae; family Salticidae; genus Maratus; species Maratus speciosus. The sequence goes on from OZ010789.1 coordinate 466,113,713, forward strand.
CAGTGCTACAGAAAAGAATTCGTAAGGGTTACTGAGTATGAGCGTAAACTGCCTAAAGTTGGGTTTTAAATGAGTTATGCATTTTTACGCTGACCTGAATTTAGTTTACTAAGAAATGTTTGTAGAATATAGATAAAATGATATACAGGGCCACGCAAAGAATTGGATACATAATGGTCTATGGATGATAATTTTTGGAAATGTGATTTTAGTAATTTTAAGAGTGTTTTGTGTGAGTGTTGTATTTTGAATTAAATTTTAAATAAATATGGCGTGTAATAAAGGTACTAGGTAAACTACAGGGCTGTACAAAAGTATTCAAGTATGTTTTCATCTATTAGTATAAATTTCTGAAAGAGAAATTTCAACCTATTATGCGTTTTCTTGATAAATTAAATTTTCCCATTATATAGTCTATATATCAACCTACAGATCAAATACAGGGCTGTTCAGAAGAATTGGATTACCTATTTGGCTATGGACGGTAACAGCTGAAATCAGTTTTTTCAATGTTTTATGCGTTTTATAAAATGTTTATTTAGTTATTTTATTTACCTTATTTCCCTAAATAACGAAGTTTTGTTAAAGCATTCAAGAAAAGTTGGAAAGTGTTTCATAATCTATGCTTAACGCCTGATTTGTCTTTCTTTTTTATAAATAAATTACTTATCAAGATTTTGGACACATGATGACATGTTTTCTCCTTTCTCTCACTGTCACGTCTGGAAATTCGGTTCAAAACGCAAACTTTGGCAGTATTTTCTTTTGCGTTTATCAAAGAATGGAAAACGCTTTTCGATTACACAGTTCCTTAATAACAAAAACTGCCAATTTAATTCATTTTCGAACAAAAATGAAATTAAAAAATGTGTCAGAAAGTAGCTCTTTTGAATTTGAGAGCAGCCTCAACAGTATCCAAGTGTAACAACACACAAAAGCACACTTACAAATTTCTCAGAAAACTGTCTGGGAAACCACACACTAATAACCTCACATTTAACAGCTGAAATATAGAGGTAATGCACATACTTCCTTAACCATACAGACAGGGTGAAAATTTCAGGGTAATATCCGTTTTACGGTGAGAATAAATAATGTGGTCCTTTGCATTCACAATCCCGTCGTGACTTTCTGAAATTACAGACTCTAACTCTTTCTTTGACATTTTTCACTGGTTCCTTACACGCAGGTATAAAATAAATATCCACGATTTTCGAAACACACAAAGAAGACCCGTTGAACCACCTGGACCTCATAATTAAGTGAGGTAAAAAAGAAAAAGAGAAAAGCGATTTTGCGCTTCCTCATTAGAAATCGAATGATATAGTTTTTTTAGACCTCAAATGCTAAGAGTGAATCACGGAAGTATTCTAGGAAATCCTTTCGTTCGGCAGCTTTTGCAGCTGTTACGGCTGTTTTGGTATTAATTGATGTGTTCTGGATCCTATTTTACTCTTTCACGGAATATCTTTGCGGTATCATCCTTTTTATTGCAATTCAACGGAAAGAGACGCAAGGTGATTCCATTTTTTAAAAAGGATAATTATGGTTTTTATGGTCATGCATTTGGTTTAACATAAAAGAGGTTCAGGTTTGTGAGCGATCTGCTGATGAGAAATTTTCGTGACACAATTTTACCTTTTATCGAATGAGGGAAAATTTTTGCTCGTTGAGGAATAACATGCTGATGTGTAAGCAGGAGCGTTTGTGGTGGAAATGCCATATCAGTGTGGAAAGGGCCTTGAGTGCTTCTATCCTACAATTTGAAGGGGGAAAATGAATATCCTTGAAAAAAATATTCGAAATAATTCCTACCCTAAGAATAAGCGGAATTAGGATGATAGACCAGGAAGTCTGTGCAATTTTACCTTGTCTGATTTTTGAAATGCTAGCAAAGCATTTTGATTTTACTAAAGGTACACTAACTTCAGGTTACCTGGACCCAGTTTGGTACCACTTAGTTCACTACTAAGACCCAAACATAAAATGTTTTAAATCAGTCCTGAGTCTACGGTATTACAGTCCTCCCCACTTAATCGGGTCACGGATAATCGAATAATCCGCTTATTTGAATAGAATCCTCCGGAACCGAATTTATTCCTATTGGTTCTATGTTATTTCCCCCCGCTTAAACCAAATACCTTTTACGAGCTGTCCCCGCTTAATCCAATAACAACTGTATGACCGATGTTTGAAAATAGGCGCGGAAAGCAAGTTTCAGCTGGAATTTCCTTCCACCTTTTGTCATTTTCGGTTCCTTTAAGCTGAAAACAAAAATTTCAGTTCTTCCTGCAATGATTTCAGCCGGCAGGTGTTTAATGGACAAGTCAAATGATTTCCCCACCTTGATCTCCCCACCAATGCGCCGTCACTTCCAGACTCGAGATGGTAGTTGTGATATTTTGCAATCATTCGAAAAATAACTCGATATTTACCCCTTTACAATTCCACTTAAACAAACCACTTTAAACGATTTTTTAAGGCAGTAAGTAACGGTAATTAGAACTAGCAAAGTTTGGACATAATTCAAATGAGCTGCATTAAGTAAGATGTAAACCATATAAATGTATGTACTGACATTAAATTAATACGTATTTACTTTATAATAGCATTTGTATTTATTTTAGTTTATGTTATTCTATTAATGATTTATTGTATATTCTATTAATGATTTATTGTATAAATATTAATGATTTATTATATGTTATTCTATTAGTGCTGTTAATTAAATATACCGCAGATGGTTATTTTGCCTTTTTACTACGCATTAAATATTACATTTAGGATTCCCTGTTTAATCGAATATTATTTCTGGAACCGTCAATATTCGTGTAAACGGGGACGACTGTACTGCACTGTAAAAAAAGGCAAATGTTTGGTCATAGGATAGACCAGGAAGTCCGTTCAATTTTACCTTATCTGCTTTATGAAATGAACCTTTGATAACAACACCCTTAAATCTTATGAGCCACAATAAAGAAATTACTTTCATCCATATAAAGATTTTCAAATTTCATATTAAATTAACGCATCTGCTAGAAATATATTTATAAGGTTTTTTTCTTTTTTTAAATCTATAAAGATAAAATATCCTTTTTAAGAATCGATGACTTCCTATAAAAGAAAAAAAAAATAATTTAAATAACAGACTATAATTGACTTTAGGATTTTGATACTCAAAATATTTTTAAATCAAATTTTCGCTGACTTTTAAAACAAAATTTCTCAGTAAAACGAATAGATGAGTTATTTGGTATCTGAATGAGAACATCAGATACACGAATGAATTAAAAATTATTTTGTGATACAAATATTTAACATATTAATGATTAAAAAAAAAATCCTAAATTGAACCATTCTCCATTCTGCTTCATTTAAGGCTGTTCTCAAATCCAAAAGAGCACCTTTATGACATAAGTTTTAATTTATTTTTGTTCGGAAATGCATGAAACTAGCAGGTATTGTTGTTCACAAACTATGTAATCGAACTGTTTTTTACGGTTTTTTGCAAACGCAATAGATCTTTCAGAAAATAGTGTCAAAGTTGGCGTTTTGAACCGAACTTCCGCTCAAAAGAAGAATAACCACTCAAAGGGTTTAAAAGTCTTTATGATTATTAGTGTATAAGGGACGAAGACTTTTTGACCTTTCCTTGAGTGGTTATTCTTCTTTTGCGCGGAAATTCGGTTCAAAACGCCCACTTTGACACTGAAAGATCTATTGCGTTTGCAAAAAAACGGAAAACACAGTTCGATTACATAATTTCTGAAAAGCAACATCTGCAAGTTTCATGCATTTCCGAAGAAAAATAACTTAAAAGTTATGTCATAAAGTTGCCCTTTTTTATTTGAGAACAGCCTTAAGAACAGCTTGAAGCTATTATTATGCTCCTTAAGGGGACCGGGAAAGCCCTATCTCCGCCATGTAAATTCACCAACTTTATGTACCTTTTTCTCAGAAATGGTGAAAGATAGAGGTCTAGGTTTTTTAGAGTAGTTAGAATAACAGTATTTGCGTATTGTAACAGACCCATTTTTTTTCTAAGTGAAACTCAAAATTAATTATTTATTGAAAGTCATTTTTAAATTAGCATTTTTGGTAAGATTTCACTGCCTAACATAAATAATTCTCAACAAATCGTTAAATCCCTGTGTTAAACTATACAATATAACATAATATAAGTATTAAAAAAATCTGAGTTCTTAAGTTTAATAGATATTGAAAAAAGGAACATAAACATGAAAAATCCAAGTTTTGAGAAAAAGTCAATTAAAGATTTAAATGGCCATTAAGCTGTGAAGTACTCTTAGAAATGAATGAATAATTTCAAGACTTATTTTTTTTATATATAAACATGTGTTACACCTCGTTGAAAAGATAAAAGTTTAAAACCATTTAATGATATAAAAAAGTAAAAATCGATTTTTTGGTTGAATTTTGCTTTCCCGATCCCCTTAAGCAGTCGCAGAACATTTTCGTGGAAGTATTGACTTTCTGGAAGATTCTAAGGCACTTACTTATTTAAATTAAAAAAAAAATACGTTAAAGTATCTTTTTTTCTTTCTTTCTTTTTTTTTTTTTTTTAAGGAAATTTTCAATCCCCTGTTTGGTCGCATTCAACACAGCACTGGCTGCATGTGGCCATGGTCACAGGTTGGACAACTCTGCAAGGTAAATTGGACATTGATGCAATGCATGCAACAGTAATGTGCAATACATGCTTCCACTAAATTTTTTCTTTCTATTGGTTTTTACGAGTCGTAAGAAAATATTACTCCGTGAAACGTAGTAATTTAAGTCTAAAAGAGTATCTAGCTTTAGAAATCATCTTTCATGAACTGTTTAATAAATAGAAAAATGATAAATAAATATATATGGAGAACTTATAATCGGAGGAATCAAATGCTTATAAATTTGTTTTTCCACGCATTGCAGTGTTTCTGTTGAAAAAAAAAAAAAAAAAAAAAAAAAAAAAAAAGCACTCTGATAACAAGCTCATTTTCTGTTTTTCATTATTTTATAGTTATAAAAATAAGGTCATTTATATTACATTTTTTAATTGTGGAATGGACCAAAGTCATCTTTTTTTCACTTGAATTTTTAAGAGATCTAGTATTTAAAAAGCGACTTTTATATGCTTAACTATATTTAAAACAACTTGAAAACAAAGTGTAGAGTAAGTTGTATGAGATCATCTGTTTTGTTTTTAGTTTATTCAATAATTTCTTAGATGGTCTATTTTTTCCCATTTATATTTATAAAAATTATCAGTTGCTTAATACGTAATTTTAATTTAATTTAATTTATTTATTTATTTATTAGCAGATAATAACTTTTCTCGAAACTTTAGATTTTTTTTCATTTGTCAACGAGAAAAATAAATAGAAAAAACTTTAACGAGGGGAAAAAAGTGTACACCATGGCTTATATATAGCACATATCCAAACATATTTTTTTTTTTACGTGGTCTTAATGTTTTATATTTATGTAGCGCATTTAACTGTAAATATTTTAAATGTATACCACTCTGTTTGTGATTTCAATAAAAACGAATTTAAAAACATTGTCTAGAATTAATAATAAATTTTCACTTATTTTATACCCATAGGTATATATATATATATATATATAGGTATGTTTGTGTTTAAGAGAGTTACATTGAACTGAGTGACAATAATATTTTCAAAAATTCCACACTTATTTTAGAAAATAAAATCCGGACGGACTACTCGATTTCATTGCATGAAAAAAGGAAATTTTTCAATAATGTAATGTTTGTGTTGGAAAGTGTTTTATAATCTATGCCTGAAACATGATTTTTCGTTCTTATTTCTTTTCTTTTCTTTTTATGGCGTGTAGAAATATTTACATATTTTATTAGTCAAGTTACTACGTAGATTTTTTTTGTTGTTCTCTAAAGAAACGGGGTTTTCATTTCCTGTTGCGTGTCATACATCAGTTAAAATATAATAACGTATCCACTCATGAAGTTATCATTGGGAATTATTCCAAAATTATTCTTAACATGAATAAAATCCACTTCCTTTTCCCCATAAAGAAAATTATGTAATGATTTAGATTAAGATATATATTATTTTTTCAATGTAATACACATGGTGCAGAGTTTTTTTTTTTTTAAATTTCAAATTTAAATTCGAGTTTTTAAAGAGCACAGAAAAAATAAGACCTAAAACGGGTAGAAAAATACCCGAATTGGGAAGAAAGATTCTTCGGTATGAGGTTACCCAATTTGAGTCCGTATACTTTTTTTTTTAATTTCAAAATGATTATTTAAGGCTGTTCTCAAATCCAAAAGGGCAATTTCCTGATATAAGTTTTAAAGTTCGAAAATGTATGAAACTAGCTGGTGTTGTTATTCAGAAACTATGTCATCGAGCTGTTTTTACCTTTTTTTGCAAACGCAATAGATCTTTCAGAAAACAATGTCAAAATAGACGTTTTGAACAGAATTTCCGCGCGAAAGTAGAAAAAGAGCGGGCGAAAAACGGGTTTGTCACGTGATCGAAATTGCTTATAACTCAATGGGTAATTGATTGATCAAAAAATGGAAAAAACAGTTCAATTCCAAATCGCTTCCATGTCCAGGCTTTCCAATTCTATATCGTTCCGTTAAAAAATGAATTTGCAAATGTGTCAGAACGTTTTGCGCTTGTTGAGCAGAGCAGTTAAGAACAGCCTTAACAGCGCGCAAAATAGGTACACAGTGGTAACCAAAATAGGTATATAGATCCAAATTGGGTAACATCGTACCTAAGAATCTTTCTACCCAATTCAAGTATTTTTCTACCCGTTTTAGGTCTTTTTTTTTTTTTCTGTGAGCTTACAAGTATTTTCAACCCCCCCCCCCCCCCCCCTCTCAACAAAGCAAATCTTTCTGACACAAATACAAAATCATTCACATTTGTGGATGCATGAAATTTTCTTAGTATTATTCAGATAGCGAAAAGTCAATCATAATCTTTTAGGTGCGTTCGTAATTATACGTATCATCTACAGTCGTCGTCTGGTACGTCCGTCTGTCTATATCCATTTGTTCGCATATAACAGCGCAAAAACTACCCAACCGAAAGGTTTGAAATTTAATATATATAATCGTTGCAGAATTTTGTCGAGTCATTTAAAATTTTATGAAAATCGAATCAAAACTTAAAAAGATACAAATAAAAGTTTTTTCATTCTATTAAATCCTATCATACGTGATTAACTCAATGATATACCATGATAGGTAATGATTAACTAGGTTGCCATGGTAATTACATCCTATTTAAGATGGAATCCTATTATTTCCGTTTTTCTGAATTTAATATACATACATATAATTGTAATAAGATTTGTATATATGCACTTTTGTATATAAGAGTGCAACAGCTATTACATCAAGATCAGATTATTTATAAAACTAGTTACAGTACAAACGCACCTCATTTTCCGCGTTTGACATACCATTTCCGACTTGTTTATTTTCCTGTAAATGTCACGCATCTTTAAATTAACTCGTGTACCGTCTGGTAAAACGTTTTTTCACAATTCCCATGTTTGAAAAATCAAATTAAAGTATAAATTTTCGCAATATTTTCTGAATGATGCTTTACCCTTATAGACATTTTAGATTATCTGTTTAATACTTGGACTTAACAACATTCTGATGATTTCGTAAATGTATAAAAAAACAAGAGAGTTGGAATTTGAGAACAGCTTTAAATGATAGATATAGAAACAAGTAAAAATTAAATTTAAAAAATCAAGAAACCAACTGCGTAAAAAGCGAACTAATTATTTCTCAACAGTGTGAAACTATTTTTTATGTTACTTACCTATTTTTTTTATTTACTTCTATTGATGACTTTTCAGTTGTGTTTAATTGTTAGTTCCTATCTATAAACACTGTTTTGATGAGGCCTATAGATGTCTATGAAGATTAGAGTTGCAGTAAAGCTAGAAATCCTACCTACACAACTTCCAGGTTGTGTAATATTTCAACGGAATTTCTGACTGCAAAATAGTCAATGAAAATCGTCTTCATTTTGAAAGACCTATCCAATAATATGCCACTCAATATGGTGCAAAAAATGCTTTTTTTCCGTGTCTACCGCCATTTTGTATTTGACCGCTGCCATTTTGAATTTATAAAAACAAAACCTAGCCCATAATCATTGGACGGTTAAGACAAATCGATAGAGACCTCATTCATTAAAATCCATCCAGCCGTTGGGATGTTTCGAGGGTATAAAGAAATCCACATACCCAGATACGTGTGAAGCACATAACCCTTCTTGGCAGTCAGATAAAAAGTACTCTGATTCATATAGAATGATAATTTAATCAGACCGCTAAAATTAAACATATAAATCTGCTTTAAATTTTGATGAAAACTGCTAACTAAAGATGCTGCTAAAACTCTTATTTTTATGAAATATAAAGACGGCTTGAAAAGCTCATAGCTATACACGAATAAGTGGAATTAAAATGCTTTATTGTATAGACAGCTGCCGGAGTAGTGCAGCTGAATAAAAATTATATGTAAGGTGTACAATGTTAAATTCTGCTTCTTTTATACTTCAGAAGAGACACAAATAATGAATTCATATGAACTGCTTCCGCAAAAAAACTTTACCCACATTTTTTAAAAATAAACATATATCTGAAGCACCTGCAAATTGAAAACGATTTTTTTCGCTTCGGTTTATTTCATAATTGTGGTGGAGCTAAAACTTTAAAAGCGCTATCGGATAATTAAAATGGAAGATCTGGAACTTACGGAATTACAGAAATACATACAGGGTGCCACTAAAGTCTGTTCCCACCCTCTTAAATTGCCGAACGGCTGCAGCTAAAGTCATAAAAGTGGTGTCTAGGTTAGAGATCTGCACGGACCGATTTTCATTCACGGCACTCGGGCCGTGCCGGGCCTGCTCTCTACTCTGTTCAGGCCGGGCTGGGCCCGGGCCATACTTTTTTCTGAAGGTTCGGGCCGGGCCGGGCTGGGCCTAACTTAATTTTTCTGTACAGTGCCGGGCCTGGTTTCATTCCTAGTCTTTAAGTCCCAAAATTTTCAGTCCTAGTTTTGAGCCAGCCCGTATGAAAATCATTGTCTCAGCGTGGGCTGGTCCATTTAAAGATCAGTTAAATTAAGCCTGGCCCAAAAATTTTTGCAAAATATGCATACATTTTTGAATCGCCATTTTCCTACACTTAAGCATTAAAATTTATTATTTTTAAACAAAAGTTGATTTCTATGCCTATTAAAATATAGCTAAATTAAAATGTAGTAAAATCTGTGAAAAGGAACCTGCCTATGACGGAACCCTGTTTTAAACTGAAAAACGTGTTGATCCATGCAAAATTAATATACTAATAAGTAAGAAAAGAATATATAATATACATTTACACTTGTTAAGAAGGGAACTTGTCTATAACGTATTTTTTTTTTCTTTTCCATGCAATTCCGTCTTAGAAGATTTTACTGTATAATATTTTTCAGATTTTTAACACTTCTATACATGGAATATGGATTAACAATATTAATGATAACTGAAACATTTACGTAGAAGAAATACAGATTCATTAAAAAAAAATAAATATCGCAGCCTGCGGCACTTCTATAAAAATGAAGATTATAAACATGAAAATAAGAAAAATATTTTTGGTCAGAACTCCTCGTACGAGACAAATTTTTAACCAAATCGACGTAAAAATCAATGTTTTGTAGAAATTCACTCGGGCCGAACTTTTAATTTTTTTATCGGGCCGGACCGGGTCAATATTATTTTTTCTACGGGCCGGGCCCGTGCCGAACTTTTAAATTTGTATCGGGCCGGGCCCGGGCCTTGAGATGTCGGCCCGTGCAAACCTCTAGTCTAGGTATTGTAAAGCGGCTATGCGCTACTAGATGAGACCATCTATAGCGCCACTTGGTGCAAAACGGTAGAGTTGCGTTCCTATCTCAAAAACGGTACGAGATACCGGAAAAAAGTGAATTGCAAAGTTGTAGAGCATCCTCGATTTAGTACGAAAAGATACCTTGTGAACATGAATGCTAAAAACAGAACGCTTAAAACAGCTATTTGTTTGTTTGAGATTTCCAAAACTTTGACGTCACAAAAGTTGAAAGAAAGGAGAAAAGATTTTTCTGTGGGGATACCTAAAACAGTAGGTGTATGTGATCCCTCCGCAACATTGCAAGACCTCTAATGACGCATTGTGGATGCGTGTGCCAACGTATCTCCCGCTATGTTACAACACGTTTAACGCAAAATTCACAGACAAGGGTCCAGATGTGCATTGTAGCTGACAGAGAGAAATTTGAACATCGAAAATAAAGGTATCTTGTTATAACTAGTTATTTTTTCTTTCTAAGATTGTTTCATGATGTCACAATGTAGGCAATCGCTAACAAACAAATGCGCGTTTTAAGACCTCCGTTTTTAGCATTCGTGTTCATGAAGTGCCTTTTCGCATTAAATCGATGATGCTCTACAACTTTGTAATTAACTTTTCCCCCATATCTCGCACCTTTTTCGAAATAGGAGCGCTAATTCTGCAGTTTTGCATCAGGTGGCGCTGTAAGTGGTCTCATCTAGTCGCGCATAGCCACTTTACTATACCTAGACACCTTTTTTTATGACTATTGCTGCTGCCTGTTTGGCAGTTATGAGGGTTGGAACGGACATTAGTGGGCACCCTGTACCAAGATAAAATACTTCAACAGGAGTGATTTTTAATTAAATGAGATCTGGTGCAGTGATGTAGTCCTGGGGAAAAAAGTGGGGGGACGCTCACAGTTTTAAACATTAGGATCTGTATCACCCATAAGGCAAACTTGATTTTAAATCTTGCTTTTTATTTTGAATTCCTGAGAACAAGTAATTGAAAAATTAAATTAAAACTTAAAAAACTTAAAATTTAATAAAATTAATTTAATTAAAGTTTATTCTCTGTTGGCCGTTAAATAACTTACCACAGAATAAAAAAAAATAAAAACCCTATTTCTTGTCTGAAAATTTCTGGAATAGAAATCGTAATTCAGTAACACTAATTCATGCAACGATATTTTTGTTAGAATTTAACTGTTGTCCCTGAGAGCACCGAAAATTATTGCATTTTTACTTTTCGGACATGTATGATTTATGGAAAGTATTGAAATCACGACAGTAAAAAAACTTGTGAAATTTTGGCATATCTTTTCTTTTTGAGGTCCAATGAATCGGCTATCCTATTTTTACGAAGATTTTTTATGCATGTGCCTATGCATGCATCTATATCTAGTTGAAAAAAATATACGTTATCTTCCCGCTATTTTTCTTGTTTTCGCCTCGGTTCCGTTTACATAACAACAACAACAAAAAATAGTTCTTATTGTACGAATTCTCTGAAATTTTAATAGATTATAAATATAACTATATCTGAACCTTTTTTTTAATTTCGTGATAGAATATGTATATTTAGTAGTGAAAACTTGAGCCGAAGGCGAGCGAAACCACGCCAAAACACTCTGGTTTTAAACGTTTTCGTCGAAATTTTCACACGTTGTTTTCTAAAAATACTTCTAGTCGTCCGAATGTTTCGAGTTTTTGTGGTTGATGTAAATCTGATCTGCAGAGATGGTCAAAAATTGTGTCGAAATGCGGATGTTTAGTCACTTTTACCATAGAAAAAAAGAAAGTAAGGCGCAAAGTGACCTGCAATCTCAAACTTTTTTAAAGAGTTAAATTTTGAATAGTCATTTTTGAAAACCGACCTTGACAAGGTCTCAACATACGTATTTTTTGTTAAGTTCTACCTCTGAAATTGGGCCCTGAGGAAGCATGTCGTAGTCAAAATTGCAAAAATGAGCCTTTTTGAAAATTGTTTTTCAAAGGGTTATAAAGATATTTTTTCAAACTGAGGGCGTTTAAGACTCATAAGTATAATCTTTCAGAGAATGTTTCCATTTTTTTATATCGAATGTTTTGGCCAATGGAAGTGAAAAAAGAAAAAGAAAAAAAAAAGGATGACAACCCCCCACCCCCCACCCCCTCAAAAAAAAAAAAAAAAAAAAAAAAAAAATCTTTGCGTTCGGTTCTTTATTTCCTTCTGCTGTGCAAATCGGGTTCTGGGCGAAATGAAGCTTAGAATGAAAGAGATGAATTTTTAATGAGAGTTTGTTATGATTTTCAAATTAATATCTCGGCTAATTATCAAAAATTAAAAATCTGAGCCTCAGGTGCATCAGGACCTACATTCGACTACCCGCAAACAAATTTTGCGACTTCTACGTGCGCTAGATTTTGCTAGCCATCGCTGACACAGACACACAGAGCGAAACATTTTTTTATTAGTATAGATTTAAATTAAAAGGAAAATGAGCTTAAAACAAGGGCAATTTATTCAATTCTGTCACAATTTAATAATATGCATTAGAATATTAAACAGGTTTTCATTAAAATTAAATTGCTGTTATTAATTAAAAAACCTACTGAAACCATAGATGATAATGTGTGCGTATTCTTGTGTGTGGTCTTGAATAAACGTTTCACGCGACGTTTTCCACAGCAAACATGTATCAGTGTAGAGGTCTGCACGGGCCGAAATTTCCAGGCCCGGCCCGGCCCGGCCCGACCCATAGAAAAAAAGTTCGGCCCTGCCCAGTATAAAAATTAAAAGTTCGGCCCGAGTCCATACAAAACAAATATTAATCCGGTATAAAAGTTAAAAATTCGGCCCGGCCCGTAGAAAAAAAATTATTGGCCTAACACAGCCCGGTATAACAGCTAAAAGTTCGTCTCGAGACCGGCCTAGTCAGAGTGAATTTCCACAAAACATTGATTTTCACGTCGATTTGGTTAAAAATTTGTCTCGTACGAGGAGTCCTGACCAAAAATACTTATTTTAGCTTTTTTTCATGTTTATAATTTTCATTTTTATAGAAGTGCTGTAGGCTACGATATTTATTTTTTTAATGAATCTCTATTTGTTGTATGTAAATGTTTCAATTATCTTTAATATTGTTAATCCATGGAGACTTAAAAATCTGAAAAATGCTATGCAGCAACATTTTCTAAGACGGAATTGCATAGGAAAGAAAAAATGCGTTATAGGCAAGTTTCCTTATTAGCAGGTGTAAATGTACTATATATTCTTTTCTTACGTATTAGTACATTCATTTGCACGGATCAATGTATTTCATTTTTCAGTTTAAGACAGCATTCCGTCATAGGCAGGTTCTTTTTCACATGCTTTACTATATTTTAATTTAACTATATTTTAATAAGCTTAGAAATCTGCTATTCTTTAAAAAGAATAAATTTTACTGTTTAATTGTAGAATAATTGAGATTTTAAAATGTATGTATTTTACAAAATTTTTTGGATCTTTGAACAGATCAGGCTACATCTAGACAATGATTTTCATACGGGCTGGGTCAAAACCGGGACTGAAAATTTTGGCCCTTGAAGACTAGGAAGAATGAAACCAGTCCCCACTTGGTATGTGAAAAATAAGTTAGATCCGGAAAGAGTTGTGTCTAGGCCCGGTCCAAAATGTATGGAGACCAGCCCCGGCCCGAGATTCGTGAATGAAAATAGGGTCGGGGCCCGGCCAGTGCAGATCACTGCGGCAGGGATCCTTACTGGCGTACACATGAATTATTTTCCGTTTGAAAAAATGTAGTCATTAAAATGTATTTCAAGCAATTACCATTATAGATCATGGGTTTCCAAATATTCTTTTAATGTTGTGGTAAACGAACGATAAATGCTGTTTTCGATAGGGAACATTTTGTAACGAATTCCAATACCATATGTCATTTTCGTTATATTTAAAGTATATTATAACTTCTGTAATGTGTATTTCGAACAAGTTCTTCATAAACCGTGATATAAAAGAACTCTTTTTTTTGTTCTCTCGTAAACGATAAATTGACGGTCTACAGATCATTTACAATATTGATAGTACTACAATGAACTTCAAAAATATGCATAACATTTTGTCGCGATTTAAACAAACTTCCGGAAGAACAGATAGAGACAGACAAGCGATCCGACACCATAAACACTTATCATTTTTGTAGGAAATATTAAAAATCAATCTCTTATTTCTTAAGATTGTCAACTTATTGGTCTGTTCATCCTTTAAAAAAATTAATGACACTGGAAAGACTGCGTCCTCCCGTGTCTGGAGCGTCCCCCCTGAAAATAAAAAGTAAGGGGACGCTCTAGATAAAATAAAAAAGTGAGGGGACGCCGTCCCCCTGCGTCCCCCCTCGACTACACCACTGATCTGGTGTATGCTGTTGAAGGCAGTGGGGTCCCCCAGCCCTAGGTCTGTTTGAAAATATTTCTGCTTAAAAATATAAAATGGTAGAAATTGGAGGTTCGTTTGAAAAAAAAAAAAAACAGACCAGCGTATAGCGTGCTAAGCCTGATAGTTTATTCTATCAAAATCGGAGAACATTTATATGTAGTATGTGTGTGTGTCTGACCTCCTTCGAAACCACATGGAGTACAAGGACTAGCCCGTACCTATCAACGAAAAATATCTGAGAATGTGATCCTGCCCACTCGCTAAAAATTCTGGTCGTAATTAGCGGAGGTATTCATGAAAAAATAATTAAAATCGCGAAATGGTGAGCTTCTATCTGCCGCCGATTGTGCCTGCACTTGTTCGTGAAATCTGGTCCTTCAAGCACACGAAGGGAAAGAATTCCATTTGCTCTGCATTTGGAAACCTTTCAGTGTACCTTTCCGGTTCTAACAGTATCTTTCGTAATAATAATAATAATAATAATAACATTTAGAAAAAACTATTTAGAAAAACATATTTCAGGGGGTCGATTTAATTTTCGTTTTTCATCTTCTCCGTTTTTTCCTGAGTTTTAACTGCCATTCTCGTTCCCAGATGGAAATGTAAAAACAAAAATACCCCCTTATTCAAGGTACTTTTACGGTTCTAATGGTATCTTTGGTTAAAAAGAAATATTAATACAGCAGAATCTCGATTATCCGAACCTCGTTTAACCGAAACTTTCCGTAAACCCACGTCGGTTTCTTAACCTTTTTTTTCCCCCCTTCACATTCCTTGTGTATTCAAGCAGTCCTTTCCGAACTATGAGTACAGATAAATATTTTGAATCCACTTCCTTAGAATTCGTTTGAAATTAGCTCGAGTTCCTGAAAACTCCTATCCCGGTATAAGTATACGCTGCTGCAACCTATGGATCAGGTGCGTTTTACAATCTTTAAAGCGGCGGCGTTACCGAAAGGCATCCGAAAATTATCTTTTGAAGGACATTCTACGTCTGGTGCAGTTTCAATACTCGAGATTTGGAAAACTATCAACATTAAAGACTGCAATTATATGATCGGTGAAGCATGGGAATCTATGCTGCAATTGACACTGAGACGAAGTTGGCGAAAACTTTTGCCGAATTTTTCAACTGTCGCAGATGAAAATGTTACAGACATTGCGATAGATGATGTTACTGAATTTTCAAACCGTTTTAGCACAGTGTCAGTTTTGAAAACTGTGGGATTAAAAAAAAAAATACAGATTGGTTGAATTGTGACGTGGAAGATGCAGGCTTCCAGTTGCTTAATGATGAGAAAATTATCGCAGAAGCCAGACTTTCTCCAAAAGAAGATGAAGAATAAGATTATGGTGAAGGCGAGAATGATCCCCAAGTAAAGATTGGTAACAATAATGATTTTGAGTGCAGAACCTGATTAATGCACGGGCCTCCGGGGCCTCGGCCCTGGGCCGAACAATTTCAGGGACCCACAAATTTGTGTGTATTTTCTCACAATTTAAGTTTTTCCACTGTTTGTATTTTATATTTTGGTTCCTGACGTAAAAACAAAGTTTTATTGCAATAAAAAAACCTCTATATTTAATTTTTCTGTAAAAGTCCTTTTCAATTTGACAGTACCTATAATTTTCAAAACTTGCCGTATCTAGAAAATCAAATTTGGGGAAAATGCCAAAAACTGCATACTGTGTCTATTGGTTCCAATATAAACGAGGATTTTACAATGTCAGAATTATAGTTTAAAATGATTACTAGGCTGTTAGGGAAAACGCAATTTTTATGATTTTGGATAAGGCGAGTTTTAAAAAAGACGTCCTCATTTATTCTGCAAAATAAACTGTGGATCATAGATGTTTATGAATTATACAAATGTTTATTTAAGAAAATGGACGGTAATTAATTTTCTTGATTAATCTTGTAAGTTATTATTATTATTTTTTTTGTAAACTTGAAACTTTCACCCAAACAACTTTGTCAACTCATCAAATAAACCTACTTTTTTCTGAAAGTGTCGCCGGGAATGGGGAGGTAGGGGGGGGGGGACTTTTTAACAGGCACTGGGCCCAACTTCAGCTTGATCGGGTTCTGTTTGAGTGTTATTCAAAAGGCCTTGCTTAGTTGGAACAACAAGAACAGCGTGATTATTCTGAAGTAAAATTTTTAAGAAAACTTCGTGACAGAGCTGCAAGGCAAAGGATGACCAATTTACACCAGATGTAGCTTCTATTTAAAACATTGTAAGTTTTTTGTTTCAAAATAAATTTATTTTCAACTATAATTAAATTTAGATATTTATTTGTTTAAATAGCCATAATTGCATTTCGATGACGATGTTACATATTAAACTAGATGATTATTGATAAATTCTCGATTATCCGGAAATTCCAACTATCCGATGTAGGTTTGGTCACAATTTCGTCGGATAATGGAGGTTCTACTGTACTTACTATTTAAAAAATATACTTTTTTTCTGAAAGCCATTTTACACAATCGCCGCAGACTTTTTTTTCAGTGCCTTCGAAGGTATTATTTCCAGTTTTAAGAAAACTGCGATAAGGTTTTCACTGCCGAAGTCAATGGGTCCCAACTCTAAATTAGTTTGGATAGATTTTCATATGAAAATGCAATATCATACAAATCCGAGGGTGTACGCTGCCAAAGGCAGTGGATACCCCAACACTAGGTTCGTTTGGAAAAATTTTCGTTTAAAAATAAAACATCATACAGAGTTTGAAATTCGTTTAAAAAAAGACTGGAGCGTGTGTGTGGCCGAAGGCAGTAGGGCCCCAAACACTACATTCGTTTGAAAAGAAGTGTTTGATTCGAAGTTTGAAAATATGTATATATATATATATATATATATATATATATATAGGTTGGATGTGCCAGTAATGGGCACCTTTAAGGAATTTCTTTAAAAACTATTTTTTTATTAATAGTTGTAATTATTATATTCCCGTTTTTTCAATACCATATTAACCTATCAACATTATTTACCATTCTTATAGTTTCATTTCCCAATATGAATCGAAATTTAATTTTAAATAATAGAAATACTATATCAAAACACCCAAAAGCCCAGTAATGGACACCCTTTGGCCCAGTAATGGACACCCCATAAAAAGTAATAAATATAATTGTTTTTATGACTGTATTTAGAGCCAGAATTTAATGAATACATACTAATGAAACAAAATAGTTATTTTCAAATAAATTTAACAATTAGGATACCAGTAATGAATAAAATATTTGTGATAATCATTTACTATTTTTGCATCAATTATTGTAATTATCAGAAGATCGAAGTTTTAATTATTTTAGACGGATAGTTTAAAATACTAAATATCAGGTAATTACAGCTATCAAATTATTGAAACAGTGGGGGATTTAAAAGGCAATAAAAAAAAAAAATGGAATATTAGTGTTTAGTTTTGCCTCACTAATTTCAACAATTAATCTTCCAGAGACTGCTTGAAATATCATTTATAATAATTAATATTACAAATATGAAAGAAATGGTATTGTGAGTTGAATATTTTAAATACTAAATAAAATAATTTCAAAATAAAACTGTAGAACTGATGTTTGAGGCCACTGATTTGCAGATTTACTAGTTTCATGAATATTACCTATAACTTTCATTAATATTACATCTTTTTTTCTTTTGTCAGAGGTGAATAAGGAAACATTTAAGACAGAAAATGGATATTTAATAGCTTCTGTAACTTAATTGTTTTTATTTAAACAGAGAGGGATTAAGCCCTATGAGCCCCTCTTTGACTGTGCTCTTAAACAATATTTTCTGCTTCCTGACTGGTTTGATTGCCAGATTATAAAATATACAAGGTACATATACATTAAAAAAAAGAATAAAATAATAAAGTATTGAAATTTTATTAATCACATAAAATAACTTAAAAGCAGCTATTTATAAAAGTTTTGGTGTTATTACATTTTGGTAAGTATAACTTAAAAATTAAATTCGGTTATTTAGGTTTGCAGTTAAGTCAAAATATTTTATGCACTATAAACATTACTAAAATTGCATTTTTAAGCAATGTCTACATGGGGTGTCCATGTTCATGTTACTGGAAAATGACTAATTAACCATCCCAGTGATGGACACCCCCTCTTAAACCTTAAAAATAAATGAAATTTTGTAAATGGCCATTAGTATATAAAATTCCAAGTTTTCGATTGCTACTCAAACAAAAACATTCAAATTTTGTAAGAAAAAAAAATATATAAATTAATTAAACAAAGCCAGCTCTTAGCCTCTTCATTAAGATTTTCACAGAAAAACAGCGAAACTTTGAAACATTATTTTCTGCTTCCTGATTGGTTTGATTAAAAGTGTCAACAATAACCCAGTTTTATAAAACATGCAAGGGGGAATTATATATATAAAAAAAATTAAAGCTAAATATTTATTAGTTATTTTTTTTATGAACTAAAAGCATCAAGGGGTGTCCATTACTGGAAGAGTATCAACCCAGTTTTATAAAACATGCAAGGGGGGATTATAAAAAAAGTAATTAAAGCTAAATATTTATTAGTTATTTTTTTATGAACCAAAAACATCAAGGGGTGTCCATTACTGGAAGGGTGTCAATTAGTGGCACATCTACCCTGTATATATATATGAAAAACATCTACAAGTGTAGCGGGCGAAGGCTGCTAGCTTTTACTAGAAAATTCTATGTAAGTAAAGGTGCTCAAGACTATTTCTTTGCAATATATATATATATATATATATAGCATATATATTATACATAAAACAGCACCACAGGCGGTCCTTTTATGATCCTGGCCCGTCATTGCCAGGCCCTTGTAATTTGTACTGCCTCCATCCTACTTTCTACGGGCCCGTTTTCAAAATAAATAAATGAAATAAAATAAGAAATTCTGTTAAGTATACTCGAAGAATTTACTCTTACTGAATTAAATATACAATGTGAAGGTCTTAAATACTTTTTTTTCACATCTGAATTAATTTAAATATGGATTAATGATCATGTGTCTCGGATCACACATAAATGGTCGCTGGGTCATATGCGGTCCGCAAGCCGCAGGTTGAGTATGGTTGATTTAAAGAAAGTTCAAGCACTTTCTAGACAAAGAGGAAAAGAAAACTATAAATTCTGTTAATATTTTGTTTTAATAGTTTTAAAATAGCAGTGCAATGCTCTTATTTTTTTAAATAACTGTAAAATAAAGGATAACAATAATCGTAAATAATCTTGTTATTGCAGTTTTTTTTTTCTGTCATTCTCTTTCTTTTTTTTTTTTTTCCAGAGCACTATGAAAGGAGCAATAGATTTTCAGACATTTCATTCCCTCGATTATAGACTAAAGTGCTGAGAACAATTCGTTGAAAAGGAACTTTGACAGTTTCTTTAAATAATGGAAAATAAAACTAGAAATTCTGAAAAAACTTTTTTTAATATATAGCAGCTTAAAATGGTAATGCAATCCTTTAGTTTTATGAAAATCATAAAATAATGAATAACGGTACATTTTCTTTTTATCACAATGTTTCTCTCCACCAGACACACTACAATGAATGGAAAGACAGATTTACAGGCATTCAATTGCGTCGATTATAGACTACCGCGCTGACAACATTTAATTGAAAAGGAACTAATGATGGGAAAGAAAACTAGAAATTATGAAAAAAAAAATATTTTTAATAGCTTTAAAATGGTAATGCAATTCTTTATTTTTTATGAAAATTATAAAACGATCAATAACGGTACGTTTTCTTGTTATCACCGTGTTTCTCTCCAGCAGACACACTACAATGAAGGGAAAGACAGATTTACAGTCATTCAATTGCCTCGATCATGACTACCGTGCTGAATACATTTAACTGAAAAGAAACTTTGACAGCTTCTTTAAATGATGAAAAATAAATATAGAAATTCTCAAAAAACATTTTTAATAGTTTTAAAATGGTAATGTAATTCTTTACTTTTATGAAAATTATAAAATAATGAATAACGGTAAATGTTCTTGTTATCACAGTGTTTCTCACCAGCAGACACACTACAGTGAATGGAAAGACAGATTTACAGGAATTCAATTCCCTCGATTATACACTACCGCGCTGAATACATTTAATTGAAAACTTTAAAGAAAATTGCGATCTTTAAAGAAAATTTCATTTAAAGAAACTTTGACAGTTTCTTTAAATGATCGAAAAGAAAACTAGAAATTATGAAAAACATTTTTAATAGTTTTAAAATGGTAATGCAATTCTTTATTTTTATGAAAATTATAAAACGATAGATAACGGTACGTTTTCTTGTTATCACCGTGTTTCTCTCCAGCAGACACACTACAATGAAGGGAAAGACAGATTTACAGTCATTCAATTGCCTCGATCATGGCTACCGTGCTAAATACATTTAACTGAAAAGAAACTTTGACAGCTTCTTTAAAGGATGAAAAATAAATATAGAAATTCTCAAAAAACATTTTTAATAGTTTTAAAATGGTAATGCAATTCTTTACTTTTATGAAAATTATAAAATAATGAATAACGGTAAATGTTCTTGTTATCACAGTGTTTCTCACCAGCAGACACACTACAATGAATGGAAAGACAAATTTACAGGAATTCAATTCCCTCGATTATAGACTACCGCGCTGAATACATTTAATTGAATACTTTAAAGAAAATTAAGAAAATTGAGATCTTTAAAGAAAATTTCATTTAAAGAAACTTTGACAGTTTCTTTAAATAATCGAAAAGAAAACTAGAAATTATGAAAAACATTTTTAATAGTTTTAAAGTGGTAATGCAATTCTTTATTTTTATGAAAATTATACAATAATGAATAACGGTAAATGTTCTTGTTATCACAGTGTTTCTCACCAGCAGACACACTACAATGAATGGAAAGACAGATTTACAGGCATTCAATTGCCTCGACCGTAGAGATGGGAAATAGAGTTACTTTTGGTTAACATGTTGTATCGTTCCACACTTGCACAAGTAACAGGTTCCAATAACCTGTTATTTTTGTAATGCATAACTAATGGCTATGTATGCTGTCAATGGGTGTTTTAATTAAAAGACCTTTAAACAAACAGCTTGAAATAATTTTGGGACGTACATTTAGACGCTATTTTTTGTTGAGATCAATCCACACCATTAAAGTCAGTTTTTGGTTAAAAACTTAATTTTTACAGGACAAAACATACCTAGTTATGATACTTTTAATTCCGTGCATTTTCAACTTTTCTGACCCTAAACACACGCTTTCCTTTATGGTGATTAAAACGTTGAAAATTCATAAAATTCTAAGTGTCATAACCTAGTAAGTTTTATCTATAGAAAAATTATTTTTTTCTGTTTTAATGGTGAGAACATTGAAAAAAATTTTACGAATGAAGGTTATAGGACCCAGGCATTATAAAAAAAATATATATATATTATTTCTTAACTATTTAAAACCTATTTTAACGTAAATTGGATTTTAAATGGATGCATAACAAAATCTGAAACATTTTTGAGATTGGAACAATATCATTAAAACTAACGGTTTATAAATTAGCTTTTGGTAAACAATAAGGAGAGACACCCTGTATAAAAATAAACACAGTTTTAACAGCCTCATTTGGAAAAAAAAGTGAAATTTTGTTCCCGATTTCATTACTGCCATATGTATGTAAGCTGAGGGAAAACCACAAGAACACGAAAATATTATTTATACAATTTTAATCAAATGCAATTTATCAATGCAATACTAAAAACATGTTTTTCCATATTTGGTGACTAAAAATCAGAAAATTCATTAAATTGAAAGTATCGTAACTCAGTTTTGGTCATAGAAGAATAAATTTTTACTGTTTTACATACATAGATAAACTTATAAGCTTCATACATTGTAAATTTCTTTTTAATTTCTTAAGCATTTAAAAAGCAACTATTTTAAAGTAAATCGATTTTTATATGATGCAGAACAAAATTTGAAACACATTTGCAATTAGAACTATACCTCTTAAACTAGGGGTGCACAACCTTTTTAAGAGAAGGGCCACTTACAAAAATGCTTGGGTTGTCGAAGGCCACATCAGTAACACAGAGAAAATTCTATATTGGGGAGGTAGGTGTGACGATAATTAAATGATCGTTTAAGTGGTTTTAGTACAAATTGCGAAGGTCTTTTAATAAATTACTATTGATCGTTAAAGAAATAATAAACTGGAGACTTCTTACTTTACAGGAGACAGTGAAGAGACAAACTGATGAAACAAACAATATTCTTTATTTCGGTCGTTAGTAGCAGTAGAAGGTTATGAAAATACTTGCTTCTGGTCACCGTTTTTAAAATTTAAAGAACTGAAAGAACGGAATCTCTTAATTAGAATTCTTCCGTGGGATTCCTTTAGACGAGTGCAGCACATCGTTAAAAATTAAATCTTGAGAAAGAACATATCCACATAACCAAAATATGACCCATAGTACGGCAAACTTATTCGGCCAAAAAAAGCGGCACAGCATTCGAACGGCCGGCCGGCGGGCTGGCGCTCCGCTAAAACTACGTTAAAAGACTACATCTTTTTCAGACAACATCAAACCAAATTCTGAACTTAAAATTAACGAGTTTTAGTATTTAAATGATGAATACGGGGTTGACAAAGTAATTAAAAGGCAAACTTTAAATTGATTAGCTAAATTAACATTTACGGGAAATTAATGAGAATCGAATTACAAGCTACAGAATTAAAAATGTTTCACTGATTGGAAAGCGAAACTAAACGATATTCTCCTGTCAGCGAACAGAATCAAAAGAGGGCGGCGCATCATTCAATGACGTCATCATAAGGCAAATCAACTCCGACGAAACGAGAGCTCCAAGATGTGCTCCTAAACTAGCGGAGTGCGCATGCGCAAGCGGCCGATCCGCTCCCAACGCAGATATGAATATCGGCGGTGAAAAATGAACTTGCTTTACGGTGAGAGATAAAAGCGTCAACATCGCGGCGTAAAGATTGAGTTTAAATAGACATCGATGCAAAAAAAAGGCTGAAAGGGAATAAAATTAAACCAAATTTAAATACTGTGAGAAGTATTCTCACAGTAGGGGGGTGTAATAAGTCTTTATTCTTGGTGAATAATTATTTTTTGTCTATAATAAAAATAAACAAATGGAAATAAGTAATTGTATGAAGGAATGCAGGACCTCTTCGCATCTATATGAATAACCATTCAACACTTTATGAAGACTAGCGGTTCTTTCTTAACAAATGGTAACTTGAAGAAAAAAAATTACACAAAATTTCGAAATAATTAAACGTTATCAAAAATTAAAAAAAAAAAAAAATTACTGAAGGATAACTTCATTTAAAATAAAAGGAAAATTATTTTTGAAATAACAAGGCATGATGGGCTAATTATGCTATTTTTTCTGCGGACTATTAACAAAACTCTTTTTTTTTTCTTTTGTCAATCAAGTGCGACTGATTGACGAAATTCGCAATTTTTTATCAACGACAGATTGACAGATTTCGCGGTAATTTTCCATTGCCGATTGGAAAAAATTTGCAATCTTTTCAAACAATCAATTTGCGATACCTGCGAAAAATTGACGTCATTCGCGATTTTTTTCAGCGATAAATTTTCAAATTTCGCGATTTTTTTTTTCACAACGGATCAAAGAAAATTGCGATTTTTTCCGCCCCCGATCGAATTATTTCGCGATTTTTTTCATCTGCGATCGATCTTCGAAATTTGCAAGTTTTTTCCATGAACAATTGACAAAATTCGCGATTTTTTTTCATGAGTGATTGGCGAATTTTGCGATATTTTACGTGGAAGCTTGACAATATTTGCAATTTTTTTCCAATGACCAATCGACGAAACGAGATTTTTTTCCTGATATACATTGATGTAATTTGCAATTTTTTCGCGCAATAAATTGGCGAAAATCGCGATTTCTTTTACGAGCACAATCGATGAAATTTGCGATTCTTTCCTGGATTTCTATTTCATGATATTTTTTGGGACCGACACACAAATTTTGTAATTTTTTCCATGAGCTATTCACAAAATTTGCAAATTTTTGGAAAAATTCACAATTTTTTTCATGAGCGATTGACAAATTTCGCAATATTTTTGCGACCAATTGACAAAATTTGTAATTTTTTCTATCAGTTGTCAAAATTCGTAATTTTTTTCCACGACAGATTGACAAAATCATGCTTCTTCCCCAGTCGATGAACGAAATTTGCAATTTTTGTACCTCATCGACAAAATTCGCGATTTTACTGTGCCCGATTAAATTCGTGATTGTTAACTGACTCTAATGACATTTGTAATTTTTCCCGCGGGAATTGACAAAATTTGCGATTTTTCCCAATAAGCTGGCGAAACTCGAGATTTTTCCGTAGCCGATCAAGAAAGTTTGCAATTTTTCCGCAGCTCCTCGACAAAATTCGCGATTCCCGATCAACGACAAATGTGATTCCTAACTTACTCTGAAGAAATTTGTAATTTTTACGCGACAAATTGATGAAATTCGACATTTTTTCTCACGATAAACTGACGAAACTCACGATTTTTCCGCAGCCGGTCAACAAAATTTGCACTTTTTCCGTACCTCATCGACAAAATTCGCGATTTTTCTGTGCCCGATTAAAGAAATTTGAGACTTTTCCGCGAGACAAAATTCGCGATTTTCCTCTCGCGATCAACAAAATTCGAAAATTTTCCGCGCCCGACAAACGAAATTTGCGATTCTTAACTGATTCTGACGAAATTTGTAATTTTTCCCGAGGTAAATTGAGAAAATTCCGACTTTTTCTCACGATCAACTAGCAAAACTCGCGATTTTTCAGCAACCGAATCGACAAAATTCGCGATTTTTAACGCGTCCGATCAACGAAATTCACGATTTTTAACTCACTCTGACGAAATTTGCAATTTTTTCAATGGCAAATTGCCGAAATTCGCGATTTTTTCTCGCGATAAACTGACAAAACCGAGATTTTTCCCCAGTTGATCAACGAAATTTGAGAGTTTTCTGTGACTCATCGATAAATTTCGCGATTTTTCCGAACTCGAACAACGAAATTTGCGATTCTTAATTGGCTCTGACGAAATTTTCAATTTCTTCCCGGAGCAAATTGCCGAAATTCGCGATTTTTTCCTGCGACATATGGACAAAAAATTGCAGTTTTTCCAGTTATAAAAAATGGCGAAATTGTGTCAAAAAAACGAAAAAAAATATATAAATTGTGATCGCGGGCCACACGTTAATCTATGGCGGGCCACAGGTTGTGCATCCCTATCTTAAACTTACGGTTTAGAAATTAGCTTTTGGCAAACGATAAGAAAAGACATGGTATGTAAAAATAAACACTGCTTTAACAACAGGATTTGTAAAAAAAAAAAAAAAGAAATTTTATTCTCGACTTCATTGCAGCCATATTTATTAACGTCTATCCAAAGACAATCCACAAGAACCTGAAAATGTTATTTATATACACTTTTAAACAAAAACAATTTATCCAAACACATTTTTATTACGTATTTCAAATTAGTTACAATCGTATTAAAATTAAGTGCTCGTACAAATAATGCTATGCTATTGTCTTTGTTTTATTTACAGTGAAATAAAAATGTTTCTAGCTCTCATTTTCTAAAAACCCAGTATTAAGAAACTAACAAATAAATAAATAATAAAAACATATGCCCCCCCCCCCCCTTTCTAAAAAATCTAGTCAAATAAAGAAAGAAAAAACCTGTCAAACTCCATGAGCAATATTCCTTTTAAATATTCAAAATCAAAGAAAGCACTAGCACTACCCAATCAAAAATGGCTACCGCAATAGCTGTGTCAAAAATGAAACGAAATCAAAATTATTCCAATCTTCTGATCCCTTTTAAACATTCAAATTCAAAGAAACCTCTACCAGGTCAAAAATGGCTAATGAGCTAACTCTGCCAATGCAACGAAGTCAGAATTATTCCCAATCTCTGATATCCTTTACTATTAAAAAACACGTTTTACTTTTCATTCCAATAAATCCCATCTACTAAAATGATTTTATGCAACACTTATCTATCTGTATAACAAATTACAAGAGTTACAAATTAACTTATATCAGTGTGATGGTGATGTGTTAAAAAATATTTTGTCTTCGTATTGAGTTAAAAGCAGTTACTGTATTACAATCAACAGTAATGAATATTTGTAATAAAATAACTGTCAAGCTCTGTACGGTTTCTCAGACCATTTTAACAGTCCTAGCATTCTTTTCTAGTGAATGGCCAGGTGTTTGATAGTGAATTGGACTCTGATAGGTTGTTTGCGATAGTCCTTCATAGCTATTAAGCTTTACTCATTTTTCTGCAGTGGATGATACATTCTAGCCATTGGACACTACTGAAGAGTAAAGACATAAAAGGAAGATTTTTGACTGTATGCCGTTGTTAATGATTTCTTTCTATTAGCTTTGGCGCGTCATAATAAGCGTTCATAAGGGTTTAAAATAGGACTTTTTTTATTTGATAGTCCATTTTAAGCTCTTTTTTTGTTAATATCGAAAATAAATTTTGGAAATATTATTTTTATTATTATTTTAATACGTTTTTCTAAAAATATAATCTTTCAGCTTTTTTTTTCTTTTTTATATATACAGACGTGTGAAAATTATCAGAATAATTGTGAAATTTACATTAAAAACTTGTTATATTAAAGAAATATTTAAAAAATATTGATACATTTAATATTTAGTGTGCATTCCCTTGTTTTTTATTAAGGAAATGATGGAATACTTATCTTGGCATACTTTGTATGAGTTTTTGGCAATTAATTTGTATTTCGTTGTCATGATGCCAAATTTGGATGAGTCATTCTATCAGACCAGTCCTGTTTGTGATGTTGCATTTCTTTAATTTTTTCCTTACAATATTCCAAGGGTTCTCTATGGGGTTCATATCTGGACTGGTTCCAGGCCATGGAAGTGTTTTCTTTAATTTAATTAAAGAAATGCAACATCACAAACTAGAATGTTCTGATAGAAAAAATCATCCAAATTTGGCATCATAACAACGAAATACAAATTAATTGCCAAAAACTCATACAAAGTATGCCAAGACGTATCGAATCGTTAATAAAAAACAAGGGAATGCACACTAAAAATTAAATGTATCAATATTTCTTAAATGTATTATTTCTTTAATGTAACAAGATTTTAATGTAAATTTCACAATTATTCTAATAATTTTCACACGTCTGTACTTTGCAGGTAATGCGTGCCAAATTTAACAGTCACTTTCGGGTAATCTGATACTAAATAATGCACTATAAAAGACTAACATTGTTATTTATCCTAATGCGTTAAATAATGCCCATCTCTAATCGATCATGACTACCGCACTGAATACATTTAACTGAAATGAAACTTTAACAGCTTCTTTAAATGATGAAAAATAAAAATAGAAGTTCTGAAAAACATTTTTAATAGTTTTAAAATGGTAATGCAATTCTTTAGTTTTATGAAAATTTAAAATAATGAAAATAACGGTAAATTTTCTTGTTATCACGGTGTTTCTCTCCAGCAGACACACTACAATGAATGGAAAGACAGATTTACAGGCATTCAATTCCCTAGATTATAGACTACCGCGCTGAATACATTTAATTGAAAAGAAACTTTGACAGTTTCTTTAAATGATGGAAAAGAAAACTAGAAATTATGGAAAATATTTTTAATAGTTTGAAAATGGTAATGCAATTCTTTATTTTTATGAAAATTATACAATAATGAATAACGGAAAATTTTCTTCTACACACTTCTTATCACAGCGTTTCTCGCCAGCAGACACATTACAATGAATCGGAAGACAGATTTACAGGCATTCAATTGCCTCGATCATGACTACCGCGCTGAATACATTTAACTGAAAATAAACTTTGGCAATTTCTTTAAATAAAAAATAAAAATAGAGATTCTGAAAAACATTTTTAATCGTTTTAAAATGATAATGCAATTCTTTAGTTTTATGAAAATTTAAATTAATGAAAATAACGGTAAATTTTCTTGTTATCACGGTGTTTCTCTCCAGCAGACACACTACAATGAATGGAAAGACAGATTTACAGGCATTCAATTGCCTCGATCATGACTACCGCGCTGAATACATTTAACAGAAAAGAAACTTTGGCAGTTTCTTTAAATGAAAAATAAAAACAGAAATTCTGAAAAATATTTTTAGTCGTTTTAAAATGGTAATGTAATTCTTTATTTTTATGAAAATGATAAAATAATGAATAACGGTAAATTTCTTGTTATCAGCGTGTTTCTCTCCAGCAGACACATTACAATGAATGGAAAGACAGATTTACAGGCATTCAATTGCCTCGATCATGACTACCGCGCTGAATACATTTAACTGAAAAGAAACTTTGGCAATTTCTTTAAATGAAGAAAAATAAAGTAGAAATTCTGAAAAAAAATTTTAATAGTTTTAAAATGGTAATGCAATTCTTTAGTTTTATGAAAATTTAAAATAATGAAAATAACGGTAAATTTTCTTCTTATCACGGTGTTTCTCTCCAACAGACACACTACAATGAATGGAAAGACAGATTTACAGGCATTCAATTCCCTAGATTATAGACTACCGCGCTGAATACACTTAGGGGAGATGGGGGCACATGTGAACAGGGGGCAGATGTGAACATTGCAATTTTTCAATAGTTATTATAAGTTTTTTTATTTGAAAAAAATTACTAAAGATGACAGCACCTGTACACATATGGTAAAAATTTTTTGAAGCTTTTTGACATTTTGTTTGTCCTATGTAGCCAAAACACTGTTTTTAGATCTCAAAAGTAAAATCTTAGTTCCAAGTAGATAAGCGTATAACTTTATTTATTTATTCCTTTATTTGAATTTGAGTGTTTTAACATATACTATGAATACCAATAAATATTTTTTATTGAAGTTCTTTTTCTTCTAAAATTGAGAAATGTTAATGATTTATCAATTTAACAGGAGCAGCAATGTGGGGCACTTGTGAACAGACAAGTTGGGGCAGATATGAACAGTACATAAGTGCTCCAATAATCATTCTGTGATTCTGTTCTTTTCAGTTATCTTAATGATAAATAATGTCCGTTCCATTATCCATAATTTTCCTGAAATAGAAGAGATTTTCCTCACACAAAGTTGATTTTGCATTGAAACTTCATCAAACACATCTTTCTGCAAATACATAAAGAGCAACAAGCTCGTTTACATTCAATTGTAATTTAAATAAATTTAATGTTTTCTAAGATGCAATAAGTGTTATATATTATTTTACTAAACAGTTTACAACAATATTTTTTATGCATTGTTAATACAAAAGTATTACCTTGAACAACTTTGCAAATTTTTTTATTACATTTGTTCTAAACTTGCAATGATGCTTACTTCCATATCTAAAACAGTTATTCATACGATGCTTTGAATGGAGATAAATATGAATAATATTTTAAGAAAGTAAAACTTTTAAACTGATAACTACCATAAAATCCCTATTGTAACCCCCCCCCCCCCTCTTTCAAAAGCAAAAGAAGTTAGGGGAAAGGGGGGGGAGTTATAGTCGAGATTTTTTTTTAAATAATTAAAAAACCCTTCTTTATCTATAATTTAGAAGTAAATAAGGCAAATACAGCAATACAAATTATTCATATTTCGGCAGATTTGAGATAAATAGTATGCAAACGCCCCTTCCCTAAAATTTTCCCCAAACAAAAACCCCTAAGCAAAATTTAAAAGTTTTAATTTCTTTTTTAAAATTGCTTCTTTCTTTATTTTTTTTTCAGCAATACTTAATGAATCATCTGAGCCTCCACCCCCAGAATCTACTTATTTTCATTTTATAATCTTTTGTTTAAACATATCACCCAGAAACTAGAGAAATATATATATATATATATTTCTTTATGGTGAATTTCACAGGTAATTAACTAATGATTACGATGACAAATGAATAACATAATAAAAAGCATGTCAAAGGATATTTTTCCCTTGTGTTCACATGTGCCCCACGTGTGTTCACAACTACCCCGCTGATGGGGCACATGTGAACAATTTTTCGAATTTGTAAAACTATTAAAAAATGTAAGAAAAACTATACAGGTGATTTTTAAAAAATTACCATGTATAAAAGAAAGTTCTATTTACTATATTGAGTAGGTTTTGTTTATAGAAATTAATCCATTCATGAGAAAAAGCTATATTTATGCGAACTGTTCACATGTGCCCCCATCTCCCCTAATTGAAAAGAAACTTTGACAGTTTCTTTAAATGATGGAAAAGAAAACTAGAAATAATGGAAAATATTTTTAATAGTTTGAAAATGGTAATGCAATTCTTTATTTTTATGAAAATTATACAATAATGAATAACGGAAAATTTTCTTGTTATCACAGTGTTTCTCGCCAGCAGACACATTATAATGAATCGAAAGACAGATTTATAGGCATTCAATTGCCTCGATCAGGACTACCGCGCTGAATACATTTAACTGAAAAGAAACTTTGGCAGTTTCTTTAAATGAAAAATAAAAATGGAAGTTCTGAAAAACATTTTTAATCGTTTTAAAATTGTAATGCAATTCTTTATTTTTATGAAAATTATAAAATAATGAATAACGGTAAACTTTCTTGTTATCAGCGTGTTTCTCTCCAGCAGACACATTACAATGAATGGAAAGACAGATTTACAGGCGTTCAATTGCCTTGATCATGACTACCGCGCTGAATACATTTAACTGAAAAGAAACTTTGGCAGTTTCTTTAAATTATGAAAAATAAAAATAGAAATTCTGAAAAACCTTTCTAATAGTTTTAAAATGGCAATGCAATTCTTTATTTTTATGAAAATTATAAAATAATGAATAACGGTAAATTTTCTTGTTACCACAGTGTTTCTCTCCAGCAGACACACTATAATGAATGGAAAGATATAAGACAGGCATTCAATTCCCTCGATTATAGATTGGAACGCTGAATCAAATAATACTCTTCATTGAAAACAGAAAGTTTTAGCTGTTTCTGATGGAAAAGAAAACTACAAATTCTGTTAAAAAAATTTAATAATTTTAAAATGATAGTGCAATTCCCTTATTTTTATGAAATTTTTAAAATAATAAATAACTATAACCGAAAATGATGGTGCTGTTACAGTTTTTTCTTTCTTTTTTTCAGTGGAAACGTTGCAATGAAACAGATTCACAAGTATTCAATTCTCTCGTCGTTTTTTTATTGATGTAAATTTATGTATAACTGGAAATGATCATATTATCACAGTGTTTCTTCCTAGCAAAAATACTGATAAATGACGAGATATTGATTTACAAGCTTTATCGATTGCGATGCCAAATCAAATACTACATACCCTTGAAAAGACATTTTAATATTTTCTAGAGATGATGGAAAAAACTATAAATTCTGCTTTTTTTTTAAGTTTAAAAGTGGTAAGGCAATGCTTGAAAAAAAAAAAAAATCCCATCTATATATTAAGGAATTACCGTAAACGGTTATTGTTATCACAATGTCTTTTCCAAGCAGGAATATGCACCTAAATAAAAAAAAAAAACATATTTACTCCTCTATTATAAAATGTGATAACGATTAAAATAATATGTTCCTTTCAAAAAAGTTTTAGCAGTTTCTAGACATAGTGAGAAAGAAAACTGCAAGTTCTGAAAAACATTATTTTATATATGTAGTTTTAAAATAAGTAGTGTAATGCCACTATTTATATGATAGACCTAAATTAATAAATAACTGTAAATAATGTTATGACGCTTCTCAAAATAATATTTTTACGCGCTCAACAAAGCAAAACTTTCTGAGACATTTTCTGGCTCATTTTTAAACGCAAAATCATGACACATGTAGGATTATTGAAGTAAGTTGTAATCGAACAATTTTCGTTTTTTTTTTTTTTTTTTTTTTTTTTTAGTTTTTGATAAATGAATCACATTTTGAGTTATAAGCGATTATTGTCTCAATAGCATTACTTTTTAATTTCATTTCCAAAATGAAAATAAAAGAGCTGTTATGTTCAAAACTTCCATTCAAAACGCCAAATTTGACAGTCGTTTCTCAAAGATCTTCTGCTTTTACCTAAAAATTTAAGAAACAATTCGATTACAAAGTTTTTTAACAAGATCCTTTGTCGATTTCATGTGTTTTTTTAACAAAATGAGTTTAAACATTTGTTAAAATAGCCAGTTTGGATTTTATAACAAACCTATCATCAAAGTGTTTCGTCCCAGTGGAAATACTACAAATAGTAAATAGTAAAATACAAATACAATCATTCAAATCAACCCTTTGGTTACAGGCGAATCAAATATGACCGTATATACCCGTGTATAAGCCGACCTCCCAATTCTTAAGCAAAATTTTGAAACAATTGAATTTTCGTGTATAAGTCGAACCACATGTCTGGCAGTATGGTGAAAAATGATTTATAATGAAAGATAGAAAAAAAAAAAAAAAAAAAAATTCATTAAATTAGTAAACTTTTTTTTACGTTTTTAATCAGACTTTTTTTTTTAACGTTTTAAAACTCTATAATTATGTAAAACCGAAGAAGCCTAAACTATTTTGAAACCTATTCACATCAATTCAATGATAATTAAAAAGAAAAAAAATCTTTCAAAAATCTGTTCACGCTTTATTTACAAGGGTACACAACTTCATAGACTACAAAAATATAATACTTCTATGTATTGTAGGACTTTTAAGAGAGAGATATCTAAGCATTCTCAAGTTGAGCTCTTAGTTAAAAGGGGGATTAAAATGTTGAAAAGAATGCCCCTGTACTGAAGGAAATTCTCTCCCAAGAGAAATGTATGCAGAACAATCACAGGAACAGTATTCTTGAGCTTTTTTTGTCAATCACTGGGAAACGACCATTGTCCGCTTTTATATCTCATGTGATTACTTAAAAGACTTGCCCATTCGCCGATTATCTGCGATTTTTTTTTTTTTTTTTTTTACTTTCTCGTGTATAAGTCGACCCCCCATTTTCAACTCCCAAATTTTGTTTAAAATTTTTCGACTTATACACGAGTATATACTACCTTACTTTAAAAATAAATTTTAAAACTTAATAAACATGGTAGAAAAGAAATCTACAAATTCTGGGTAACATTTCCTTTTTATAGTTTGAAAATGATAGTGCTTTGGTAGTGATATTAAATGGCGGTATATTAATATTAATATTATCTATATAAAATAATAAAACAGTACTCGCAGAATACACCGCGCAACATCGAGTTGGGTTGATTTTTGACGGCCAATTATCTACACGAGGGATATAGGCCCGGGGGGAGTGCCCTCCGTGGGGGTCTTTCTAAGGGAACCTAATCCGTATTAACGCATGGAAGATCCACGGCTCGAAGAAAACCACGAAAACTCCGAACGATTAGGCCGACGGGCGCGATTGGGATCGAACCCAGCACCTCCCGTCTACCAGCTTCGAGAGCAGAACCTCTCGGCCACTGGTGGGGCCCTCGCAACATCGAAGATCAGCAAATCTAAAAGGTCGATATAGACATACATACGGTTGTTGAAAGTTCAAAATGTTTTTTTTTTATTCAAAAATTTTGGGAAGACGTGGGGAATTTTTGGACATTAAGTTCTTTCTATGAATAACACAATCACAAGGAGAATTTTTGGATTATTAACCTTTATCATTTTTAAGTAGTCACTTTTCTTTACCAACATACCACACTTTTCTGTTAGCGTGCTTTCCTTTCCTCATTATCGCCTATTTTCTGCCTTGTATAATCTAATTTAAAATGTTGATGACCTAATATACAGGTTTATATATTGTATATGAAATATTATAAATGAAGAGCTTAGTGGAAACTTGTGAAGTAACAAAAGTTACATTTGAAATAATTTGAAGTGAAAGTTTTTGTTGAAAATTTTAATGATTTATTTTCTGTTTGATACCTGTGTTTAAAATATTAACAGGTTTCGTACTAAACTCTCTCAGAAAAACTTATTCATATTCAATTTTCAAATATTAAAAATTGTTAATATTATTTACATTATTTACATTATTAAATATTAAAATATTAAATATTAATGAATTATGTCTTAAATCTGCAAGACTAAATAGAATCTTAGTATTTTAGCTTTACCACGCGATAGAGTACATCATAACGCCTTCATAAAAAACATAGCATGTTCTTCCACTCAGCTCTTCTTCGCCGAGAGGTTCTGTTCTCGAAGTTGGTAGACGGGAGGTGATGGGTTCGAAACCAATCGCGCCTGCCGGCCTAATCGTTCGGAGTTTTCCGTAGTTTTCTTTGAACCTTGGATTTCCATGCGTAAATACGGGTTAGGTTCACTTAGAAACACCCCCACGGAGGGCATCCCACCCCCTTTGGGCCCATATCCCACGTGTAGATAATTAGCCTTCATAAACTACACCACCACTCAGCTCTTCAATTGAAATAGAGCCATAAGAAATTTATTTAGATATTTCAAATCTTTTTAAAATAAATGTATTCAACACAGTCGGTTAAGACTTTAAGTAGTTTCATTCGTAAAAGTATCTTCATGTGACATATTGCTGAATGAATAAATATGCGAGTTACGTTTAATAAAGAATCGATAAATTTCTATAAAATCCATAAATACAACAGTAACTAAAAAAAAAATGTTAAATACATCTAAATATGAAAAAAAAATCGTATAACTGTCCCAGTTATTGTTGCATTCTGAAATTTCGAATAATATTTTTTTGACAGCTGACTAAAAAACTTATTATTATTATTATTTTTTAATCTACACCTATAACTTTTATTTTTACTTTACAACGTTATTTTTATAAATAAAAAATACCCCTCCCCCTTTTTTTTTGGGGGGGGGGGTCTAAATGTGAAAAAAAAAGTGATTAAGTATACTAAACAATGGGTTAATAATCAATTTGGAATTGCCATTGCCCCCTTAAATATCGCTCAGTCACATGTTGGGAATTGCTGCCTTAGATCGTCGAAAAGTAAAATTTCTCTATATTTCGAAAAGCAATGACATAAATGAGTTGTAAAAAAACAGCATGTTTTGGACGACACTCATGCATTTTATGTAAATAAAATTAGGTAGGTCATATTTTATACATATTTTGAATGTAAATTTATTAATAATTTTCATAATTAAAATATACGTATTTTGGAATCGAAACAAAATGCCTGAAATATGTTTGAATCTATTTACAATATCTGATTACAAGAAAGAAAGAAAAAAAAATGAAATGATTGATTTTTTGGAGAAGATCTTTAATGTTTTCTACACTGCACTTTATTATTTTTAAATTAATTATACCGTTTGGTAAAGAGATCGCACAAACTGAATTTTTTGCAATTGAGCAAAAAAATGTTTTCTACACTGCACTTTATTATTTTCAACTCAATTATACCGCTTGACAAAGAGATCACGCGAACTGAATTTTTTGCAACTGAGCTAAAATAGGCTCACTCCGAGTGTCGTGGAAACCAAGATCTTTTATTTCTGAAATATGTTTGAGTCTATTTACAATATCTAATTACAAAAAAAAAAAAAAAAAAAAAAAAAAAAAAAAAAAAAATCAATGAAATGATTTTATGAGAAGATATAAAGTAATGTTTTCTACGCTGCACTTTATTATTTTTAACTCAATTATACCGTTTGGTAAAGAGAGGGCAAAAACTGAATTTTTTGCAGCTGAGCGAAAAAATGTGCATTCCGGGTGTCGGACCCAAGACCTTTTATTTAAGTCAAAGGTCTTGTGTTCGACAGCCGCTTTAGGAATTTTTTCACTCAGTTAGAAAAATTCAGTTGGTCTGCTACACTCATTTAGCATTATCGTCATAACTGGCATAACTCTGTGAAGAAAAAATATATAAACTGTACCTTTTTTTCGGGATCTTTTGATCTAAGGACTCAAATAAAGTGTCAAAAGTGGGTGTTGTCATTTAAATACCCAGATGACATTTATTTGAAAATTTGCATCCATATTCCAAAACAAATTTAGTAATAAAAGAGAATGGTGTGGTGCAATTTATTTTCTTTTTTTTTTTTTTTCAACTGTACATTCCGTCTCTTCATAGTTTCTCAAAATTAAATTTCAGTTGATTTTAAAACAGTGACAGGGCAATTATAGCTATCCTAATTTATGTAGTAATAAACTATTAGCAGCACTTGACGACCAGTTTCGTCTTCCCTAAAACTTATGTTTGGGAAAGCATGCTAAGAATTGCATCATTTTAGTTTTATTCATAATTTAATTTACTTGGATTCCCTTTAAATATAATTAATATAATCCCTTATCGCCTTAAGCTAATATTAGTTTTTGTTGCATTAAAATATCTCAATTTGTTGATTTTCAGTAAGCAAGTAAACCTTATTGGTTTGCAATGGAAGTCTAGGGAAATTTGGCGAAATATTAGAGATATCATCAAGTTGGCGTCCCTTTTAGCGACTAATTTTGGTCGCCAAATTTGGTAATATATAGCCAAGTTGGCAGCATTTGGCGACAGAACAAGCCCCTACCCCGATATGGTAACCTCCCTTATAGGTATGGTGATACATTAAATGCTGTTCAATAACCAATGAGGTGCGTTTCATTCGAGCATTGCCATTAAACAATTAACAAATAATCGCGATTTCTGTGCCACATACAATAGCGAAATATATATATAGATAACAGTAATGTTATAATTAATATAATATCTTGATACTGTATGGATAAGAATGGTTCATAAAAAATATCTTCAACCGTTCAAGAATTTGATATTCACGCACCCAGTTTCCCCCTCAAACATTTATTTAAATGAAATGTGGCGTCGATTTTAATCTATTCTGGATTTTCGTGAGTTTCCTTTCATCTGATATAGTTCTCTGTTTGCTATGTGTTTATTTTATGAATATTGCGTGATTTTAGATCATATATCAGTTTTCTGAGACCGTGGTAACATCTACAATTTAACCCCGACGCACAACAATGATAAAACAAAGCGAAACCAATTCCGAAAGTTAAGTCCCTCCACTTTCAAAATTACTTTTCCTGTCATTTTCATTTTCTTTCTTTTTAACTTATTCTTACAGGTCACTATCTAACTTTCTAGGAAATTTTTAGCCTTTCCAAGCACAGTGGGACAGTTCTCTCAAAATCAGCAGTTCTCTTGGTACTTTCCCCCCTCCCCGACAATGTTCGGTTCACTTATTTTTCACCAATTTTGATAAAAATCCGGGAAATGCATGAGCGACAGAGCGGCTGAAGCATCTACCGCTAAAACTAACAGGTATTTCAATTCTTATGATGTTAACGTGAATCATAAATTTAAACTACCATCCGATACGAATATGGAATATTTTACTAGCTTTTTACCGAGGGTGAGAACGGAGCCTGAGTTAATAATAAAGCTGGTCGTTCAGAAGCAATTTAGTTCCTAGTATGGAACCAATGGTCTCCATTAGCTTTTGTAAATTTCCGTTTTCGTGGCTTCATAACATATACATGATCATAAATTGCCGCATTTCCTTATGGTATATTATTTGTAATTTGCTTATGGGCTAATGTAAGTTTTCTTGGAAATAATTGTGGGTTTAGAAAGTCGTTTGTTTAGACAACAAACCGAATCTAAACTGAAACGACTTAATCATAGTCTGGTGGTTTTCGCAGAATGAGAGTTTTCCGCAGAATCCGGAGTCTGCCTGTGAAATCAAAAGAAAGAAAGAATACAAAAAGACTTTTTCATTACCACATAAGTACTTTTAATATGTCTGAGAATTTTTGTTACATTGAGGTTTGTTGATAAAGTGAATGGATTCAGCTGCACGCTATGAGGGGCATTGTTTAAGGGGTCTTTTTACCTTTTAAACGCGACGAAATTTACCGAAATAATTCAAAGTTTGAATTAGTCTATCTTTAAAACCTTTTCTATGCATCAACATGAAATTTTGGATATTGAGTAAATAGATTGTGCTTTGTAATATGCTATCATTAGAAATTTATTAGCCTTTTACAGAATTTGTGTATTGTTGAAATCTAAATAGCTCTTTTTTTACTCCATAAGTCATTGCGCGCGCATCGCGCATGATACCTTGAGAAAGTATGTAATGGATTGTCATGAAATTTGCTAAAAATACTAAACATATATGTGTGTTTAAAATGAACTACTCTTATGCCAAAATTATATCATTAACTATATAAAAAAATATTTTTGTTAAAAAAAAAAAAAAAAAAAAATTACATTTTTAATGAATAAAAATAGTCATAACTAAAAATATTACCATTGTAAATACTTAACAGTAGTTCATTTAAACACACATATTTGTTTAGTATCTTTACCAAATTTCATGACAATCCGTACATACTTTCTCAAGATATCATGCGCGCAATGACTTATGGGGTAAAAAAGGGAGCTATTTTGATTTAAAAAATACTCGAATTCTGTAAAAGGCTAATAAATTTCTAATGGTAGCATATTACAAAGCACAATCTGTTTAATCAATATCCAAAACTTCATGTTTATACATAAAAAGGTTTTGAAGATAGACTAATTCAAACTTTGAAGTTTTTCGTTAATTTTCGACGCGTTTAAAAGGTACAAGACCCCTTAAGGGGCTACTTCACTCACGCGAAAACAACTGCTCGCTAATGTTAATCCTATGGGATAATTTTTTTTAAATATCTCATCCGCATTTCAGTATTTTTAAAAGATTTTTTTTCATTCGATAGCCGAGGTCAATCTCTATAAAGGCCGTTTTTTATTATTTCGATTTTCTTTGCAAGTTCTTTTTTATGAGGATTCGTCCAATTTCGAAAGCGATTTCGAAAGTGAAAGTATCCTAATAAAAGAAATCTTTAAAGAAAATTGAA
This sequence comes from Maratus speciosus, assembly GCA_963932465.1. Taxonomy (NCBI): domain Eukaryota; kingdom Metazoa; phylum Arthropoda; class Arachnida; order Araneae; family Salticidae; genus Maratus; species Maratus speciosus. Next base: position 466,152,909 of record OZ010789.1, read on the forward strand.
AGAGTAAAAAATGACCTTTGTAGAGACCTAACTCAGCTGTTCAATGCAGAAGAAATTATTTGAAAATATTTAAATGCGAATGAGATATATATTTTTTAAATTCTTCCACAGGATTAAGATTAGCGAGCGGGTGTTTTCGCGTGAATGAAGTAGTAGCCTCTTGAGCGTAGTTGGATGAAATAAATTAGTGACAGTCTTTAAGGCTGCTCTTAACTGCTCTGCTCAATAAGCGCAAAACATTTTGACACATTTACAAATTCCTTTTTTAATGGAAAGATATAAAATTGGAAGGCCTGACTATCTGAGCCATTTGAAATCAAACTGGGTTTTCCATTTTTTTGATAAATAAATTACCTATCGAGTTATAAGCGATTTTGATCACGTAACAAAGACGTTTTTCACCCTTCTTTGAATGGCTATTCTTCTTTCGCGCGGTTATTCGGTTCAAAACGCCTATTTTGTCGCTATTTTCTGAAAGATCTATTGCATTTGCAAAAAACGGAAAAAACAGTTCGATTACATAGTTTCTGAACAACAACACCTTCTAGTTTCATGCCTTTCTGAACAAAAATAAATTAAAACTTATGTCATAAAGTTGTCCTTTTGGATTTGAGAAAAGCCTTAAATGAAGCAGAATGGAGAATGTCTCAATTTAGAATTTTTCTTTTAAATCATTAATATGTTAAATCTTTGTATCACAAAATAATTTTTATTCATTCGTGTATCTGTTGTTCTCATTCAGATACCAAATAGGGGAGTAGGGGATGGATGGGACAAGGGATGGATGGGACGTTATCAATATTTCAGGCAATAAACATTTATTTTAAATTGTTTCCTATCCCTATATAAGGCTCTACCACAGTGTGCTTCAGAACTAAAAGTAGGGCCACATTGCTGTTTTCATTTTCTTCAAAGTTTCATTTTCTGAAATCTCTGCTTAAAAGTAAGTTTTTTTTACATTTGAAGATGTTAAATATCTTATACAATATAAAAAAATAAGCTATGTTGTAGTTATTTATTTTAAGGTTCAATATCGATAATTAAAATGAATGAATAGTAACCATTGTGACAAAATAATTTTTGAGGCAAAATGGCTGAGAAGGGAATATATGCATCATGGGGATGATTGGGACATTTCAAATGGGGATGAATGACACATTCTCATTCATCCCTAGAGATGTTGAAAATTTTGTTTATTAACTAAATAGTATTATATAGGTTGATAAATTAATAATTTACGTTAATTAATAATATTAAATAGTATTATATGAGTTGTTATTGTTTAAAATTTCTGAGTGTTATTTATTGCATTGTAATAATTATTAATGGATTATCAAAAATTTGGTACTAAAACGTAATCAAAATAGATAAAATTGTTAGAAATAGTACATGTTTATTGATCAAATGGAGGAAATTATATTGAATTTTTAAATGTTGCACAAATAAATCCCCACCCCTAACATATTGGGTCGAACGGAAAGTCGCGTCGTGTTGGGAAAATCAATTCGTACCGGAAAATTCTATAATTTAATTATTAGATGTTGATTCCGATATCTAATGTCTAATAATTACCGGGCAGAATTTTCCGATACGAAATGATTTCCCTAACATGACTCGACTTTCTGATCGACCCAATAATTTCCGTTCTGCATGTTTCTAAGATGCATTTAATTAATATTAATTAATAAATTATGATTGAAAATTATTAGCTATGCCATATTTAAAAGACATTTTGCACTTTCATTTCAAATCTAAAATGCCTCATAAGTGGGAAAAAAGAACAAATTGATAGCCGAAGTCTGCATTAAAAGTTAAAACTGCAATAAAAGAAGTTATTGAAAAAAAAAAAAAAAAACATATCGATTCGTGCTGTAAAATCATATATTACAAATATAATTACATATAAGGTTATAATTATAAATTTTAATTTGGTAAAATTGAATACAGGGAGGAAAATCTTTGTGTCCCATCCATCCCTATTAGTGTCCCATTCATCCCTGCTGTGGGGAAGGTTGGGACAGGGAGGAACGTTTTTTTGATTTCATAATATATATATTTTTTAATAAATCATAATCTAGAACAAATATTGTTCATATATGTTGTCAAATACCTAATGTATGAAATGTGATATGTAATATTGATAATAACTTAAATAAAAAATTTAAAAAAAAAAATAGTTTTATGAAAATGTCCCATTCACCCCCCACCTCCCCTAACTCATCCATTCATTTTACTTAGAAATTTTGTTTTAAAAGTCAGCAAAAATTTAATTTAAAAATAATTTGAGTATCAAAATCCTGAAGACAACTATAATCTGTTATTTGAAATATAATTTTCTTTTATAGGAAGTCATCTATTATTAAAAAGGATATTATATCTTTATAAATAGAAAAAAAAAAATATATATATATATATATATATGGAATTGGTGCAATTGGCTGTAGTTAACTTTTGGTGATAAATGCTTCTGATTAAACACTCGCTGGTATAGAAATAATAGGGTTTTAATGTCTGGATTAAAACATAGATTCTATTTACAGAGCACATTAACTATGTACAGGGTTTAGGAGGATGAGAGGGACTTTTTTACGGCTTCAATATACTCAGGCGCGCTCTCGGAAGCCTGACTGGAACGTCTTTCCAAGTCAGCCCGCAACCGAACTCTGCAGTTTCATCGAACCTTCGCTCCCAGGCTGACGCTCAAAATTACTAACTCATCAGGTTTATTGTCTTTTAGAATTTGCCCACTCTGTCAGTTCTCATGGGATTTAGCTTCACCCTCCTACTGCGGTCAGGATGTGGTTTAGAATGTTTTGGGAACCGCAGGCCACATCCACACTCGGGCATCTTGACATGTGTGCGCCCCTGCACACGTGAGACCAAAAGCAGCAAGAAAAGGGCAAACTAAAATTTATCTAATAAAAAAAACACTTTAACAAAAATTTTTCCGAAATTTTTAAAGTTAAAAGAAAGAAAGAAAAAGAAAAAAAAAATTATCTCAAAAAAAAGAATTTAGAAGCCAAAGGTAGAGAACTGACAAAACGCAAAACGAAAAAAAAAAAAATAAATAAATAAATTTAGGTTTTTCCATTACAATGCATAGGCTGAACTGCACTACAATATATGAAGAAGAAAAAACGTCTTTGAAGAAAGAGAGAGAAAAAATGAAACATGCACCGTCTTTCGTCTATCTTCGCGTCTTTCGTCCTTAAAATATTTATTTATTCGTCTTAAAAATCTAACATAAGGAAAGAAAAAAAAATTCGTCTTAGGTAGTGCAGTAGTTACTATACAGCGAAAGGGAGAGAAAAAAAATAACTAAACTAAAAAAAAAAAAAATGCAGGTGTTGGGGAAGGGGGGGGGGGGGGGGGTACATACTAATATTTAAACAATTATTTGAATGAACGATATCAAAATACTAAATGTATAGTATACAAATACATATATACAAGAATAAGACTTATTCATATGAGGTACACATTAAAACTCATTAGACAGATGTTAAAATAAATAGTTTCTTGAAGTAATCAGTAAAAAAATATATCTTGTAGAATCCTTGCATATGTCACAAACTTATCGAATAAATAAAAAAAAGCACTTCGTTAGCTGAATGTCGTTAGTTGCAGGTTGTTGATTCTAAGAGAAAAAAAAAATCTTCTTATCTGGCAAAGTCCAGTAATAGTCAGCTGATTATCACCAGTAAGTTCTTGACACTGGTAAAAAGAAGGGGGGAAATATTGAGTCTAATCGTGGTTCACATTTGAAAAAGTAAATTAAAAAAACAAATACGGTTCGTCTACTGAGTTCACTGTAAATGCTAATAAGGTATGTTGATAACTGCCAGCACCGATGAGACAGGCTAAATCATGAATCCAGATAAATAAAATAAAAATGTACTTACAGGAACTGTAGTCTTTGATAAGGTGTCCATAAATAAGTGAACTTTTCATGAGAGAAAAAGAAATAAGCACACTGATGTAGGAGTAGTAATCACACACACAAAAAGAAATTAACACTGGTTTAGGAGAAACACTGGGATAATTGGCTGTTGGACATCACACACAGAAAAAATGACCACTTCCTATGGCGAAAAAAAAACAAAAAAAACACACTTTTCGCAACGCGGAATCTTATTTGAAACAACAGGAGAGTATGGTGAAGATATGCCTGTGGGCATCTGGTTAACGTTTCGTCCAATTTTTCATATAATCTGATGTAGTGGATGTAGATATAGGGCCGTCATGTTGACCTACTTTCTAGACCTGATATCTGTCGTTGGGTAGGACTGCGATAACTTTATACGGTCCAAAATATTTGGGTCGAAGTTTTAAGCCAGAGCCGAATTGCGTTCTTTGAATCGCAACTAGGTCACCGATGTTATATTGTGTAGGAGATTTTCTTTTTTTATTATACTGGGTACGGTTGATCTCTTGTTGTTTTAAAATGTTGGTTTTCGCTGCATCTCGTAGCTGTTGTTTATGGTCCATAGTTAACTTAATTTGTTCGGCTTCTAATAACTGTTTAATGACTAGGTCGTCCTTATTTCTCATTTTCACACCTGTGAGTAGCTCAAATGGGGAGAACTTAGTGGTGGCTGATGTTGTACTATTTATTATTCTCTGCACTGATGATACATGTTTATACCATTTCGTGGGGTCGTGTAAAGATAATTCCGTTAAAATGGGGATGAGCGTGACAAGTAGTCTTTCAATCTGAGCATTCCCAAGGGGAATCCCAGTCGTGATGGGATGGTGTTCGATATTTTCTTGTTCACAAAATTTTGTAAAATCAGAAGATGTAAACGCTGGACCCTTGTCTGTAATAATGCGTTTAGGATTATCAAATGTGGTTTGTTGGAGTTTGAGTTTATCCAGTGCGTATTGTGCTGACGTAGACTTGACCGGATATATCCAGAAAAATTTTGTAAAAGCGTCTACCACTGTAAACAGGTGGTTGTAATTTTTATTCGTCGATGCTAATAGACCTAGAAAATCGCAGTGATATGTATCGAGGGGAGTGTCGCCTTTAGGAATCGGGTGCAAAAACCCTTCTTTTTTCCCGACTTCCGGAAAGCTAAAATGCAAGGGGGAAACAGTTTGCCACAACCGTACTTGCGAGCTCGGGTAGCTTAGGCATAAAAAAGTTTTGGGACACAATTTCTTCCATTTTCTTTGCACAGAAGTGTCCCTTATTGTGTGTATCTTGGACTATGTTAAGCTGCATTGCTTCGGGGATCACCAATAAATCTCTACCACGTTGAACTTTATACAACACGTTGTTACGAACCACGACGTTTAAGGCCGCTGCTGTTTTGATACCCGATACAAAGGGTTCCTTCTCTTGCGCCCGTATGACTTTGAGTGTGAGTTCATCAAATGTAACATGCAGATCGGGATATCTGCTAAGGAAGTCTACATGCTTCATTTTTGTAGCTGGGCGGTGTTTTATTTCGAAATCAAAGTCTTGTAGGAATAAGGCCCACCGCGCGATTTTCGGTGTAAGGTCTTTTCTGTCTACCGTTTTTTGGAACTCCTGGCAGTCTGTAATGATACGGAATCTGGTGCCATGGAGGTAGACACGGAATTTTTTAAGTGCTTCGATAATTGCTAGGACTTCTAGTTCATAGCTACTGAATTTTTCATCCTGTGGTGATGTTTTTTTACTCATATAGTGAATCGGATGGAAGCGGCCGTCAGAAGATTTTTGCATAAGTGTTGCGCCAAAACCGTATTTACTGGCGTTGGTGTGCACTTCGAGGTCCGAACCCGGTATAAAAATGTGTAAAACTGGAGCGCTAGTGAGCAGATTAAGTAAGGTGTGTAGCGCTTGCCTCTGCTCTGGTCCGAACTCGAAAGTTGATGTTTTTCGTAAGAGGTCGCTCAGGGGTCGTGCGATAGAGGCATATTGTGGGATAAATTTTCGAAAATATCCCGTCAGTCCTAGGGGCTATTGCAACTGTTTGACGTTTTTGGGTTCCGGAAAATGTTGGACTGCTTTAACTTTTGTTGGAGAGTGCGCTATGGTATTATTCTCAATGACGTGGCCCAAAATTTTGATTTTTCGCTGCAGAAACTGACATTTTTTGAAGTTGATATCTAATCCGTAATCAGCGGCAGTGTCTAATACTCGTTTCAGCTTTTGGAGGCTGTCGGCTTCTGTTTTTTCCGGGAATAATGAGATCATCCATATACAAAATTAATACTCCTTCTATCAGCAGTTCACGGAAAACATAGGCGAGGTATCTGGCGAACACAGCAGGGCTGCAGCAGAGTCCGAATGGGACTTTAAGAAACTCGAATTGACCGTCATATGTGATAAAAGCGTGTACTTAACGCTTTGCGGGTCCACGTCTACATGGAAGAATCCATTTTTGAGGTCGAGGGTTGTAAAGACTACTGCTTGCTTTAGTTTGTCAAGGATATCACCGATGAGAGGTAGGGGGAAACGATCTTTAACGATCTTTTTGTTAAGTCTACGAAAATCAATACAGAGACGCATAGAATTGTCCCTTTTCTTCACTAATACTACGGGACTTGCGTAGTCGCTGCATGACGGTTGTATAATGCCGTCTTTTATCCACTGGTCAATTCGGTTGCGGATTAGTTCGTTCTCGTTGAGGGACATTCGTCGTGGGCGTTGATAGACTGGTACGTCGTCGGTTATAACTATTGACATCCTTAAATCTGTAGATTTTATTTTATTGGGTTTGTAGGATTGGATTAGGGTCGTTACCTGTTTGCGGATATTTTTGTCGATAAAGTGGGGGAGGTCACTTCATGTGCATTTTCACAGATGTCGATGCAACTAATAAATAATGGTGTGACGGATGTTTTCAGGCGTGAGATACCATTCTGGTCACACGTAAGTGTTCCCTGGGGAATGATATCTCGTCCTATGATGAGGGGGATGGTCATGCGGGAAAAGTCTATGATATAAGTAGTAGTAGGGAATGTATCGTCATCTATCTGGATAGTCGTGCAGTAAGAGCCCATTGGGGTTACATTGCTGCCGCCGAACCCGCTAAGTTGAACGGTTACGTGAGTTAGAGGGGGGGACCCGAGTAATCGGTACAGGTCTTCCCTCATCGCAGTTATGGGGCTGCCCGTATCGAACAACGCTTCTACTGTTAGACCTGCGATTTGTACTAATTTTTTCATGTTTTGATACGGTTTATCCAATTCGACTACGTGGATTTTCCTATCACGCCTTGTCGCGGAATTCTGAGGAGGTGGAAGGGTGCCTGTGTGCGACGCTGGACGGCGGGTGGTCTGCGCGCAGTCATAACTTTTGTGTCCAAATTTATTACACGAAAAACATTTAATTCCTTTGTCTCTATGGACACAATCTTTCGCAAGATGTCGCACTTGCCCGCAAGAAAAACAAATCGTTTTCGGGGCTTTTTCCGCGTGTAGGGATTTATTACTGACATGTGTAGTCCGCGACTGTGACTGGCGAAGGTGAGGACTTTGATCGCAAATTTGCTGATAAATTTGAAGCCTACTTTTAAATTCGGTGAGAGTTTGACAGCCAAAAAGAATTGCTTTATTATTAGGTGAATCTCTAATACCGGTGATAACATAATGCATGAGTGATGCGTCGTCTATTTTCGCTCGTTGGGCAATCTCTTTCATTACTAAAAAATATTCACTCATTTTTTCGTTGGGCTTACAAGTACGTGAAGCTAGCATTTCATGTATTTGGGCGGAAGAGGAAATATGCGCAAATTCTTGTATTAACGCTTGCTTTAATGCTGCGTACGATGTTAATTCTGGCTCACTGCGGATAAATAACAATGCGGTACCTTTGAGAGCTCTTTCGACGAAAAGCAATTTTTGCAACTCATTCAGTTGAAATGTTGTGGCCAAGCCTTCAAATCTTTCTAACCATTGGAAAATATTTTCTACTGGCTTGCCAGAAAAAGGTGTAATTAAATTTTCGAAATCGGTAAAGGAAATGGATTGACGCGGTGCAGAATGGGGAGAAATGGCAGCAGTGTATTGCAAAGTAGAACCAGAAAAATTCGTTAATGAATTGGATTGCAAAGTATTGCGAGAATCCTCATCATCGGGCTCTGAATCGGTTTGATGTGAAATGGAGGACTGAAATTTTGTTAGATCTGAGAGTGCTTCGATAATACGTCGGGAAATATCCGCTTCATTACCGGCAATGTCTAGACAAAGTAAATTTGCCATGGAAATGAGTTGAGCTAAGGGGAAGTTTTTAGCCGTTTCAGCTATTTTATCGTCAAATTCAGGATCCCCAATTTTAAATTTGAATCCCTGAAATTTCCGTAAATTTTTCCGATTATTTCTATTTTCATCAGAGCCGAATACCGAGGTATGTAAAATTTTGATTCGTTCAACTCGTGCCGAATTAATTTGAGCTAACACCGGCCGTATATCATGCAATAACATGTCTAAATAAAAAATAATTGAACGCTTACTTCCAAATTGGTATCCTTTTAAAAGAAAACGCCGAATGGATCAATTATATCCATTGCGAAGTGAAAAAAATATCACTGTTTTCTTCTTTCGCATTCACAGATGGCCCGATAGCACACAGATGGCTCGAAAACAGATAAGTAGGTCAGTAGGTGTTCTTCTCTCTCTTTCCTTATCGGATAGAACTGCGGATAGAATCTTCGTAGATCTTAAATATTTCAGAAGTTGGATTTCACAGCACGATTTCAGTGATGTCTAGGGGCTTGAAAAATAGTTGGATTCGACTCGGCCGAAGCCCACATATGGAATTGGTACAATTGGCTCTAGTTGACTTTTGGTGATAAATGCTTCTGATTGAACATTCGCTGGTATAGAAATAATACGGTTTTAATGTCTGGAGTAATGCATAGATTCTATTTACAGAGCACATTAACTATGTACAGGGTTTAGGAGGATGAGAGGGGCTTTCTTACGGCAATCTAACCGCCTTCAATATACTCCGGCGCGCTCTCGGAAGCCTGACTGGAACGTCTTTCCAAGTCAGCCCGCAACCGAACTCTGCAGTTTCATCGAACCTTCGCTCCCAGGCTGAGGCTGAAAATTACTAACTCATCAGGTTTATTGTCTTTTAGAATTTGTCCACTCTGTCAGTTCTCATGGGATTTAGCTGCACCCTCTTGCTGCGGTCAGGATGTGGTTTAGAATGTTTTGGGAACCGCAGGCTACATCCACATATATATATATATATATATATTTCTAGCAGATGCGTTAATTTAATATGAAATTTAAAAATCTTAATTTTATATGGATGAAATTAATTTCTTTATTGCGGCTCATAAAATTTAAAGGTGCTGTTATCAGAGGTTCATTTCATAAAGCAGACAAGGTAAAATTGCGCAGACTTCCTGGTCTATCCTATGTCATTCTAGTTCCGCCTATCCTTAGGATAGGAATTATTTCGAATAAATTTTTCAAGGCTATTCATTTTATAAGGCATCGGTCAGCTTGCACCATATTTCTATAAGAATAATGCTTTTAAGGAGAACTTTTAAAGGGAAAGTGACCCGAATAATCGTTCTCGTCTAAGGTAAAATTTCAAAAGCTTCTGACCCAGACTGCGTTGTTATGGGATGTGGGATCCGAGAGCATTGACCGAAGCTCCTTATTTCATGGCAGCATGCTAACTCCAAGAAAACAATAGAGATTTTTGCTTTTAATTTTTTGATACACTGATAACTGTTACTTGTAAAGTAAATTAGTTCAGTTTTGCTTACAAAATATTCATAAAAGATTAAATAAATTCTTCTTAAGTGGCGATAAAAAAATAAATAAATCGGTTTAAATTTTACTACATCTAATTAAGGTGACTTCTTCCAAGAATATTCCAGCAATCATACCTTAAATCATTTTTATTTATTTATTTATTTATTTATTTATTTTTACATACAGAATAGAATAAAATTTCACGTATGTAAATATACACTATATGGACATTAATGACCGTAAACTTTCAATTTTAGACATTTTGTCGAATATTTAAAGATATATTGGTCGGATTTTTCTGCAACTTCAGGATTATGAAGAATATGTTCTACTTCATAATTGTCAATGGCGGTTTAATCAGAATGACAATTAGGGGGCAACAAAAAATCAAAGAAAAATAATAGTGTTTGAGATCACCCTGTAAAATAAAATGCACGAAATGATCTATCGCTATAGCTTACGAATATATGGATTAGGAGTGTATGGACATTTTACAATATATGCATTCATTTGTGGAAGAATAAAACATTATTTCATTACAATATGAAATATTATATTGTAATTTATGGCGATATATCGATTTTTTTTTTAAGTTCAAAAGATTTTTGCATGTTTTTGTTTATATCATGCAGGTTTTTTTTTTTTACCGAATTTAACGCCAGATTCAGAAAATTTGACAAAAAGTAGTAGGAATAATATGGTGTAATTGGAATGTAAATATATTAAATATTTGATGAAATATGAGCAGTTGAATAAAATATTTGTTATCTGCGAATGCGTGCACGATATATATATATATATATATATATATATATATATATATATATATATATATATATATATATACATATATATATATATATATATTCATGATTTGATAGTCAACTCTACACTGTTAAAAATTTTGCAGCATTCTGGCACGTCATTCGACCGTTTTTTGAAAAAACGGTTTCATAACTATAATTTAACTATATTCTGACCATAAAATGGCCAATAATATCGTCAGAATAGTGTTAAATTTACGGTTGTGTAACCGTTTTCGGAAAAAACGGTCAAATGACCTGCCAGAATGCTGCAAATTTTTAACAGTGTACGGAGCAACTCATTAAAAAAAGGCAGCCAAATATCAAGAAAATTCAGAAAGATACCGGCAATATAGTGAGCAAATTTTTAGGTGCTCTCAAAAAGCTGCTGAATTATAAGGAATTTTCCATAAATTGTCATTTTTTATTATCTGGCTTTCAGAAAAGGGGTTTGTATACTTAATGAATGTCAACGAGTAGATTTAGAAGAAATGCTCTTGATCCCACATCCCACACCAACGCAGTCTGGATCAGAAGGTTTTGAAAGTTTACCTTAGACGAGAACGATAATTCGGGTCACTTTCCTTTTAAAAGTTCTCCTTAAAAGCATTATTCTTTTAAATATGGTGCAAGCTGACCGATGCCTTATAAAATCACTTAAGGCTGTTTGTTCTCAAATCCAAAAGGGCAACTTTATGACATAAGTTTTAATTTATTTTTGTTCGGAAATGCATGAAACTAGCAGATGTTGTTATTACTATGTAATCAAACTGTTTTTTCCGTTTTTTTTTTTTTTTTTTTTTTTTTTTTTCAAATGCAATAGATCTTTCAGAAAATAATGTCAACCCTGTAAAATGAAATGCACGAAATGATATATCGTTATACCTTACAAATATATGGTTTACGAGTGTATGGATATTTTACAATATATGCATTCATTTGTGGAGACTAAAACATTATATTGTATATTCAGGGTGATCTATCGATTTTTTTTAAGTTTAAAAGATTTTTGCATGTTTTTTGTTTATATCATGCATGGTTTTTTCTCTTTTTTTTACCAAATTTAACACCAGATTCAGAAAATTTGGCAAAATGTAGTAGAAATAATATGGTGTAATTGGAATGTAAATATATTAAATATTTGATGAAATATGAGCAGTTGGATGAAATATTTTTTATCTGCGTATGCGCGCACGATAAAAAATATTTTTTTTCATGATTTGATAGTCAACTCTATGGAGCAACTCATAAAAAAAAGCCAGTCAAATATCATGAAAATTCAGAAAGATATCGGCAATATATAGTGAGCGAATTTTTAGTTGCTCTCTAAAAGCTGCTGAATGATAAGGGATTTTCCACAAATTGTCATTTTTTATTATCTGGCTTTCAGCAAAGGGGTTTATACTTAATGAATGTCACCGAGTAGATTTAGAAGAAATGCTTAGATTTTGATGCTTCTTTTTTTTTTTCTTGGAATAAGCCCGTTTTGGAATTTTCCAAGAAGATATAAAGCATCCATAAAAAAATGAAAATTTAAAAAACTAAAAATTAAAAACGACAACTTATGGCACACCCCTTATCATTTAAATGTTTTTAGAGAACAACTAAGAATCAGCTCAGTCTATTGCCGGTATCTTTCTGAATTTTCACGATATTTGACTGGCTTTTTTTTATAAGTTGCTCCATACAGTTAATTCACTATCAAATCAAATCAAAAAAAAAAAAAAAAAAAAAAAAAAAAAAAAAAAAAAAAAAATCGAGTGTGCATGCTCCGATAAAAAATATTTCATTCAACTGCTCATATTGCATCAAATATTTAATATATTTACATTCCAATTACACCATATTACTTCTACTACATTTTGTCAAATTTTCTGAAACTGGCGTTAAATTTGGTAAAAAAACCCTGCATGATATAAACAAACTAGTTGGATGTACCAATCCCAAAACTTTCTTCTATCTTATACATCTTATTATATCAAAAAGTAGTTACACATATTAATACTTCAATATTATTAGTTCAATACTATACCAACTTTGATTTTCATCTTAAATTTCTGTCAATTAAACGGACAAAAAACGAGTTAATCTATATCATGATATTTGTTAAAATTAATAGTTTTTCCTCTTTCTGTTGATATCAGCTGTTTGCGAATAGCCGGCTTAGCAGGAAGCGAGTTCCCGCCGCTGCACGAACCACCGATAGACAATAGAACTACGAAAAATCAAGAAAAGTATACAAAAATCGCTGTCACAGAGCCCCTTTACAGCGAAATATTTCCAAATTCAAGGGAGGAGCTGTTGGCCAAGCCAAAAACATGCACAAAAAATTTGGTTCAATTGTATGCATAATTTTATACACTTTTCGATGGTACGATAAAGAAAATGGCACAAGCATCGCTATTACAGCAACCCTCCCCCCTTCTGGCAATTTTTTTTTTTCAAATTCAGGGAGGACTTGCTTGCCATAGTCAGAAACATACACAAAAAATTTGGTTCAATTCTATGCATAACTTCATACCATTTTCGATGGTACAGTAATGAAAATGGCACAGACATCGCGATCATAGCGCCCCCTTCTGGGGGAATTTTTTCAAGTTCATGGGGGACATACGGACCATAGCCTTACACATACACAAAAAATTTGGTTCAATTCTATGCATAATTTTATACAGTTTTCGATGGTACAATAATGAAAATGGCGCAGACATCGGTATTACAGCGCCCCCTTCCGGCAGATTTTTTTCAAATTCAGGGAGGACTTGCTTGCCATAACCAGAAACATACACAAAAAAATTGGTTCAATTATATGCATAACTTCATACACTTTTCGATGGTACAATAATGAAAATCGTACAGACATCGCAATTATAGCGCCCACTTCCGGCGGAATTTTTCCAAATTCAGGGAGGACCTTCGTGCCATGACCAAACACAGACACAAAAATTTTAATTCAATTCTATGCATAACTTCATACGCTTTTCGATGGTACAATATTCAAAATGGCACAAAAATCACACGAAACTCGCTATTACAGCGCCCTCTATCGGCGAATTTTTTCCAAATTCAGGGAGGACCTGTTTACCATAGCCAAAAACTTAAAATAAAAATTCGGCTCATTTCTATGCATAACTTCATACATTTTTCGATGGTACAATATTCAAAATTGCTATTACAGCGCCCCCTACCGGCGAATTTTTTCCAAACTAAGGAAGGATCTGCTTGCCATAGCCAAAGACTTAAAAAAATTTTTTTGGTTGAATTCTATGCATAACTTCATGCACTTTTCGATGGTACAATATTCAAAATCGCACAAAAACTGCTATTACAGCGCCCCCTACCGGCGATTTTTTTTCCAAATTCAGGGAGGACTTGCTTGCCATAGCCAAAAATTTAAAATAAAAATTTGGTTCAATTCTATACATAACTTCATACACTTTTTGATGGTACAATGGCGACAGACACACGGACAGACGGACGGACAGACAGACATTTTTTAAAAACATGTTTTTGGGGATGTCTGACCCCTAAAACTTGTAAATCCGCCGAAAACCGGAAGTCGAAAAAAATTTCGATTACAATACTTTCTTCTATTGAAGATAAAGGAAGTAAAAAATGGATAATAGTAATGGATAATAGTAAAATATGGAAGTAAAAACATGCAAAATTTTTTTTAACTTTTTAAAAAGTCAATGTATCTCCTTGAACATACATTCTATTCTTCCACAAATGAATACATATATTGTACAATATCCATATATTCGTAAACTATAGCGATAGATCATTTCGTGCCTTTTATTTTACAGGGTAATCCAAAACATTATTCTTTTTCGTTGATTTTTTGTTGGGTCCCTAATTGTCCTTCTGATTAAACCGCCATAGTAGAACATATTCTTCATAATCCTGAAGTTCTAGAAAAATTCGACAAATATATCGTTAAATACACGACAAAATGTCTAAAATTGAAAGTGTCCAGTCATTAATGGCCATATAGTGTATAAAGCTATTATATTGTGTGTAATGTGACATCTTCTTACTTTTCCTTACTTTTCCTACTACCTTCTTTGTCATCATTTTCATTTTCTTTTCTTTTTTTGTGGATATTAGCATTTTGGCTATTTTCTCAGCTGTGCGATCTTTGGCCTTTTTTTACATGCAGGATGAACGCTATATATGTACGTTTGAAGATACCATTGAATTTAAAATAAACTTTGTAAAGGAGAATAAAAATTAGATAAATGAATTGACTGTAAGAATCCTAAAAAAGTGATAGAAAGATGACTATGTAACTCACGAATCTCCAAATTATCTCCTCTTACGAGTAAATAATGCACTTGAATGTTCTATTGAAATATTGTATGTTCTGTAATGTAAGATGTGAATGATTTAAGTGGGTGCACAGTGTACCTTTTAAGGCAATATTAGTGCATAAATTTGCGGCTGAAACTCGTAAATGTCACTTTCTATACCCACCTATTCTATTCAAAAATCTTGCAAATATCACTTTGTTATTCCCGAATCCTCCCACCTGTACCCTTCGTTGTATCCGTACTTGGAAGTCAGCGCAAAGGAATTTAAAAGACCTTTTCAAACCAGGTGGTTCTGAAAAGACTAACACCTCACCACCTCAAATTATTGAGGTTCAGAAAAGAAATGGCATGCTGTGATAGTACAAAGAGGCTAGTTCAGCTGAAAAAATGATACATCTTGGCTTATGCTAAGTGAGAAAATCTACAAAGGTATGCTTACCAGAATTATTCTCCCGGTTAATCGTTTATGTCTCAATTAAATGACTGAATAAAATTCCTTTTTTTCTGTAATCCTTTTTATATAAAATGATAATTTTTAATATTTCATGAGCACAGTTACACCCTAAGCTTCACCTTCTTTGCTTATGCCCCTAACCGAAGATTTTAACAATAAACTGCTCCCGAAAGCTCATTCATACAAAGAGGCTAGTTCAGCTGAAAAAAATGCTACAAAATTTACAAAGGTATGTTTACCAGAATCATTCTCCCGATTAATCGTTTATGTCTTAATTAAATGACTGAATAAAATTGTCATTTTTTTCAGTAATTCGTTTTATATGGAATGATGATTTTAAATATTTCATGAGCACCCTTACACCCTAAGCTCCCCTTCCCTTGCCTGTTTCCCAAACTGAAGATTTTACCACTAACTGCTTCCGAAAGTTGATTCATACAAAGAGTCTAGTTCAGCTGAAAAAAAAAAAAAGATACATTTCGGCTTATGTTAAGTGATAAAATTTACAAAGCAATGCTTACCAGAATCATTCTCCCGGTTAATCGTTTATGTCTTAATTAAATAGCTGAATAAAATTACTATTTTTTCTGAAATTCATTTGATATGGAATGATAACTTTTAATATTTCATACACCCTAATCTACCCCTCCCTTGCATGTTCCCAAAACTGAAGATTTTACCACTAACTGCTGCCGAAAGTTCATTCATACAAAAAGGCTAGTTCAGCTGAAAAAAATGAAACATTTTGGGTTACGTTGATAAAATTTACAAAGGAATGCTTACCAGAATCATTCTCCAGGTTAATCGTTTATGTCCTGATTAAATGACTGAATAAAATTCCTGTTTTTTTTTTTTTTTTTTTTTTTTCAGTAATTCATTTGATATGGAATGATAATTTTTAATATTTCATGAACACACTTACAATAAGCTCTACCTCCCTTGCTTATGCCCCAAACCGAAGATTTTCCCTTTATAACTGATCCCGAAAGCTCATTCATACGAATAGGCTAGCTCAGCTGAAAAAAATGATGCATCTTGGCTTATGGTTAATATGGCGCTTGTTTAATCGTTTATGTCTTAAGGCTGTTCCCAAATCCAAAAGGGCAACTTTATGACATACATTTTAATTTATTTTTGTTCGGAAATGCATGAAACTAGCAGGTGTTGTTCAGCAACTAAGTAATCAAACTGTTTTTCCCGTTTTTTTTTTTTTTTTGCAAACGCAATAGATCTTTCAGAAAATAGTGTCAAAGTAGGCGTTTTGAACCGAACTTCCACGTGAAGAAGAATGACCACTCAAGAAACGGTGAAAAAGTCTTTGTCACGTGATCAAAATCACTTATAGCTCAATAGGTAATTTATTTATCAAAAAATCGAAAACACAGTTCGATTCCAAATCGCTTCCACAGTCAGGCCTTCCGATTTTATATCTTTCCGTTAAAAAATGAATTTGTAAATGTGTCAAAACGTTTTGCTTGTTGAGCAGAGCGATTGAGAACAGCTTTAATTAAATAACTGAATAAAATTCCTATTTTTTCTGCAATTCATTTGATATGGAATGATAATTTTCAACATTTCACGAGCACCCGTACTCACTAAGCTCCCCCTCCCTTGCCTGCTCCAAAATCCCCGATTTTACCACCAACTGCTCTCAAAAGCTCATTCCATTAATTTTGAAATACCTTGTATGTCTACCTAATGGAAATAGAGATAAACTCACACGCACGCACACAAGAGCACATTAACTTGTTAAATTACAAAATGCCGAAATAATATTTGAAAAACCCTTTTCAATTTCAACGACTGTCATGACCAATAAAAGATAGAGAATTCTCTCCAGCTAGAGACAGGTTTGGACAATCTGGATGAAAATAATATGAAAGTTAGACCACACAAGACGTAGAAATAGAGCACTGTCAAAAAACGCTCAGAGACAAATGTAAGACGGTTTATAGCACGGCATCTCGCTTTATACCTATTAACTTTCATTGTGTTCGTTCATAATACAGAACTAAACCAAACTAAAAGAAGTATATCTTTCGAAATCTTAAAGTGAGATGGTAAATCATTTTGAAGTTTTTCACAAATGTTAGCAATGATATAACGTAAACTAAAACTACATAGGTAGATACCAATTTGAAAAACAAGATGAAATGGATTTCTTGAGAAAGGTTTTGGCCGCCATTTAATAACTTCCTGAAACTATTATCAACGCAATCAAAAAAGACGAAATTCTATATAAAATGGGAGTTTCGGCTTTTGTAAGTATAAGCTTTCAGAGTTTGAAATAAGAAAAAACCAGCAACACAAAAGAGTAATTTTAAGAAATATATGTCTGCCGACAATAGCTTCTTCCTCGAATCTGAACTTTTGTTTAAATTAGAAAAGCGGTTTTATATTCTAGTCGAACATAATGTCACCTCAACTACTTCATACTTCTTATTTGTTTTTCTAAATATATACCAGGACTCCGACCCGGAAACGATCCGGAAATCGGAAAACCGTTTTTTCTGACTAAACTGAAACGAAATTATTTTTCTGCACCAGAATAACATACATTGACATAATTTATTTCTAGTCTTTAACTTTTTTTTATATAAGAAATGTCAAAGATTAAATCGGAAGTTCAACATACTTAAGGCTCTTCTAAAACGTTTTGACACATTTACAAATTCGTTTTTTAACGGAAAGGTATAAAATTGGAAAGCCTGCCATGGAAGCGATTTGGAATTGAATTGTTTTTTCCATTTTTTGATCAATCAATTACTTAGTTATAAGCTATTTTTATCACGGGACAAACACGTTTTTCGCCCGCTCTTGAGCGCTCTTTCTTCCTTCGTGCGGAAATTCGGTTCAAAACGCCCACTTTGACACTATTTTCTGAAAGATCTATTGCGTTTGCAAAAAAATGGAAAAAACAGCTCAATTACATAGTTTTTGAACAACAACACCAGCCCGTTTCATGCATTTTCGAACAAAAATTAATTAAAACTTATGTCAGAAAGTTGCCCTTTTGGATTTGAGAGCACCCTTAAATTGAACTAATTTAAGACTGTTCTCAACTGCTCTGCTCAACAAGCGTAGAACGTTTTGGCACATTTACAAATTCATTTTTTAACGGAAAGATATAAAATTGGAAGGCCTGACTGAATTGGAAGCGATTTGGAATCGAACTGTGTTTTCCATTTTTTGATAAATAAATTACCTATTGAGTTATAAGCGATTTTGATCACGTGACAAAGACGATTTTAACCCTTTCTTGAATGCTTATTCTTCTTTCGCCCGGAAATTCGGTTCAAAACGCCCCTTTTGACACTATTTTCTGAAAGATCTATTGCGTTTGCAAAAAAACGGAAAAACAGTTTGACTTCATAGTTTCTGAACAACAACACCTGCTAGTTTCATGCATTCTCAAACAAAAATAAATTAAAACTTATGTCAAAAAGTTGCCCTTTTGGATTTGAGAACAGCCTTAACAGCCAAAAAATGAAACACAGGGGAACCTCGATTGCAGAGAGTCCCTTGAAAATCAATAGTGGTTTAATGGGGGTTATCGTTAAATCGGTTAATTATTTGATAAATTAAAACTGCATGAAGTTGGTTATTAAATTTTCCAAAATTTGTTTATCACTAGTATTTAAATATATTTCCCTTTTGCTTGCGCAGTCGGTATCCTCAACTGCGAGGAGTTTTTGGAACCCACTGTTACTCATAAAAGGAATAATTTCGTTGTGTTACATTTCCATAAGGTAATGTTTAGGAAATACGTGACGCATAAAAACCGACATAATAAAAAGCCTAAACAGGTATAATATATTTTTTTATATGTTTGAAAATTTCATAAAAAAGCATCTCCTTCAGAGAAAAAAAAAGAGAGAGAGAAAGAGAAGTAGAAGTAATATACGTACTATTTCGATGCTATTGCTCCTAACTTTTTCTTTCATTAATTTTGTGTTTAAGTAGAGGCTCCTATTACGAAGCCTTGAAACAGTTGAATGGTCAAAATTTTATGATGTTTATGATTATCTTTAGTACTTTTGTTTTGCATATCATATATTTTTAACTTAACACAAAAGGTTTTGTAAGTATTTTATAAATTTTAAATGCTCATTAGGTGTTTGAACACCGAAATTCCCCTCTTAGTTGTACCAGTGAAACAACACATTTTGACAAAAGTTATTGTAATTACTTTGCTTTTTTCTTAGGCTTTTTCAATTATTTTAAAATCATTAAATAAATGTTCATGCATCCCCCCCCTTTTTTTTTAAATCTGATACACTATAGTTGATAGATTAGAAATTTTCAGAGAAAAAGAAAAAGAAAATTAAAATTAAAGTTGTCCCGCAATCTCATTGACGAAAGAATGATTCACGGCCACCATAAGGTTTGGAACTGCTAACTTCAAAATGCTTTATGGTAATGAGATAGGTTTCTTTGTCTTCGCCTTTTTCTTTTCTTTTTTCGTTTAATCTCTTTCTTTTATTCTTATTCACCATTTCTTTATTCTAAAGATAATTTCCATCTTGATTAAGCAGTTATCTAGTCATGCACTGCATAATTCATTTTATATCATTCTGATCTTTATTTCATTTCTCTGCTGATTGTTTCCTTTCATCTTAATTTGCGTGAAGAAGTCGTTGTTTATAATTGAATACACATCTAAAAAGTATGCTATTTTAGCTAATTACTTTTCTTTTTATAATATATGGTGGAATGTTATTCCATATGGAATGCATGAATACGAAATTCCTCAATAGGCAAACAATAAAAAGTTAAAAGTTTTACCTTTATGTTTTGATGTATTTCAATAGAGATATATTCTTCTTAGGATGAACAAAAAACATTTATTTGAAGATTAAATACACTGGAATAATATATATGCTGGCCACAATACTGATCACACTTCACAATAAAACAAAACAGATGAATAAGACTATTTACAAACACAAAGAAATACTTTGAACTATGGTTTGTTGCAGTTTTTTTTAACATATTATCATTCCTTTGGAATATTATTGGATTTTTAATCCACCAGCATTTTGCTGCCAACTGCTATAAGGGAAGGAGAAACACTAACTGTTCTGAGTGTCTGTCACAGTAGATAAAAAAAGGATTGTCTGATGCTGCCATCTGGTGGAATGTTCTTGAAACAAAAGAGCATTTTCTAACATCTCTCCCGTTTTGTGAAAGAATCTGACACCAGGTGAATAAGGTTTCTACAAAGTTCAAATTTGGCCTTTGGCAGCGGCTTCGTCATTATATCTGCTATCATTTCATTTGTTGATAGATATTTGACATCTATAACATTTTTCGTTTTTAAATCTCGTATGTAATGATACTTTGTATCAATGCGCTTAGTGCGAGATTTAAATTTTTCACTTTCAACCAATTTAATTGTAGATTGGTTATCCTCAAAAATTCTAATAAGAAAATGTTGTTGTAAATTGAGATCTTTACATAATTTTAAGATCCGCAGCACCTCTTGAGTTCCTTGTGACAGTGCCACATATTCAGCTTCTGCTGACGATAATGTTACACATGATTGTTTTCGTGAAAACCAAGAAATGCAGCTATTGCCTAAGAAGATTACATTTCCTGAGGTGGATTTTCTGTCTGTAGCATCTTGTCCCCAGTCTGCATCCAAGTATGCAACTATATTAGGATATTCTTTTGAAGAAATGTGGAGATCAAGGTCTTTCGTTGTTTTTAACTATCTTATTACCCTCTTAACAGCATTCCAGTCCTTTTGTCTTGGATTATTGCATCTTCGACTTAGTATGTGTGTAGGAGTGGTAATATCAGGTCTTGTGCATGAGGATATATATAAAAGACTTCCTATAGCTTGTCTATAATTATCATTTGATGATAAAAGATTTTCTTCTTTATCTAAACTATAATAGTTAGTTTCCATTGGGTTATAAATTGGTTTGGCTTCTTCAAGCTGAAAATCCTTAACTAATTGATTTATTTTACTTCTTTGTGAAAGTAAATAACTTCCATCTTCTTTTCTGTAAATTTCTATACCTAAGAAGTATTTTGCTTCTCCTAGTGATGTTATGGGATAAGATTTCTTTAAGTAATTTATTACTTCATTAACTTCATTTTCATCTTCTGAGCTCATCAGCATATCATCTGCATACAGTATGAGATGAATTGTCTTCTTTGATTTTTCTTTTATGAACAAACACGGATCAGCTTCACTTTGTTTAAATCCATATGCCTTTAGAGTATTCTCTATTTCTCCATTCCAGCACTTGGCGGCTTGTTTAAGACCATATATAGCCTTTTTTAATTTATAGACTTTGTCTTTATTTTCTTCATCATGAAAGCCTTCTGGTTGATGCATGTATAATTCTTCATTATCTAGTGTACCATGTAAAAAGGCTGTTTTAACATCTACATGAAATACTCTGGCTTTATGATAAGCTGCCCAGGTCAGAAAAGCTCTAATAGTTATATGTTTGACGACAGGAGAGAAGGTTTCATCATAATCAGTGCCTAATTTTTGAGCGAAACCTTTGGCAACTAATCGTGCTTTGCATTTTATTTCTTCTCCATTTTCATTATGTTTTGTTTTGTAAACCCATTTAC
This sequence comes from Maratus speciosus, assembly GCA_963932465.1. Taxonomy (NCBI): domain Eukaryota; kingdom Metazoa; phylum Arthropoda; class Arachnida; order Araneae; family Salticidae; genus Maratus; species Maratus speciosus. Next base: position 466,174,772 of record OZ010789.1, read on the forward strand.
AGCCAATGGCGTAGATACAGCCTTTGGGTAAAGTAACAAGCTCAAATACTTCATTTTCTTTTAAAGAGTTAAATTCTTCCTTCATAGCTTGAAACCATTTCTGTTGATCTTTTACTGGTAATTGTAAAACATCTTTAAAATTTTCAGGAACTTGATTTTTGGAACAACTGTCTTCAGTTTTGTAAGAATATCTTTCTGGTGGAATTCCTTTAGTCTCTCTGTTAGATATTCTTCTCTGGAAATTATCTTCACTTTCTTCAGTTGTTGGGCTATCTACTGATTTTTCATCCATTTTTATTTCTTCTGCAGTATTTTCTATTCGGATAGCTTCACTATCATTTTCAAGATTTTCTTCTGAAAAATTGAAATGCATTAAATCTGAGATTCGATCTTCATGATTTTCTTTAAAGACATTTTCACAGTTCATATTTTCGAAAAACTTCAGTGTTCTGCTTATCACTATTTTTCTACCGCCTATATAAATTCGGTATCCTTTGCTTCTTAAATCGTAACCAACAAAGATTCCTTCAGTGGCCTTTTCATCAAATTTTTGTCTCTTCTGTTTATGAACATACACATATGCTTTGCATCCAAATACTTTAAGGTGACTCAAATTTGGCTTATGCCCATTCCACAGTTCATATGGTGTCTTTTCAGTTGATTTTGTAGGTAATCTATTTTGTAAGTAGGCTGCTGTAGCCATGGCTTCTGCCCAGAATGTTTTGGCAATTTAGCATTTATAAGCATGGCTTTACTCATTTCAATAAGCGAGCGATTCTTTCTTTCTGCGACTCCATTTTGGGACGGTGAATATGGCGTCGTTGTTTCATGATTTATTCCTAAGTTTTTAAGGTAGTCTTTGACAGATTCGTTCCAATATTCTGTTCCATTGTCACTACGCGAGGATTTAATCTTTAATCTAAATTTATTTGTTGTTGATGCAACATACTCTTTTAATTTATCAAATACTTCATCTTTAGAAGAAATAAAATATACTTGTGTATAACGAGAGTAATCATCAATAAATGTAACGAAATATCTTTTTGATCCCATACTTTTTGTTTCTGCAGGACCGCATACGTCACTGTATATCAAATCAAGTGGTTTTTTACTTCTGTGTTGTGTTTCTTTTGAAAATGATTTTTCTGTTAGCTTAGCTTTTATGCAACTTGAACATTCAGTATTATGATAACAATTATTCACAGTAATACCTAAAGCTAAATTATCCTTTTGAATTTTCTTGATGGATTCCAAATTTCTATGGCCCAGCCTTTGGTGCCATTTTAGAATGCAGTTAACATTAGAACAAACGGGTAATAATTCTGAAGCACTATATACCTTTTCATTTGTAGGTATTATTTTTAATCTGTATAACCCCTCATCAGCTTTTGCATCTGCAACTAAGATGTTGCCCTTTTTAATTAAACATATATCATTTTTAAATGTCACAACAAAACCTTTCTCAGTACAAGACTGGGCAGATAATAAATTACTATCCAACTCGGGAACATAAAGCATATGATCTAATGTAACTCTATTTGTTTGACCATTAAGTGTTTCAATATTTAAAGTACATTTACCCTTTCACTTTGCAGTTAATTTAGTTCCATTAGCAATTGTGATTGTATCTTTATTCAAACTTTTTAATTCTGAGAACAGTTCCAAGGAATTAGCTAAATGAACAGACGCACCTGAATCAATAACAAAAGACAAATTTTTGTTTTTATTTCCATTTTGTTGAGATTTCATAACAAAACTAGAAGAATTTGATTCTTCCATTAATTCATGATAGTTTTGAGAATCTGATAGATTTTCATTTTGACTAGCAGTAGAGGTAGAGAAATTGTTTGGTTTTTTAAACTGTTGACGTGATGTATCTTGAGTAAAATTTGGTTTTGTTTTGTTAGTATTATTAGCCTTTAAGTGAAAACAATCTTCACAATTGTGATTATTCTTTTTGCAATGAGAACAAAATTTTTGTTTATTCAAATGCTTTGGTTTATCCCTATTACCCTTTAAAGCAATAGATTCAAATTTTGTTGAAATTTGTTTAGTTTCAACTCTTCTAAGATACTCGTCAATTAATTTGTTTTGAACATATTTTAATGATAAATCTGTTTCATATTTACTTTCAATAGCAGTTATAAAGGTATTATGAGAATTTGGTAAGGAACAGAGCAAAATAGCTTTTAAATTATCATCTTGTATTACTTCACCTATACTTCTTAATTTTTCTGCTAATTCTAAGACAGAATTAATATGTTCCTGCATTTTTACACTTTCATTATATTTAGTGGAATACAGCTTCCTAAGAAGATAAAGTTTATTTGTTAAATTTACTCTTTCATGAACAGATTTCAATTGATCATATGTTTCTTTAGCACTTTTAGCATGTCTGACATGAACAATTTGTGAATCTGAGATATTTAAACAAATTAATGCCCTAGCATTTCTGTCATTTTTTACCCAATTATCATCATTTTCCTTTTTAGGTTCAAATACAACATAATACAGACCTTCTTTGATTAACAATTGTTCTATTTTGAACTTCCAAACTGAATAGTTGTCATCAGTTAATTTATCAACATAATGAGAGTCTTTAATACTAGACATTATAATATAATAATATTTGCTTATTTCACAGAAAACAAAACTTTTTACCTTATTAATACATCAAAACAACAATTATAAACTTAAATATAATGCTAATGATGAAATAAGAACAAAATAAAATTCATGAGAACAATTTTTGAAGTTACTTTTGATTTCAGAAAAACTGTTCTTAAATGTTCAATTCTTTGTTTAAAACATAAATTTTACATTTTCAACTTGCATAATAAAATTTCAATAAGAAACTGGCAAAATAAAATTCAAAATAATTTCTTTTCTTAGCAATACACAATACTTTTGATTTCAAAATAAGAACAATTCTTTGAATTTTCTTTTATATCATTCACTTGTGAAAAATACCAACATTCAGAAAATAATTATTTCTTTGAATTTAATTATATTATATTTTCTTCTTTTATATTATTACATTTAAAATTGACATAAGTTCAGTCTCATAATCGACTGTTGGAATGTTATTCCACATGGAAGGCATGAATACGAAATTCCTCAATGGGTAAACAATAAAAAGTTAAAAGTTTTACCTTTATGTTTTGATGTATTTCAATAGAAATATATTCTTCTTAGGATGAACAAAAAACATTTATTTGAAGATTAAATACACTAGAATAATATATATGCTGGACACGATACTGATCACACTTCACAATAAAACAAAACAGATGAATAAGACTATTTACAAACACAAAGAAATACTTTGAACTATGGTTTGTTGCAGTTTTTTTTAAACATATTATCATTCCTTTGGAATATTATTGGATTTTTAATCCACCAGCATTTTGCTGCCAACTATTATAAGGGAATGAGAAACACTAACTGTTCTGAGTGTCTGTCACGGTAGATTTTTAAAAAAAGGATTGTCTGATGCTGCCATCTGGTGGAATGTTCTTGAAACAAAAGAGCATTTTCTAACAATATATTTTATGGTTAAACGATTTTTATTGGCCATTGAATTGTTACTTTAAAGAAAAAATCTCAAAAGCAATCGATTTTTCCGCAAAATCCTCAATATGTGTTTTTTTCTGTTATTTATTGGATGAAATATTTTAAGGATATTTTTAGTTCTACCACTTTACTTATTGCCTTCCTTTTTTAGTTCAAAGAACTTCTTCGCATATGCGTAAAATAATCGTTATTCAAGTACTTAGTACACACTATAATATACTGGGTGTCCCAAATTTATCTTTACAAATTGGGTCCTCCATAAAACCTAAACGAAATAAGATAGCGAAGTTCGGTTTTGTGTGCGTATAACAGCAACTCATAAAGTTTTATTTGTACTAAAAAGAATGTTTTTGCTTTCAGATACGACCCATTAAGATCCATAACTGGTGATGGCTACACCACGGGAAAAGGCCCAGTGTGCGCCTTGGTTCATAGAGACGAAGTCAGATACACAAGTCCAAAGGAATTTCCGAACATAATGGAGACGTCACCCACCATCCAGGTCCTCAATACACGCGTGGTACAAGATCTTTATGGAAACCGGTAGTGTTCTTCATGAAAAAGGCGCTGGCCGGCCAAGTAGAAGTCAAGATGATGCTGAACATATAGGAGGAATAAAACAAAGAGGATAAAACTTTGAAACTTGCTATTCATTATACAATAAACAGATTTTTTTTTTTTTAATCTAATTTCGTTTAAGTTTTATGGAGCATCAAAATTGTAAAGATAAATTTGGGACACAATGTATTTTTAAATTTTTATTAAATATTGAATTGTTTATAAAATAGAATCAGAATATTGCATTCTTATTTAAATTATAAATATTAGAACTTTTATGGAAGAGTCAAATTTCATAAAATCATGTTATTGAATTTTCATTATTGAAATTTCATTTTTGAATTTTCATTATTGAATTGAAATTAATTTAAATAACAAATATATGTGTACTAACTATTGAATATGGTTTTAATTGTTATAAGTTGTTTTATTATTTATTTTATTGACTTTTTTTTTTTAACCTTTCAAATGTTATATTAGGTTAAGATGCATATTAGTTCTTTTCAATATTTTCACCCTCTCGAATGACGTTTTCTGGAATGAAAAAACTTTGATCTCTAAAACTTCAAGAGAATTCTCTTTGTGTCTTTTTCTTTTCTCCCCGAATAAACTAGAAAACATTTTGCTGGTTTTTTTTAAATATTATGAGTCGTATTAATCCTCCCTCCTATTCCCACGAACACTAAACACAGAGCAGAAAAAATAATTGCACCACATTCTGTTTGATTGTCTGTAAAAACCAATCTTACGGCACCCACAGAATGATAACAGACAAACAGTAAATACATAGCATTATGTGTCATTACCTGTAATAATAATTTTACAGAATTTAACAGATCGATAGCTGGCATGACGTATATTAAATACAGATTATTCTGGGATATTCACTGAAAAAACCATTTTTACGGCATCAAAAGAATGAAAGCAGACAAACTTTGCATAACGTTATGTGTCATTATCTGTAAATAACGCTTACGGTTTCAAAGGAATGAAAGCAGACAAACTTTACATAAAGAACGTTATGTGCTATTGTCTGTAAATCCACGTTTACAGCTTTAAAGGAATGAAAGCAGACAAACTTTACATACAGAATATTATGTGTCTATAAATCCACTTTTACACCATCAATGGATTGAGAGCAGACAAGCTTCTTACATACCATGCAGATAGAATATAGAGCTCTATCTTCTTGTTACATACACAGGCCTTATAAGCCATTTCCTGTATACCCTACCCTTTATTTGGTGCTTAATTTACTTTATAAAGATTTTGGGGGTAATTTGCTTAATAATATTGTTACGAAGTATCGATACAACCAATGTTTTGTTTAATTATGCACGGCTTATTTAGTGTATTATATGAAACTTGATGTGACTATCTTCAAAAGAACTTTACATGTATGAAATAAAAACTTATTTTTATTAAATAAATGATGCATAGCTTTCAAATCCAGAACGAGAGATATATAAAGTTCACGACAGGTCCTAAATTAGTGAGAATACTTCAAAATTAATGAGAAACCACAATGTGCACATTCGTGACTAACAACTGAAATTAAAAAGAATGTCTTTTTCTTCTAAAATTTTTTATAAGGCGACAAATTTTACTATAGTTTAGAAATTATTCCACATAATTTGATTGTAACGGAGGTTACCCTAGAGGCTTGTAACAGCATTTCAAACCCAATTTTTGAAAAAAATATAATTATTTTCGAAATAAAATTTAATTTCAGTAAATAGAAATTTTCAGATAAAAAAAAAAAATATATTGAATGAATAATATATTTATCACATACACAAAATAAATGAAGATGTTAACCGAGGAAATTAGTTTTAACACGTAACGGATACAAGCATACCTCTGTTCATTAAAAACTAAATAAATAAAATTCCAAATCATTAACTTTCATAGAATATATATTTTAATATTATGTAAAAGTAATAGAGAATAGATATAAAAAATATATAGTCTGTCAAAAGTTATCTGCCGTGTACTAAAAAAGTAACTTTTTTGTAGAATGATTCACCTGTAAAACGCCTTTTACGGCATAAAGAGAATGACAGCAGAGAAACTTTAAATACAGAGCATTCATTATATGGCATTGCCTGTAAATCCACTTTTACGGCATAAAAAAAAATGACAGCAGACTAGAATACTGAACAGGTAGGGTTGTACGTTGTACGCAATCCCAACACGAAATCTCTGCTTAAAGTCAAATTGAAACTCAGTCCGAACCCGAAATATTCAAGACCCTCGAACCGAACCCGAAGTGAAAGAAAATTAATGCATATTTTAATATAATTAGGGGAAAATAGTGTATCGTCATATCTCTAATATCAATCTTATCTTTTTTGCATAAAAAACATTTATTAATATGCAAATATATATATATAATTTTTTCCTTTGGAAAATATTCAGGAATTTCTGTTGAAAAATCGGTTCAAAACAAACGCTACCCGCAAGGGGGAAAATATCCGGCCGGACCCATTCGGATAAAATCGGGTTACGCTACCCGATGCAGGACTATACAGCAGACAGACATTACACACAGAACTTCGTGTAGCTTTGCCTTTGTCTGTAAACCCACTTTTACGACCTCAGCAGAATGACAACAGGCGAAATTTACATACAGAGAAATGTGTGTCATTGCCTGTAAAACCATTTTTACGGCATCAATTGTGCATCTTTACCATTGCGTATTTTTGCTTTTGCCTGTAAATCCACTCTTGCGGCCTCAACAGAATGACAGCACGCAAACATTAGATACTGATAATTGCGTCATTGCCTGTAAAACCATTTTTACGGCATCAATAGAACACCAGAAGAAAAACCTAATCGATGTCTTCTGAAAATACGCTGAAGGGCGTTTATCAAATGAGATTCTGACATTAATCTTTTCAGGTGCAGGGAGTTAGTTTTGTTACTAAAATGTTTAAATGTTTGACTGCCATTAAATTTTTCGAACAAATTGATTTGGAAATAAATTTATTCACATTATAAAAGCAAATTATTTTTAAAATTCACTGTTCCAATTTAAGCTGTTGTAAATTTAAATTAAGTGGTATAAATAATAGACCATTGCCTTTCAAAGGGTTAAATCATATTTAAACGGCACTGAAACTTTATAATTTCGTTTGTATATTCCGATATCATGCTAGGAAAATTAATTTTTGGAAAAATTATAATTATTTTCGAAATAAAATTTTATTTTCGTAAATAGGAATTTCCAGATTAAAAAAAAAATTATATATTGAATGAATAATATATTTATCACATACACAAAATATATGAAGATGTTAACCGAGAAAATTAGTTTTAACACGTAACGGTGTACCTCTGTTCATTAAAAAGTAAATAAATAAAATCCCAAATCATTAACTTTTTATAGAATATATATTTTAATATTATGTAAAAGTAATAGAAAATAGATGTAAAAAATATGTAGTCTGTCAAAAATTAACTGCCATGTACTAAAAAAGTAATTTTTTTGTAAAATTATTCACCTGTAAAACGCCTTTTACGGCATAAAGAGAATAGCAGCGGAGAAACTTTAAATGCAGAGCATTCATTCCATGGCATTGCCTGTAAACCCACTTTTATGGCATAAAAAGAATGGCAGCTGACTAGAAATCTGCACGGTTAGGGTTGTACTCAACCCGAAATTTCTGCTTAAAGCCAAACCGAAAATCAATCCTAACCAGAGATATTCAAGCCCTTCGAACCGAACCCGAAGTGAAAAAAATTAATACATATTTTAATATAATTAGGGGAAAATATATATCTCTAATATCAATCTTTTCTTTTTACCCGGCTGAAAAGAAGGGTTATGTGTTTCACGCGTATCTGTGTATGTGGATTTCTTTATAAACCTCGAAAAATCCCAACGGCTGGATGGATTTTAATGAATGAGGTCTCTATCAATTCGTCTTAAAGGCCCGATGGTTATAGGCTAGGTTTTGTTTTTATAAATTAAAAATGGCGGCTGTAAAATGGCGGTAGAGACGAAAAAATAATTACGCACCCTATTTAGTGGCATATCATTGGATAGGTCTTTCAAAATGAAGACGCTGTTTCATTGACTATTTTACAGTCAGAAGCTCCGTTAAAATATTATACAACCTGGAAGTTTTGTATGTATTGTGGATCTCTAGCTTTACTGAAACTCTAACCATCATAGACATCTATAGATCTCATCAAAACAGTGTTTATAGATAGGAACTAACAATTAAACACAACCTAAAAGTCATCAATACAAGTAAATAAAAAAAAAATAGGTAAGTAATATAAAAAAAATATTTTAAGTCAATTTCTACTTAGGTCAATAAGAGAATTTTTTTCTCCCATTCTTCTTTCTTCTTGAGTGGCGCTTAAAATACCTTGATCAAGAAAAGGGCTCTCTCGATTATTGAAAATTAATTAATTAAATTTAATTAATTAATTAATATTTGAAAAAAAACGGGATTAACATCAAGTGTCATCCACTACAAGTTTAAAAAAAAATTATTTGAGCTTGATTGGATGAATAATAAGTATTGTATTAACGATTGAAAATTTGAACAAGATATATATAGCGAGAGTGTGAGCTAATAGTAGAAATTGAAAAAAAAAGTAGTTTCACATTGATGAGAAATAATTAATTAGTTCGCTTTTTACGCAGTCGGGTTTTTTGATTTTTTAAATTTAATTGTTTATTATTTGCATAAAAATAAACACTCATTAATATGCAAATTTAATTAATTAATTAATATTTGAAAAAAACGGGATTAACATCAACTGTCATCCACTACAAGTTTAAAAAAAAATTATTTGAGCTTGATTGGATAAATAATAAGTATTGTATTAACGATTGAAAATTTGAACAAGATATATATAGCGAGATTTATTTATAGCGAGGTTTTTTTTATAGCGAATATTTATATTAGCGATATAAATTTTTTTCCTTAGAAAAATATTCAGCAATTTCTGTTTAAAAAATCAGATCTACCCAAACAAGAACTGCAAGGGAAAAAATAGCAAATCTGACTCGACTCCTTCGGATACAGGACTATACAGCAGACAGAAATTACATACAGAGCATTGCGTATCTTTGTCTTTGCCTGTAAACCCACTTTTACGGCCTCAAGAGAATGACAGTAGGAAAACATTAGATACAGAGAATTGTGTGCTATTGCCTGTAAAACCATTTTTACTGCATCAATAGAACGTCAGCAGGAAAAAAATAATTAATGTCTTCCGAAAATACGCTGAAGCTGAAGGGTGTATATCAAATGAGATTGTGACATTAACCCTTTATCTACTAACGGTACTTATAAGTACCATTAAAATAACATGTTATAAAATTCATTTAATATATCGATTAGTAGTAAGACAGTTTAGAATGAGTTACAGATGTATTACTTTATCTTATTCCAAAAGTATTATTGGTTACACAAAATAAAATTATTTTTAAAAGGATTTATTTTGCCTTTGCATCTTTTCAGCTTTCTTGGCGTTAACGGAGAGGGAGGGGGAGGAGGAATTTTTCAATTCGGAAATATTTCTATATTTCTATTGTAAGAACATTATATTTGTACATTTTCTAATCCTACAAAATACTAAGAGAAATATTTAAAATAAAAGATTTGAGTGGGGTTATAAATATTGCACAAAATCCCTATAAATTCAAGTTTAATTAATCCTTCTAAATCCTTCTATAATCCTTCAAAAATTTATTAAATGATTATGTAAATCTTCTCATGTAGTTTCAAAAATTCACTATAAATGCTTTAGAAGATAAAATTTTCACGAATTCATAATTCAGTACATAAAGGGTTAATCTTTTCAGGCGCAGGGAGTTAGTTCTGTTGCTAAAATGTTGAAATGATTAACTGCAACCAAAATTTTCAAACAAATTGATTTGGAAATAAATGAATTTATTCACATACATTATAAAACCAAATTTACTGTTCCAATTTTAGCTGTTTGAAATTTAAATTAACCCTTAAATGCCTAATTTTTCAAAAATCATTGTAATAATGTTTTTCGGCTTTCATTTTTTAAATAAATCATGGGAAAAATACTTAAAAAAATCATATTTTGTTTTAAGTATAGTTTACGGCTAAAACACTGTTTGTTACTAATCTGCAATACTGGTGTTTAATTGAAAAAATAATTTCCCTTGATAAAATTCTATAATATTAAACACACAAGAATTTTAGTAACTATAATAAGAAATAAATTTTACTTGCTCACTGCAGGTCAAAATAGGGTGTTTCGCAAGCTTCCAAACAAAGCAAAAAGAACAAGTAGCAACAATTGAAAAAATAAATCTATCTTTATTCTTAAACGGCACAAGTGTTGCATCTACATGTTGAAAATTGATTTAATATTATTTTCAGAGTGTATTTTATTGGCAACATTAGGCATTATAGCTTCAATAATATTCTAATAGTATTTTAGAGCCTAAATTGGGTATGTTGCCGAAAAGCAACACCAGGCATTTAAGGGTTAAGTGGTATAAATAATAGACCATCACCCTTCAAAGGATAAATCGTATGTATAAACGGCACTGAACCTTTATAATTTCGATTCTATATTTCGACGGCATGCTAGGAAAATTAATTCAGTTGTACATGACATTTTTTACCTATTACAAATCTCATAATGATCACAAAAATCTAAGGAGGAAGAAGAAAAGAGAAAATAACAGTGGGAACAATGATACTGCAAGTAATAATAATAAATAAGAGTAATATTATGTTAGATTGAAAAGGAAATAGATGCTTGATAAAGAGAAAATGCAATGTTTTGTGTCATTATCTATTTTTACGGCATTAAGAAAGTGACTGTGGAAAAGGCAAATTTGTATCGTTAAAAGATTGTGACGTTCTTATGTAGCTTATTTAAATAACATTGAATCCTTTGAGCATAGTTTCCAGGAATACTTTAATTAGTAACACTATCCTGCTGCCAGAAAGAAAACTGTCTTATTATTGTAATGCAATGTTTGATCATTTTGCCTGTTTATGGGATTTTTCAGTAAAGCACGCAAGCGTCATCATTTCCATAGATAATTCTATCTATACATGCTGTACTATAGTACAAATGCTGTTGTTAAATGTATTAAACACTATATATTTGTACGGGAAATATAGTCTTGTTATACTTAACTATGCTTTATATTAAGTTATATAAATAAAAGCGTCAAATAAAAATCTAAAAAAATAGAATTCACTCACAATAAAAGTACCATTTTTAATAATCATATGTTATGTACTGTTTCCAAAAATTAATATATTAGTCGCCAGCATCTATTTTCCTTTCTGCTTTTTTATACATTATCCATAATTAAAGAAAAAATCAATAAACGCATTTCATAATTTCCGAGAAAGTAATCCAAATATCAGTAAAAGTATAATTTGATTTCCATGATTCTCATAGTGTTTGATCTTTTGGAATTTTTTTCTGTAATTGCACGAAAATCAGTCATTAATAACATATATTATCCATAATAATAATATTATCCTGCAATACATATGCTAAGAAAATGACATATATTTATAATTACATAAAAATGAACGTAAGCTCTTTAAACTTTAACAACTTTACATATAAATTCCTTTATTCAGCTGTTCAACCAACATTTAAAAAAAAAAATCAGAAGCTTTGAAACGATTTAAATTTTGAACATTTTTGTTTTCAAAATCTCACATTCTGAGATATTCACCCATATATCAGAGGAATGCATTGCTTGTTAAATAGAAAATGTAGGAAATTTTGTGTCATCGTCTGTAAAATCACTTTTACAGCATTAACAGCACGATGGTAGAGAACAAACAAATAACGTTTTTTTTCCTTCTAGAAATAGACTTAAAATCGGTAGGCTTTTAGTGTGAACTAGAATCGTTCATGGGTTTTATTACTTGTATTGAAACAAAATTCTATAGTCTAATGAAACACTTTTTCGTAATAGTTTTATAATATGATAAAATTGTAACTAATACGTATGTCATATTGCTAGACGTAAAGATTTATTGCGCTCGAGAACACATTTTTGTACGCAAGTTTTTCTTACGTATTCAAAATTCACAGATATGTGATAAAATAACTTAAAAAATCTAATGAAATAAAATATTTTTTTTTTCATTAACTGAATGTTAAATTGTTATTGATTAATTAACAGAATGTTAAATTTCTATTTAAAATTCTGAACTTTACCTTCATAAATACACATTGTATAAAATTAAAAATATTATAAATTTAAATCTGAATAAATTGTATATTTGCGACCATTAAATAAATTACTACAATATGTTATACTAGCTTCCCTTGGCGACCAGTTTGGTCTCCCTTAAAATTTATGTTTGGGAAAGCATGCTAAGCATGGTATCATGTTTTTTTTTTTAATTCATAATTTAATTTATTTGGAAACCCTTAAATATAATATTAGTTAATTATAGCTAATATTAGTTTTTGTTGCATTAAAATATTTCAATTTATTGATTTTCTGTAGGCAAGTAAACCCTATTGGTTTACAATGGAAGTCTATGGGAACTTTGCGAATTATTAGAGATATCGCCAATTTGGTGTTACTTTTGGCGACTATTATTAGTCGTCAAATTTAGCGATATATCGCTATGTTGGCGACACGGCGACATTTGGCGAAAGAACAGGGTGCTACACTATGACAACCCCACCCTTATAGGTATGGAGATGCATTAAATGCTGTTCAATAACCAATGAGATACGTTTCATTCGAGCGTTGCCATTAAATAATCAACAAATAATCGCGATTTCTGTGCCACATACGATAGCGTAATATATATATATATAGAGAGATTTTTTACGCAATCCAAATATCTTGCTGAAGATTTTATAGCTTTCTTATGTTTTTTATTTCTATATTAATATTAAATATGTGAATTACGACTAAAATAACGCTGTTTCAGGGAAATGAAGTCTCATACGTCAAAAGTGATTTATTTCTATGTTTCTTACAGAAGATTTAGAAAGTCCTGACATTTAAAAGCACACAAAGTACAGAAAACTTATCTGACATGCATTTATTTAGATTTTCAAAACGAAACAAAAGAAGCTGATATAAATTAGCTTCTTTAAAAATTGTAACATTGAACGAAAATTTAATAAATAAAAAAAAATTAAAATAAATGGACCTACAATTCGCTGGATGGTCATTGCGTGGCATAAGGATATCTTGCCTCTGCTTCTGCTGATGATAAAAATTATAGGGAACTTTGTTCCTTCCGGATTTTGGAACTTTGATTGCCTGTAAAGCTTTGTGTTAGGCTTCTAGGTAAGTACTTTAATTTCCAATCTTACTTTTGCTGTCGTAGTAACAGCACGTCTTTTAGCATCTGAACGTAAAAGATAATTTTTTTTGGAAACGCGTTGTGCTTTCTTCAGTTTTATCGTGTATTTAAAAAAAATTCTTTCAACGTATCGTGTTTTCACTCGTATTTAAAACATTTGCTTGACATTTTTTTATCCGTTTAGTAGTGAAAACGATTTCATAATTAAGGCTGTTCTCAAATCCTAAAGGGCAACTTTATAACATAAGTTTAATTTATTTTTGTGCAGAAATGCATGAAACTAGCAGGTGTTGTTGTTCTGGAACTATGTAATTGAACTGTTTTTTCCCCCCTTTTTTGCAAACGCAATAGATCTTTCAGAAAATAGCGTCAAAGTGGGTGTTTTGGACCGAATTTCCGCGCGAAAGAAGAATAACCATTCAAGAAAGGGTGAAAAACGTCTTTGTCACTTGATCAAAATCTCCTATAACTCAATAGGAGAACTCATCATTTATCAAAACTGGAAAACACAGTTCGGTTCCAAATCGCTTCCATAGTTAGGCCTTCTAATGTTATAGCTTTCTGTTAAAAAACGAATTTGTAAATGTGCCAAAACGTTTTGCGCTTCTTGAGCAGAGCAGATGAGTCAAAGGAAAAGGATAAGTTAAGACAAAAATGTCATTTAAAATATTTTTTTTCCTTCACAAAAAAAATGAAAGATGTGAAGTGCATCTTTATTGCATATCTTCCTTTGTTGAATTATCTTTTTATGAAAAAAGCAATGCCCTTTCCTCGTAATCTAAATAAAAGTGATCTTAAAAATCCCGTCAATAAAAAAATTACTCCTTCCGTAAGAAATTTTTTGACAGTTACATTACACGTCAAACTGGCAATAATGATTTCAGGTGTTTCTTGTATCGAATTATCTAACTGCTTATCAAACACTCTTATGCTTGACGCCGAAATGCAAACAGAGGCGGTCTCCGTATTTCTTTTTCTTTCTTTCTTTCTTTCTATTTTTTTTTTTTAATTCATATTGACACAAGCAGAGAGTGATATCCGATCTTTTTCAGCCGTAGCTCTTTAAATGAGTTTCTTCATTTTTTAACAGTTAGCAGGTCAAGATCAAGGAATGACAATGACCCAAGAAGTGAAATCACAAGAATTCGCCTGAATTTATCTGTGTGTAGAAACATGCGATGCTGATTCTGTCACTTAAAGCGAAATAAGATGTATAAGTGGAGTTTTTTTATTTCTTTTTCTTATAATTTAAATTATTATTTAATTGTTTCAAATTTCATAAATTTACACAGAATTCTTCAAGGCTACTCGCTTTCAAATTCAAATACACTACAAAACACACTCACACACTATTGTAATGTATTATCTAAATATACTTCTTTCATTGTTATTATAATTATCTAATCTTTTTCCCAATTTATCGTTTTTTCCCAATAATAGCTTTATAAGTCTTGTGTATGAACGCTATAAAGGAATTATTGCTCTAGTGCCGCCCAATTCACACTACAATGTGTGGTACTCTAACAAAAAAAAATCCTTTGTTTAATATAGTTTATTATAGATGTATTATAATATTGAAGAATATTACAGTTTATTATATTATAGAAACAGGAAATTTAGCCCAACAAATATTTTAAGATAACTGTTAGTTCATTTACTTTCGCCCTTTTTTTTATTTTAAAACTCTGTATTCGCTCATAGATCTGACAAGTGGAGGCTCCGAGGTCGGAAATAGAGAACACAGTGACCCTTTGTTAATGATCTGCACGGCCCGGCAAAATAAAGACAGATTTCCAAAAGGGTCGGGCCAGGCCGAGCAATTTTAAAAGGAGCATACTAAGCCGATAAAATATGAACAGTTTTTAATGGACATGACTAGAGCGAGAATAAGTATAAATGTCCTGCACGAGCCGATGCTAGCCTTGATAACATCAATACAGAAGTATAATATGGCCAGCGTTAGAGATCGGCATAAAGGGTTTCATCATGTCAGAGCACGTATGAAACACGCAATATTAATAAAAAACACATAGCAAACACGGAACTATATCAGATGAAAGGAAACTCACGAAAATCCAGAACAGGTTAATATCCACGCCACATTTCATTTTCATTTAAGGCGGTTCTCAAACCCAAAGGGGCCTACTTTCTGACACATTTTTAAATTCATTTTTGTTTGAAAACAGATGAAACTGGCAGTTATTACTATTCAGAAACTATGTAATAGAAATACGTTTTCAAATTTTTGATAAATGCAAAAGATCTTTCAGAAAACACTGTTAAAGAATCCCCGACACGGCAGCTGAGAAAGACGAAAGTCGTCAGGAGACCAGAATTGGAAACTCAATGAGCAATTTATTTATTAAAAAAAAAAAAAAAAAAATGCAAAACTAGCATTGATTCGAAATCGCTTCAATAGTCAGACCAGAGAATTTTATGCTTTAAAATGAGTCAAAAATGTGTCAGAAAGTTTCGCGTTGTTGAGCAGGGAACTTGGGAATCTCCTGCCAGATTGGGAGGAAACTTGCATTTTTTTCTACATAGTTGAGCCGGGGTGGAACTGGACTTAACTGTGGTCAAGACGTGTGAGATAAGCAATCTGATTAGTAAAAATAATAGTAATTGAGATAATGAACTTCTGTTATAAGAATCTTTGGAAATATACTTTAATAAATTACAGAAAAATAATTTCAAAACTCTATTTTTTTTTTTTTTTTTTTTTTTTTTATTATACAGCTTCACAAGTTAATAATATAGATATTCTAAGAGCAAGAGTCTTAGGTGATCATTAATGTTTCTGTTCTGTATTCTATGGTTTGCAAAAGTATAGTACTAATCTAAAATATGTCCAACATATAGTAATCTAAAATATACCGAACATATTGTAACTAATCTAAATTTTTCCAATAAATAGGATTCAGTATTTTTTATAAGAATCGTAATTGTGTGTCTAAAAAAAATTGAATTTTTTGCAGAAATTGTGTCGGGCCGGGCCGGGACGGCCCTGATTTCATTGATTTTGCACGGACTGGTCATGTTTTCACTGATTTTTGAACGGTCTGTGCCGTGAATTGCAAAATTATAAACGGTCCGGGCCTGGCAATTTACGCCCGTGCAGACATCTACCCTTTGTATATCGATAGAGTATAGTCAATAGATAAACATATGAAAGTCATAAAGTGCGATGGCCAGGTGGTCTTGGAAAAACAACAACCAAAATTGCGCATCATTTACGCTTACATAGGTAATAGGATAAATTGTACTCGTTTCCGACCGGTTGTGTTGCTCGATTGGTCAGACTTTAGGATGTATGGGTTTTTTTAGTGTGAGTTCGAATCCGAACCAAATTATTGCTTCTAAACAAAATAGTGATGAATTATTTTCAAGCCACTATAAAATGATACAAATAATTATCAAAATTGAGGTAAATAATTAATAGAAACATGTTTTGGGGCACATACATATTTAGTAAGTTGGTTCGTTGCAGACAGAATTTTAATTATAAATTTAGCATTTTTATGGATTTAAGGAATAGGAAATGTGTGAAAAAAAGGAAGTGAAAAAAAAAAAGTGGTGTGTACGCAGTTTGTTTTTGTTTAGTCGATATATGTTTATTTTATTTACTGTTTTTACACGAGTTAACTTCTCTTTTCCTCAGAGAAATGGATTAAAATGCGGTTTATAAAATACGCCAAACTATTTCATTTTAATTTTTTTCATTACTCTAATAATTAAAAAAAATTAAAACATTTATTCTAATTTTAAATATAAAATTCTGAGATTTGTAAGAAGTCATGCATTCAAAATTTAACAAGCAAATTTTTAAAATCATGACATTTTCAAATTATTAAGATAACAAAAAAATTTTCAACAAAATCGCATGCCGTATTTTATGTTACTGCATTTTAATTTATTACCGTATCGCATCTTATGTACCGTATTTTAATTAATTTAGTGTAAAAAAAATAGAATTTTATTCAAGTAAAAAAACTGTGAACAATTGTAAATAAAAGGGCAAAACTGCCGATTGAACAAATGCAAACTGGCGAACGACGCACATTTTATTTTACTTCTGACTTTTCATTAAATCCATAAAAATATAAAATTTCATATAACTCTCGCTCTATAAATATGCAAATTAATATATATGAGTATATAGGCGTAAAAATATGTTTTTATTTATATTTGTCCCCAAGTTAAATAATTATGCACATACTTTTAATTGTGATTTGAAAGTAATTAATGAGTATTTTGTCTGGAAGTAATAGCTTGAACGCGAATCGAACTCACACACACACACAAACAAGTCGTTCTAAAGTCGGGTGCGCTACCAAGTGAGCAATATAGCCGGACAGAAAAGTGGTCCTATTATATACATAAGCGTAAATGATACTCAGTGGCATGTTTTCCAAGACATCGCCCCCCCCCCCCCTGACTATTGTATTTTATAACTTGCATATGTTTACCTATTGATTATACTCTGCCGATACACAAACGATCACCGCATTCTCAGTTTCCGACTCCGAAACCTCCCCCTTTGAGAAAGCACAATAATTCAATAAGTAAAACTTTTCCATCTTTAGTCAGCTAGATCTGGGGTTGGACTAAATTCATCGCGCATTACTTTGGTTTGTAAGTTTTGATGTCCCATTACTTTTATTATTATTATTATCTCGTTAATGCCCATGGGGGGAGGGAATCATAACTAATTAATATAATTTATTAATTACGATTAAATAAGGTAAAAGTATCTCAAATGAGGTATCTTTTTGATCTAAGACTTAAAAAAAAAAATTATGTTTCAGTGCCATTGACTGACTTTTTTTTTTTTCACTTTTTCAACGTGATCATAATATTCATGGTAGGCACTAACGGGTAAAGATGAATGTTTCATGCTATTTCAGAAATAACGATGCTCAATTTAAAACACGCAAAGACTAAAACAGGTATGAGAAGAATGTTGATTGCTTTCAGATGCTTGCTTGATCAGATGCTATAACCACTTGATCGGACTTTTTCAGATTGCTTGATCAGATGCTATAACCACTGCAAAATTATGACGATGTGGGTGAACGAGCTGATTTACCATTTAAGCAGTTTAAACTTCTTTAATCAGTGTTAAATTGTGACGATGTAAGCGAATGTTCTGATTTATATCATTACCGTTCGTTTTATTCTGCGGTTATTATTTACCCATTGGAAAAACGCATCGTTCAAATAGCATAATATTCAAATTTGCAATAGTGAAAGAGAGACAAGTCGGAAATTGTACGTCATTCGTGGCAAATGAGATGCGTTCGTACTATAACTAGTTTTCTAAATATTCAGATCTTGGTGCAATAGCTGTTGCACTCTTATGCAAAAATGCATGAATACAAAATTTATTACGATTATATATATTAAATTCAATAATACGGAAATAATAGGACTCCATCTTAAATAGGACGTAATCACCATGACAACCTAGAATCACTACCTATCATCAATTAATTACGTATGATAGGATTTAATAGAATGAGGAAAACTTTTATTAATACCTTTTTAAGTTTTGATTCGATGTTCATAAAATTTGAAATGTATCCACAAATTTCTGAAACGATTATATATATTAATTTCAATCCATTCGGTTAGGTAGTTTTTGCGGTATTATATGCGAACAGACGGACTGATCAGACGACGGCTATAGGTGCTACGTATTTATATAATTACGAACGCACCTAAAAATAAGAAAAAATTGGGCTTTAAGGCTCCTGTCCCTGCCTGTGAAGACACTCACGAGCTAATGCTAATCCTATGGGGAGGGATTTTTTTAATATCTCGTTTGTATTTCGACATTTTCAAATTTTTTTTTTTTTTTGCATTGATAGCCGAGGTCCGTCTCTATATCGCACCTTTTTTACTTTTTCGATTTTAGTTGCTGAAATTTTTTAGAATGACACTTTCATTTTCAGAACCGGTTTTGAAAGGGAAAGTAACTTTATTAAACTGTGACTTTATTAAATACTGACAGGAGCCTTAAGAGTCTTGCTCAGACTATATAGCGGCGTGGGAACAAATATTATTTCCTTATTATTGTTTTAACTATTTAGAAAAAATCTTGACTTCAAATAATAGAGAATTAATGGTTAAGTTTCGCTCAAATCCAAATTGACTACTTCCTGACACATTTTTTATTTGTTTTTGCTTAAAAACGCATGAAAATTTCAGATGCCCTTTTTCAGAAACTACATTCGACGAAATCGTTTTTTCTATTTTTCGGTTAATGTAGAGGATTTTTAAAAAGTATTATCAAAGTTGGTGTTTTCCACCATATTTCCGGACGTGACAGCGAGGAAAAGGAAAAAGACACCGCTGTCATGAGACAAAAATACTTTATAATTCAAGATGTAATTCATTTATCGAAAAATGAAAAAAATAATGTTCGATTACAAACCATTCCAATAGTCATGCATGGAAGTGTCGAACTTTTATGTGTAAAAATGAGTCCGTGAGTTGCTGTTGAGCGGACATTTTTTTTATTTATTTTTAAGAATTCTATTTTAACTGCCACTTCGCTTATTTTCTGACACATTCCGTCATTTTCGTCCGTAAATACATAAAATTTGCAATTCCTTTTCAAAAACCAAGAAATCGAAGTGTTTTTTTTTTTTTTGTTGTTTTTTTTTTTTTTTTTTTTTTAAGTAAAGGGACTTTTTCTGAAAATTGTGTTGGAGATTTAAATTAATTTTCAGAGTAGGGAAATTGTTGAAAGATCGTAATTGGGGAGCAATCGACATTGAAAAACATTGTTCCATTTTGAAGCATTTAAATAAGTAGCATCAATAAATTTCATGCTTTTGCGGATACAAATGACTACAAGCAATTTTATTTCTTTCTATTCTTTTCTTTTCTTTTTTTTTTCTTTGGCGGTTCTATCAATAATTTCGTCCAAAGATTAAAGTTATTTGGCGGATGTTGTTCAAGGTAAACAGTCGTCTTTCTATCCAAATATATTTATTTCTGGCTCAAGCTCTAGATACTCCGATTTTGTGAATTATGTACCATAGATTATTTGAGGAAATAGAGAATTATCAGAAAAGCGTATGCGTTATCAGCGATGAGAAGTGCATACATATACGAGAGAAAAAGTTAAGTTTACAAATACGTCAAACAACAATTCACATAAGTACTTCATATCGAAATTATTATATTTCATTTCCTGTCTACCCTTGATTTTTTGCGATAAAAGAAACTAGAATTATCCTAATAATTTTTGCTAAATAAATATTTACTCCAAAATACAGTCGAGTCTCTATATAACGAAATCCATTGTTCTAGTAAAGAATTCGTTATATAGAGAAATTCGCTATATAGAGAATGAGTAAAAATTCCTATTTAATGTGTAAATTTTGAACAAAATTATTTTTGAGGTATTTAATTAGAATTTGAAACGTTTAACTATAAATTTTACCTAATATTGTATTTCTTAATTATTTAAACAGTTTCAAAAAAGAGAACAGACATTTATTTGAAAGCATAATAAAAATCACATAAGGGAAACTTACATTAATTTTAGACGAAGAAATCTGTAATTTTTCGCTGTTTTGATTTCAAAATTGTTACACTCTCGAAAAAATGTTCACACTTTAGCAAGGAATGAAAAATTGTATCTGGAACATTTTCCTAAATTTGAATTCTCATTCACCTTAAATTTCAATTACCTCTCTGATCCCGCTCTTATATGTGTAACAATCCAATTGACACTATTTTAAGAACAACTTGTTGGAAGGTGTGTGGGGAGGGGGGGGGGGGGGGAGGGAGATGCATTCGTTGGGCATAAAAAACAAGGAGATACAATGTACAAAAGTAAGATAAAAAACTCAGCACTGAATGATAAATCACGAATCAATGATGGAAAATTGATTCCATGTAATTTGGAAGCTTTTTTAAAACAATAAATGAAGAACATTTTATGAAAAAATTCGTTAAATGGAGGCAGATAATTCGCTATATGGAGACTGTTTTTAATGAGATCACGGGAAAAAGGGAATGGATCCTACTAAAAATCCGTTATATAGAGAAATTCGATGTATGGAGTCTCGTTATAGAGAGATTCGACTGTACTTATTTGATGTTTTAAAATACAGGGTGTTAATAAAAGAATGTCCCAGTTATAAATTTTAATAGTGTCAGCTGTAAGCATTGTAGAGTGTTTGTTCAAGGTCACATTTAAAGAGTAACTCAAACAGCTTTAAATAAGCGCATGCGCGAGCACTGCTTTGTTATTGACTGGCTTGCAGTGTCACATACGAAAAATGGCGACTCTTGAGTGTAAAGCGTTATTGCTGGGCTGGGAATGGAAAGGTTTTTTTTCTTTTTTATTTCGAATTTTAATAAATGTTAACTTCCTTTTTTTGAGTCATCTAGTGAGTGTTTGGAAAATAAAACAATTAATATTGATTTTTTCTGAATTATTTGAGCATTTTAAATAATTTTTTGCTTTTAAAATTTTTTAATTTTACTTATACCTGTGCTAAATTTTTTAAATTGCTGAATTTAAAAATATTCGGATTTTTCAATTTTATTTAAATAATTTTTCTTGAATATTTTTAATTTGATTTTAAAATATTTTTCTAATTATTTAAAAATTAAATGTAATGGTGCTGCCATTTATGTAAGGATTTAATAATTATAAATTAGCAATTTGATTTATTAATTTAAGGACAAAGTGTTTTAAAAGAGATACGTAATCTTTTGTCCAATCTGCGATCACTCTTATCCACTTGTTTTTTATAAGCCACTTATATAGAAAGCTTAGAAGTAATTACTTCAGCCATTTTTATTACTGTGGTTGATCACGAAATCGTCATTTAACGGCGCTAAAAACGGACAGGCAATTTTTTTGTGGCAGAAAGCCCGACACTTCATAAAAGTCAAAGCATCACAATTCGGTGAATTCTGGTTGCAGAAGAATAGGATTTTTTTACTTTTGTGCTTGTCAGAGATAGGAAAATATTTTTCTAAATACATAGCTTATAGAACAGAGGGACAGTATAAAAACTTAAAAGGTGTCACTTTTTTAAAAAAATTTTGGCAAGTCTATTTCATCAATATAATCTTAATATGAACGTTTATGCAATCTGCATTACCTACATATTTCTATCATTTTTACGGTTAAAAAGTTAACTTAGTTTTAATATTGTTGTGACACCCTCTATATGATAATAAGGAAGTAAAAGTTTGATGGAATTCGTCTTGGCATGTGAGTGTTTTATGCCAAACTCCTCTCGCGTGTTACACAACCATTTACTTGTGGGGTATGCAACACATAATTATCTGTTTGTAAAACAATATGCTTTACTGAGTGCTCCATTTAAAGTGCCCATTAGATGTCATCCGAAAAAGACACGAGATGGCAGTGCTATGGATATTTGCAGCAATCATCCTATTTAATTAGACAGATTCAAATACGCAAGAGAAGATAAAGGAAATTTGTGAATTCAGCTTTTTTACCTTTGTTCTTGACTTTTAGATAACTTTAGCAGGCTCTAATTTTCTTCAGTCAATGGACTGGCACTGGCCAAGCCGAGTCGCACAAATTTGTCGTGCGTAATCCATTGTTTAAGGATTATTCTTTCTCCTGTGTGGATTTTACGTCCTACAATATTTTTACTAATTCAATTCTTATTTTTACTTTTTTGTAGTGTATCAAGCATTTATTCAAGATCGTATGTTTCAATTAAAAAGTGTTTTTTTGAACGACCGAATCTTTGCTGGTGAAAGGTAGCTCACATAACCACCATTTATATTGAAATAAAAACGCATAAAATATTTCAGGTGACTACATCATCACGGAAGAATTATCGTCGAGCGCTTACCAAAAAAAAAGGTAAGAGAAAACATTTTATATTCTACTATTGTGATAAATATATAAGTGTGCATCACACACGGATGTTTGGCGTAACCGTTAAACTACGAACTCATTCCTTCAGTTTTTCTCATAGATTATGAGACTGAACATAAGGGGAAAATAAATAACATCCAATGATAATTTTAATTATTTGCTTGTGATAAAATGAAAAAGATGCACACATAATATATGAATATGATGCTTATTGAAATATATATGAAAATAAATATGCATAAACGAAAGTTGATACTGTTTATAAATATCAAAACTGCAACGTGTGATATTATAAAAATATTATATAAGTATATTATTGATTATTTATATATATATATATATATATTAAGATACTGAGAAAGTTATTAAAACTTCTTATATACAACACTGAATTATATTATAAGATTGTAATCAACCTGAATATCACACTATGGCTGCCGCGAAAGAAATTACAGCAGCCGAAAAACTAAATGACAGTAATTATAATAATTGGCGCTTCAAGTTAGAAAATTTATTAATTAAAGACGACTTGTTTAAACATGTAAAAGAAACACCACCCATCACCCCTGACGATAATTATACAAAAAAGGCCGCTAAGGCGGAAGCCATCATTTGCTTGTGCATTAATGACACGCAAATCGTGCATATTAGAAATCTGACATCCCCAAAAGATATATGGGAGAAATTAAAAAACGTTTATCAAAGGGCGAATTTATCGTCAAAGTTGTTTCTCTTGAGGAAACTTTACTCCCAAAGATTAAACGAAGAGGTGGGGGGGGGGGTATATTTGCATGTCAACAATATTTTGACGATCCGCGATAAACTCGTTGCTAAACGGAGAGCTAATAAATGATTCACACATAGTGGCAATCATGCTATGCATCTTACCTCAGTCTTACGCACCTCTTATAACAAGATGGAGGCGAGGGACGGGAAAGATCTAGATCTTGATTTTGTTAAAAATAAGTTAATTGACGAATATTCACACAGAATTGAAAATAAAAACTCTAACACACATTCCAAAGATACCGCATATAAAATAATAAATAATGGAAGCAAAAAGTACTGCTTTTACTGTCAACGGGATTCACATACCCGTTCCGAATGTTATAAACTAAAAAATAAACAGAAAAATAACTATCAGAAATACGACAATAATAACAGAAATAAATTCTTTAATAGCAGTGCCAACTTCAAAGCCAACTCTGGAAAACCCAAAAATCAATGTAGTGGTAAAAACGACTTTAGCAGATAACTTTAGCAGGCCCCAATTTTCTTCAGTCAATGGACTGGCACTGGCCAAGCCGAGTCGCACAAATTTGTCGTGCGTAATCCATTGTTGTAAGGATTATTCTTTCTCCTGTGTGGATTTTACGTCGTACAATATTTTTACTGATTCAATTCTTATTTTTACTTTTTTGTAGTGTATCAAGCATTAATTAAAAATCGTATGTTTCAATTAAAAGGTGTTTTTTTCCACGACCGACTGACTCTTCGCTGGTGAAAAGTAGCTCACATAACCACTATTTATATTGAAATAAAAACACATAAAATATTTCAGGTGACTACATCATCACGGAAGAATTATCGTCGAGCGCTTACTAAAAAAAAAGATAAGAGAAAACATTTTATATTATACTATTGTGATAAATGTATAAGTGTACATCACACATGGGTGTTTGGCGTAAGCCGTTAAACTATGAACTCATACCTTCTGTTTTTCTCATAATAATAAGGAAGTAAAAGTTAGTGACTGCCAGTGCCCGATTAACCTGTGAAATTAGTGGAAGCACAGTACTGTTTTTGGAGCCCCTTTTGATTCGAGAAAATTTTTCTGAATCTTATATATGTATAAACTCATCAATTCTTCAAGTATTATTCCAGGAGCAAGCTCGCATATATTTAATTAAACTGCTCTTTTTTTAGGTTCTATATATATACTTTATATAGAGCATATTATAGTATATGCTCAGTTACCCTGGTGGCTTCTACTTATAACCAGCACATCAGTATTGTCATAGGATCGGTTAAAAAGTTATTGATCACATTCAGATTTTTCCTGAAGTAATGTGTATATTCTCTTGCATTAGTCAAACTTTCTACCCCAAAAAAATTTAAATGTAAAAAAATAAAATCAGAAATTGAGATCCCATTTTATAGTCATTTTGGGCCCTCTTTTAAATTTTGAAGGAGGAGCACATGCTTCACTTTCCTTTTGGGTAATCAGGCCCTGGTTACTGCAATCATTTCTATATCGATTATGTCGAAAGGTTACATTAGGCATTCCGCATCATTGTCCCACACAGTAATGAAAACGGGGAAAAAGCACAATAAAATCTTCTGGCGATTTGTCTGCTAGCACATTTTGTTGCAAATTAATAGAAAAGTGTACCTTAAAATATGTTTTCCCTGGATGTATAGAGCAAAAACAGCTATAATCATGCAGCTTTTTACAGAAAAATATGCTAGCAGTTAAATTGCCAGAAGATTCTGTTTCGTTGATCTCTGTTTTTTTCTTCTTTTTTTATTACAAAAGAATTTTGCTTAGCATTAGCGAGCTCTCGAATATCACATTTATTGAATTATTCTGAAATTTAATTTAACTTAAAAAAACGATTATGTATTTCTAAAACAGAATTTTGTTTTTAAAAGGCCTTTCAAATTTCCGGTTTCTTGATAACTAGAATTAGAATAGTCATATCTCAGTAATTCACTGTATTCACATACTTTCCGTAATTACGAAAAGTTTTTATATTCTCTTTTCAAAATGGAAATTAAAAAGACTTAAATATAACTACTTTACTTTTCTTAAATGTTGTGAGAAAAAGATAACCTTGAAGAAATGACATTTAAAGTATTTAAAATAGTTTTTAAAATTTCCAAAGAGTACTTTATTTCGAATGCTTAGAAAAATTATGTTTCATTGAGAAATAATTTTTATTTTCCATTTTGCTAGCATATCATTATGCTTTTGAAATTTCATTAATTTACAATATTCCGGTGAAGGAAAGCTGTTTCCATTCAAATTGTGAGAATTTATTTAAAATAACTCAAGAAAATGTATTATTTGTTAGCTCACTTATTTAAGAATTCACAGTGCGTACGCGCTATTATAACTAGAATCGAAGTTTCTGTCTGAAGAGGTTTTACAATAGTTAAACCTTTGCCTTTATAAGAAAAAGCTTTTTGTTTTCTTTTTTCTTAGAAAACTCCAAGATATAAAGAATTTTTAAATAATGTATTATGTATATATATATATATATATATATATATATATATATATATATATATAATGTATATATTACGCTTAAGGTTTTAAAAAGTTAACTCAATAGACTTATTCAAAATGTAGAGAGATAAAAATAAATAAAAACACGTGCGAATTGGAAATTTTTGCAATGTCTTTGTTACAATCAACGCCAGGTGAGCAGATAATCTTTGGCTTATTACATACACAGGGAATCCCTTTTTATAATTATTCAATAGCTAATTCTTAATCAGTTAGTTTTAGAGGTATAGTTAAAAAAAAAAGCTTCAAATCTTTTTGTTTATCATATGAAAATATATTTACGTCAAAAGAGTAGCTTTTTAAAAAAGTCACCAAATTAAAAAAAATTTTTGGGTTCCTATATACATATATATACTCTATCCCGTTTCTATATTTTACATTAAAAAAATATTTCTCCATGCTTTAATTAATTAAACAGAAGAAAATTTTTTTGAATTTCATTTCTCTTACGACCAAGACTTACTGAGCTCTGATACTTTGAGTTTTATAGAAAAACGTTAGTTTTAAAGATATAGTTTCAATAATAATAAAAAAAAAATGCTTTAAATCTTTTTCGTTATCGTATGAAAGTATATTTCCGTCAAAAGAGTTGCTTTTTAAAAAAGTCACCAAATTTTTTTAAAAAATCCTAGTTCCTATATACATATATATATATATATATCCTATCCTATGTCCTGCCCCGTTCCTATATTTTATATTTTAAAAAAATCTTTCTCCATACCTTAATTAATTAAACGGAAGAGAGTTTTTCAGAATTTTATTCCTCTACGACCAAGACTTACCGAACTATAATACTTTGAGTTTTATAGAAAACCGTTCGTTTTAGAGGTATAGTTCCAATTAAAAAAAAATATATATATTCAAATCTTTTTCTTTATCATATGAAAATATATTTCCGTCAAAAGAGTTACTTTTAAAAAAAGTCACCAAATTTTAAAAATATTACATATATATATATATATCCTATCCTATGCCCTGCCCCGTCCCTATATTTTACATTTAAAAAAAAAAATCTTTCTCCATGCCTTAATTAATTAAACGGAAGAAAATTTTTTAGAATTTTATTCCTCTACGACCAAGACTTACCGAACTATAATACTTTGAGTTTTATAGAAAACCGCTAGTTTTAGAGGTATAGTTCCAATAAAATATATATATATATATATATATATATATATCATCATCATCATCAACCGTTTTCAATCCACTGCTGGATGTAGGTCTCCCCCAGATTTTTCCATTGTTTCCTGTCTAGTGCTTTAGTCATCCAATTTACACCGGCTACTTTTCTGATTTCACCACTCCATCTTACTTGAGGTCGTCTTCTTGGCCGTTTTACATCTCTGGGATACCACTGTAGGGTGTTTGTGCTCCATCTATTGTCTTGTCTTCTTGCGATGTGCCCAGCCCATTTCCATTTTAGCCGTTTAATTCTTTCAATGATGTTAAAAACTTTTGTCTGACTTCTTATCCAGGTTATTCTTTTTCTGTCTCTTCTAGTTATACCTAGCATACATCTTTCCATACTTCTCTGTGTTGTTTGTAATCTTTGTACCATCCGTTTTGTTAGCGTCCATGTTTCTGCTCCATAAGTTAGGACAGGCAAAACACATTGGTTAAATACCTTTCTTTTCAAACACAGGGGCATGCTACT
The DNA here is from genome assembly GCA_963932465.1 of Maratus speciosus. Classification (NCBI taxonomy): domain Eukaryota; kingdom Metazoa; phylum Arthropoda; class Arachnida; order Araneae; family Salticidae; genus Maratus; species Maratus speciosus. The sequence goes on from OZ010789.1 coordinate 466,203,037, forward strand.
CTTCAGAATAATATTGTTCTTCCCAAAAGCACTCCATCCATTTCTTATTCTTCTATTGATTTCATTCATGATACTATTATCAGATGATATTTCTTGCCCAAGGTACACATAACTTTGCACTTCTTTAATTTCAGTGTTGTTGTAGACGATTTTCTTTTTTGATGCAAATGAATTGAACATCACCTTAGTCTTTTCCAAGTTTATTTTTAATCCCACATTAATGCTAGCTTCTGCCAAATCTTTTAGCATATTTTCCAATTCTTCAGGACTGTTACTGAAAATTAAAATGTCGCCAGAGATGACTTAAATATTCCCCATTTATTCTAATCCCTTTGTTTTCCCAATGCAGCTTCTTGAAAATATTTTCTAAGGCAGCAGTAAAAAGCTTAGGCGAAATGGTGTCTCCTTGTCTTACCCCTCTTCCAAGCTTGATCTTTGCTTTTCCTTTGTCCAAGCGGGTGGTTGCTGTTACTTTCTTGTAAATCTTCTTTATAATATTGGTGTAAGGTTTGTATATACCAATGTCCTCCTGAGATTCTACTACTGCTGATGTGTAGACCGAATCAAATGCTTTTTCATAATCAATAAAGGCAAGGCAAAGAGGTAAATTATATTCCTTATGTTTTTCTATGAGTTCCCTTACCGTTTGGATATGATCCATTGTGCTGAATCCACTTCGGAATCCTGCTTGTTCTCTAGGTTGAGCTGAGTCCAGAGCTGATTCAAGTCTTGTCGTTAAAACTTTGGTGAAAATTTTATAAATCACTTACATTAAGCTGATTGGACGGTAGTTTTTAATGTTTTCCTTCTCTCCTTTCTTGTAAAGTAGCACCATCACAGCATTATTCCAATCTTCTGGTACATCTGACTTCTGGAGACATTTGGAAAACAGTAAGGATAGCATTTTTGCAAATTCTTCTCCTGCTTCTTTGATAAGGTCGATTGTAATTCCATCTTCTCCGGGGCATTTACCTTTTTTCATAAATTTAATGGCTTGTAAAACTGGGATTATGGCATCGGTTTCTGTTAAGTTTTCTCGTGGATCACATAAGTTGATTTCCCTCTGATCTTCACATTTATATAAATCGTTATAGAATTTTTCGACAATGTGTATTATTTCTTCATTGATTTTGGTGATTGTTCCATCTGCCCTCTTTAGTGCAAAAATACCTTTTCTTCCAACACAAAGTTTTCGCCTAGCTGATTTTAAACTTTTGTTATCTTCTAGAATTTTCTTGACAAGATCAGAGTTAAATTTTCTGATATCTTCTGTAACACATTTTCTTACCGTTTTACATAATTCAGCATATTCAACTCTTGATTTAGGATCGTTTTTCTTCATTTTAAATTCTCTGCGTTTCTTCATCAATCTTCTTGTTTCTTCTGTTATTTTCTTTGTCTGCTTTACTTGTGCATCGCCGGCTATCTTCTTTGCAATATCTTGTGGAGTACTGGTTAGTTTCTTGTTCACTACCGTAACATCTTGCTCTTCTTCTAAAGCTGATTAAAGTACTTGGAAACGGTTTTTAAGTTCCAAATGAAATTCTTCTTTATGTTTCTGGAGATTTATTATATCGATTGATTTCTTTGAGTGTTGCAAAAGCTTCATTCTTTCCACTTTAGTATTTAACAGCAGTTTGCATCTAACCAACCTGTGATCACTTCCTGTATTGAAGTTATTGAGAACGCTGCAATCCTGAATAATATGTTTTTTGTTTGTTAAGATGTAGTCGATTTCACTTGTTGAGCCATTTGCACAACGCCATGTCCATTTTCTTTGTGGCTTTTTCTTGAAAAATGAATTCATGATATACAACTGTTCACATTCTGCAAACTCAATCAATCTGTTTCCTCTTTCATTTCGCACCCCATATCCATGATTTCCTACTGATAACTCACCTTTCTCTTTTTCCCCAATTCTAGCATTCCAGTCTCCCATTATTAATTTTATGTAGCATTTTCCCTTTTGATGCATTGAAGCTACTTCTTCATAGAAATCCTCAACTTCTTCATCAGTATAGCTTACTGTTGGTGCATAAACTTGGGTAATTTGCAGCTTGTATCTTCTGGACACTTGTATTACTAACCTTGCAACTCTATCTGATGCACTATCATATTCTACGATGTGATTCTTCCACCTTTTATGAATCAGAAATCCTACACCGCTTGTTCTTCCATCTTCTGTGCCTCTGTAGTATAATACATGTCCGCTGGCAAGATCTATCTTCTCTTCTCCTTTTCTTCTTACTTCACATAATCCTAGGATGTCCCAGTTGATTCTTTCTAATTCTTCTTCAAGTTCCTGAAAACGATTTTCCGAAGATAGGGATCGTCCATTATACATAGCCAAGGTCATCAACTTATGGCAGCCTAGCCGAGCCCGGTTATTCTTAGCACCCTCTGTCTTCATGTCTTTCTGATCGCTGCCGTAACCAGGAACATTCAGACCGCCGGGAATTAAGGGCCGTGATTTATTTTGTGAATTCATGGTAAAATAAGGGGGGTAGGTGGCCAAATTCCTCCACGCTGGCCAAACGGGTTGGAGGAAGCCCATCCGCGTTCGTTCCCCATCCACTAGGCAAGGGTACTAACAGGCTGTACCGGTGGAAGGTGCGGATTGGACATTAAGTCTCCGCTCCCAGTCGATTCCTTTAAGTCCTCCTCGAAGGCAATTAAAGGGTCTTCTCCTGGTTAATAAGCAGAGGCTATTAAACAGCCCATATATATATATATATATATTCAAATCTTTTTCTTTATCATATGAAAATATATTTACGTCAAAAGAGTTACTTTTAAAAAAAGTCACCAAATTAAAAACATTTGCTAGTTCCTGTATACATATGAATATATATATATATATATATATATATATATATATATATATATATATATATATATATATAGATAGATATATATATATATATATACCTTATCCTATACAATATCCCGTTCCTATATTATACATTAAATAAAAAAAATCTTTCTCCATGCTTTAATAATTAAACAGAAGAGAATTTTTTAGAATTTCATTCTCCTACAACCAAAAGCACTGAGCAATGAAATTTTCAGTTTGGAGGAACTAGAGATGCATTTATATATACATACATACATATATATATATATATATATATGTGTGTGTGTGTGTGTGTGTGTGTATATTTTAAATAAAAAACTGGCAACCCTGTCCCAGACACACTAGAAAATAAATATAGAAAAGTGCGAACCCTTTAGAGGGGCGCAGATTGTTTAATTTGTAGATAAAGAGACTGTAAAAACACGTCCTTATTTTCTTTATTCTATTCCGGTGTTGTGGAGAAAGTGAAAAAAAATTACATTATCGCTGAGCCATCTCAAAATCAGTGCAAATTATGAAGGTAAGAACTAAGAACGTACTTCCGCTGTCTCTTGTTTTCTCGCCCAGGTTCTATCACAAGTATAAACATTCATCTGATATATGAGAGGAATAGGAAGCGAGGAGATAAAGTTGCTAAATTTGAATGTCGCCAAGAAGTATGATTTAAAACTATTATTTGTTCTTTTGTGAAACAAGAAAGTTGAGGAAGGCTTTATTATTTGTTAAGGTATGCTTTTCTTATGTCAGAGGTTTTGGCGCCATCGTTCGAAGAAAGTAATTAATGTCTCGGAAAGAACTGGCTCTTAAAAGGTGATATTTAGGAGATAATGTAGTCCGAGACACAAAATTTATTTTTATTATTTATAAATACTCTTTATCCTTTCCTTTTCTTTACACGCAAATTTATATATAAATTTATTTTATATATAAATTTATTTTCAAAAAATTATTTAATTAAATTTTAGTTTAAAAATTAAAAATAATTAATTTTACTCATATAAAAAATTGATATGTCATCTGAAAAAATATTAAAAATCTGAAAAAATATTTTTGAATGCAGAAAAGAGCAAATACCAATTTGTCTTTAGGGTTTACAAAAGTATTTATCTTAAAATATTAATATTTTTTAAAGAAGAAAGACGCGTTTTTATTACTTTTACATCAAGAATCATATTTTCAAAATTTTCTATTGAAAAAAAAAATCTTTAAGATCACTTAATCGCTATTTATAGCTGAAAATAACTGTACGAAGTTTCACAACTTTAATACACGAATTTAAAAAGGACGAATCTTGAAAAATACTTTCTGAGATAAGTGGGCATAAACCCTGAAGAATGCCAGATTGTGAAACATAAAACATAAAAATCATCGTATGAAGAACCCAAACTGTGATTTTTTGTTCCACTCGCTCCCTTCTCCCTTACAAAATGAATTTATAAAGAGAAATTTTCAACCCATTTAACTTAATTTTTATTTTAAATGTGAAATAATTGTTAGGAAGTATAAATTAATCTTAAGATTTTTAGTTTTGTTTCTTTAGAAATCGACCTATGCTAATCACTTCGTTTTTAGTCATATATCTATCTATCTATCTATTGGATTTTTATTATCTATTTTCTGTTATTTTTGTGTTATAAGGAGCTAAATTTTGTCATTTTAGGCTTAATGCCGGCAAAATTGGATGAAATAACTCACCTTCTATCAATGAACTCACAAGCTCCTCTGAAGATTCCGTGGGTTATTCATAGTTTCTTATTTTACATACTGGTTTCCTATGTTCATTTCTAATTCATCTTTAGAACTTTACCAATTTATTCATATATTTGTGATTTCAAATTTATTATATAATATACATACATACATATATATATATATATATATGTGTGTGTGTGTGTGTGTATATAACCATTAATTAAGCATCACCGACCATCATCAAAAACTGCAATATTGTGAATGATTGACTACACGCCATAAACCAACAATATAGAACTGCATGTGTAAAATAAAGTACCGTATACCTAATTACAAGAATTAACATGGAAGAAAAAAAGAAGAATATGGATTCCGAAAAAATTGAAAAACTTATATATTGAATTACGTTTTCAAGAGCACAGAATTCAATGATATAAGAAAATCGGTTGTTTTCTGTGGGAAAAAAGCTATAAGTTGAAAAATTTTTTCCCCTATACTCAAACAACCAATATAATCAAAATAATAGTTTCAAGATGAATACAGAACATTATCAAATGGCATGAAATGGGAAAAAAAAAAAAAAAAAAAAACTACAACCCATTAAATATCTAATTTATAGCAATAGAAATCCCACAAAACATACCGTATTAATTCCCAGTAGATTTTCAAAATATATTCCCGCAATATTGGATGACTAAAGCACTAGACAGAAAACATTGGAAAAATTTGGGGGAGACCTACACCCAGCAGTGGATTGAAAACGGTTGATGATGATGATGATGATGATGATGATATATATATATATATATATATATTATATATATATATATATAATGGAACTTGTCATCACGATAATGTCAGAAATAATTAACCTATTCTAACCGAATTGGGGCAGTAAATTGGCCTGTCACTGTCTTAATGAAGTATGTTGCTGTTATAGTTCGTTTGCAGGGGCACAAAAACAACAGAAAACTTGTCAAAACTTTATCACGAAAACTTTCGAATTCAAAAAACAATTCAAACCTAATTGGGACAGTGTTGATCTCGCACGTATTTTGAATGAATTCGTAGGCAAGTGTCGTTCTGGCGCCCCTAACCAATCGCCTAATGGATCTATCTGTTCAAAGCAAAGTGTATAAAATTAGCGACTAAATCTTTATTTTGGTTTGTCTGATTCCATGACATTTCCCCCCCAAATTTCGAACGACAAACCAAATCTCCTTTTGGCTCCCTTTTCCACTAAAAAAAAAATAAATAATAATAATAATAAAATTAAAATTTTCGAAATTGTTTACTTTAAAACCTTTGGTGAAACCAAGAATCTAGCTGCATCACTATAAAAAGCAATATCTATAAAACCGACAACAGGCAAAAAAAAATGTAAAGCTTGTAACAGTTGCATTTTTAAGGTTTGTAATTTCGTTTTCTGATTTAACATAATAAATATAATTGGAACCTCAAAACAGAAAAAACAATTTTTCATATAAAACACATTCGTCCAATGCTATTTATTATGAAGTAAAAGTAATTAAAATTTCAGTGGTTAATTTATGGAAAAACTAGTTAATTAGTCGGTGCATTATTTTCCCCTCTCCCCTCTTTTTTTTCCAAGCCTTATTTTTATAGTACAATAAAGCCACAAAGGTTATCGAATGTATTCTGTTTTAAAAAGTCAGATGATATGCAGAAAAAAAAAAAAAACTGTAAAAGATAATAATAGAGCAAATAATACACTATTTCGGTGTATCTACAAAATAATCCAATACTATTCACAGAAATCTCACCTGTATTCACAGTCTGAGCACATTTTTAGAACTCCACATTTTTTATTCATTAATATTAATAATATTTTTTTTTTCCATCTTCCGAAATAAATGAAAGCAATAGCCCTCTGAAAAAAGCCTGTAATATCTTGTCGGTAATTACCTTTCAATTCTATTTATTATGAAGCCAGATTAATTAACAGTTCAGTGGCTAGTTTAGGGGGGAAGTAAACTAGTTAATTAATTGGTGCATTTCCTTTTCCTCCTCCCCCCCCCCCCCCCACACACACACCGACCTTACTTTTATAATACAGTAAAGCCACAAAGGTTATCGAATGCATTGTATATCAAGTAGACAGACAATATCGAGGGAAAATTCTAAAAAGATTCATGGTTCTCTACTGACCGCATGGTAGCAATTCAGAGAATACTCTTCAACCTCCTTCAGGCAAGCAATTGGCGGATAGTTATGTGTCTAGAAATCTTCTTGAGTATTAGGTGCGCAGTAAACAAGGCTATAAGAAAAGATTAAAGAAAATTATGGCTCTGTTTTTTCAATCCAGGAAGGCTCAAAAAACGAGATAGTATTTTAGATTTTTTTTTTCTTTTTTTTAAAAGAAAGGGACGGATATAAGAGAAGAGGTTAGGATCTTGTCTTGAGGGGTCTGTATTTTATTGGACAACTCGACACAATGGCGCAGGCAGGATCTTCGTCTGGAAGAGGTTTTAAGTCATTATTACTCATAAAAAAAAAAAAAAAAAAAAAAAATACAAAAATACAAAAATACAAAAATAAGTAAATTCACTATATCATATGCATGTAAAATACATTTTGCCAACACGCGATATGTAAAAAGTTAAGTTAACGTAAGAAATGCTTGTCTAAAATAACTTTATTATTCAGCTACTTCAAAGTTTCGTTTAGTGATTTAACCACTTAAGTATATCATTTTTATGATTAAACAGTCTATTTTATATGAACTGTAAATTTACAAGTGGGTGAAAAATGCCCGGACCAGGATTCGAACGAGGCATGAGGTAGGTCTTCGCTTAAGCTGCCAATGCTCTGTCAACTGAGCTAACCCGGACGAATCTGGAGCAGGACCGAAACTAGTCTTTCTTGAACCCGGGGTAAACATGGATTTTGGCGCCTCCCCTCCTCTTCCACAAAGTATATTTACAAAGAGAATTTTACTAATTTTATAATAGACGACTTATTTTAAAATTTAAAATATGTAATCATAAAATATGTAATACTGAACTACGTAATCTACAGTGGCGGATCCAAGGGGAAGGTCCCTCTGAACATCAACAAAAATATTCTAAAGATCATTTTTAAAATGACATATTCAGTAGAGTCCCGACTATCCGAGTCCCGCCTAACCGAGTTTCTGCTTTCACCGAGTTATTTTCTTCTGATGGACTGATGACTTCTATTATTATGAAGCAGCCATTATAAATGCAAAAAAAATTATGGCCATTTTTTTCCCCATTCGGACCAGAAAATCAGAGTTCTAACTTTTTACGGCTGCTCTTTCATTTTCACCTAACTCTTTATTTATAATGGCTGTTTCATAATAATGGAAGCCATCAGTCCATCAGAAGAAAGTGATCCTTTCCAAAGGTATAATCCTTCATTTCGTGCCCCTTCGTTCTGGCGCCCGGGGCACATGCCCCCTCTGACCCCCCCCCCCCCCTTAGTTTCGGCCCTGATCTGGAGGACTTAATTCACCCGGCTAACCTTAATGATCATAGCATCTTGTTTGATATCTGAATCAGCTCAACGGAATAAATCGCAGGTTATGGAACTGCAATAAAAGCTGGATGCGTAATTATAATAGATTAATAATTTGTCGCAGAGTTAGTAGTAGTATTTACATTTTTTCCACGACTGTACATACATGCAAAAATGAACTTGTAAATGTGTCTAGCGGGTTGAAAAAGAAAATGAAAACGCCGTAAAGGCTATTCTCAAATCCAAAAGGGCAACTTCAGGACATAAGTTTTAATTTGTCTTTGTTCGAAATGCATGAAACTAGCAGGTGTTGTTGTTCAGAAACTATGTAATGGAACTCGTTTTTTTTTTCTATTTTTTTGCAAACGCAATAGATCTTTCAGAAAAGAATGTCAAAGTGGGCATTTTGAACTGAATTTCAGTGCGAAAGAAGAATAACGACTCAAGGAAGGGTGAAAAAGTCTTTATCACGTGATCAAAATCGCTTATAACTCAATAGGTAATTTATTTATCAAAAAATGGAAAACACAGCTCGATTCCAAATCGCTTCCATAGTCAGGCCTTCCAATTTTATATCTTTCTGTTAAAAAATGAATGTGTAAATGCATCAGAACGTTTTTCACTAGTTCAGCAGAGGCAGAGCAGTTGAGAACAACAGCTTTGACTAATTAATTGTAAGATTTTTCTGCATTAGGAAGTGCATCACAGCAATATTTTGTATGGTGTAGCTGTAGGAGATATTGTAGTTTTAATAAAACCTTGGGCGTACGCATAAAAAAAGACATGGATGAAGCCGATTTTTTATTTTTTGAATACTCTGTCGGATACCTGACGACTTTGAATGGTAAGTCTTAATATACAAAAACAACAAAGAAAAATCACGCTTCGCGTATAGATTATGAAACTCTTTCCAACATTTCCAGAATACTGTAACGAAACTTCACTATACAATAAGATAAAAGAAGATAGCGAAACAGCACCGAAAACTGGCGATATGAAGCAATTAAAATAATAAAACTTTGTAAAAAATCACCATAAAATTAAAACAAAACACAGGACGCGTTTCGAGCTAAAAACATAACAGCTCGTCATCAGCTAAGCATACACGTGTCCGAAAACGAACAAGTTCAAAAATGAACTGAAGAAAAAGAATGTTGCGAAGAATGCGACAGAGAAGATACCTAACTAAACAAGTTAGAAAAATGTATAACAGCATTGAACACCCAATTTTAGCAATTCATTCTAATTTAATGATTCCTTACATATTTAGTTATTTTGAAAAGGCCATAGTATCGAAAAAAAAAATCTCTACAAGTAAAGATTTGTTTATCAACACAGGAAATTTTTCTTTTCGCTTACCCACACTAGGCAGTATTTACTCTTCTAAAGAAACTCAAGGCCTACCCTCCGACAAACTTTCGGCGAATATATAGAGATGAAGGCGGGGGGAGGGGGGGTCATACACGCATATTTTAGGGCTATCATAAACATCAGACACCTCTGATAAAGTCTGTCACTCCGACAGAATTATCAGGAAGGCATGCGGTACGGAATACAAACATCCTCCTCCTAACTGCTTCGGAGAATTCTTCTTTTGGAAAAAATTCTGCTCTTCTTGATGATTTAGAATTCATGCTGTCGGTCGGATATCCCTTTGTATTTTTCTTTTTCTCTACGAATTATTTTGAAATTATTGTAAAATTGACAAGAAAATAATATTTTAAGGCTATATAATACTCATATAAGGCAAAAGAACTGATTTTAAATCAGGGTCGGCGCAACCAGAGTACCGCGCCAGTTGGAGTCTGGTTAGTGTTCCGAGCTTCTATACAATTCGAAATAACGTTGCCCTGCGTAAAATAATGATATTACTCTGTACAAAAAAAGATATAAATCTACAAAACTAGTTTTTGAAAGCTATAGTGCTAAAATTTTATGTTATGCTATAGTACTATAGTTTTTATACTATAGTACTAAAATATATGCTTACTAAAATTTTATCGGTAAGCCGGGATAATTACATAATTTTTTTTTTTGTTGCAGTTATATAAAAAGTTCTAGGCATCCCAGTTTCCTAGAAAATTATTATTAACCAAACAGATTTTTTTCTTTTTTTTCTTTATATTACAGTATAAACGTGAATCTGTTACATGATTTTTTTTTGCTGTTGTTGCAATTACATAAAAAGTTCTAGGCATCCCAGTTTCCTAGAAAATTCTTAATAACTTTTTTTTTTTTTTTTTTTTTTTTTTACAGTGTATTGGTATAAATTTGTCTTTAAATGTTTTTTTTTTATTAACTGTATTTCTTATTGCCAAAATTGATATAATTGTCGGGGAATGTATATAGAGGTGTAAATCCTCAAAATAACCGTAAACACAAAAAATAAATATTTGAAAGATTCTAAAAGATAGAAGATTTTTCGAAATAAAAAATTATAAAACATGTGAAAGAATTTACATTTTATACTATATATTTGTTCTATGATATAGTATATAATTTTTTCAAATGAATTTTATTAGTCAAATATTGCAGTCAGAAACGTTGGGCCCCGCTAAGTTATTTGCCAGGGCCCCGTGAGACATTACTACGGCCGTGTTTTTAACTATATTTTATGGGAATGGTGGATGTTTAAATTAGCGGTTTTTTCTTTTTCTTTACAAACTCTATGAACTATGACTGACATAAAGCAAGCATTTCATATTTTCGTTTGAATTATTATCTGAAACTGCGGTAAAACTTATGAAAACGGATTCAAATTCCTAATTCTTTTTTAGGCAGGTTTCTGTCTTAGTAGGTATAATTATATAAATGGTATCCCTTCCGTCAGGATCATAACGTTTTCCGTTTTAGACAGGATTTAGTTTTTACAGGTTTTACTGCATCAGAATAAGAGCTTCTTCAGTGAAAATAACATAAAAAAATCCCAATTAAAATGTCCATTGTGATTCCTAAATTATCCAAGATAAATGATTGTTTTAATCTAAGCTAATCTTCTAATGGTACACGTGTATGTGCCTCTGCAATATATAGCAATTATTCTTAAAATTGTAGAAATATTTTTCGCAAATCGGAAAATATTTCTTGATTTTCACACCCATAAAAATTTAAGGTCAATCCAAATAATCTAAAATCAATGAATCAAGATAAGATTTAGGAAATACTTTCATTGAACACTGATTTTTGTTCGCTTTTATTAGTGTACTAGGGGGCTCTGCCTCCTGCAAGCTACGCCCGCCAACTCCCGTTCAGACACCGCAGAATCTGAAAATCTAAAAATCTAATGGTTTTTTAAAATATTAGAGAAGATTAAATTATACTGAAAAAGCTGTGGCAGATCTCCCTGTAAACGGATTTCCATTCAATTCCCTTTGATTGCAAAAATTTAACGGAGAATCAGTTGCTGTTAAGACATCCAATGATTGTTTTCGTTTTTGATTAAAGAGGATCAGTTAAACATTTGAAAAGAAGCTAAAATAAAATGAATTTAGCATTCAGAGTCTTTCTCAACCGATATTTTAAAACAATCTCTATAACAATAGCCTAAATCATGTGACTATCATCAACAGTTCCGGGCGAAACACTTTGTTTTTTATACTCTAGGTGCAATTTTGATACTTTAATGTTATCCAGGCACATGTGATAAGTCGCCAAATATTATTCTATCCCCATCATTTCATCTATATTATAATAGTTCAAGTCATCAAATGCCATAAACAAATACGATCTGATACCTTCGCCTTTCATATGAAAGTTTGGAACAAATATTATATACGCCCCATATTGGCGCGATTTTTTTCCAACGCCAATTTGGGGAACGCATCAACAGCATAAACAACAACATCCGGCTTACCATATCAAGCAAAATAATGATACTTTGGCGCCAGTTAAGTACCCGTTGCGTATATGACATTGGCGTCAGAAAAAAATTGCGCCAATATGGGGCCGTATATGACATCTGTGCCGAAAGAAAAAAAAAGCCGGGTGCAAATCTCGCCAATATCTTTTTTTCAACTCGCCAGTTAGCATTTTTTTTATTGTTCGAGTGGTAAATTAAAACATTGATTTGAAGTTGAAATTAAATGTCATGGTTTGTTACATAATTTAATATTTCGCCAGATGTCATATACGCACCGCATGTTTGGCATGATTTTTTTTTTTTTTTTACGAAAATTTGGCGAAAGCCTCGTTTTCGAATACCAGTTACATATGTATTTTTGGTACTACTTAGTTATCCCGTCGACAAAAAATCTATCGCGAACTATAAGATTAAATGTCAATAATGCTTGATCGTAAATGTCACATTCACTTGACTTTTAGCAAGTTACACGTGTTTACGTCATCAAGTGATTTTTATTTCGACGTTTTATTTTTATATTTATTAATGTTATACTAATTTATTTGTTCTTTCGTTATTTAAAATAAAAATTTTGTCAATCTGTACAATTTAGCGAGTGGTTTGGCGATTTATATAATTTGCGAAATTGGGTGACGGAATAACTACTACATTGTACCGTATTTTTTAATTATTTTCTATTATTTTCAAAAGAAATAGCAAAAAAATAATTAATTACTATAGAACAAAGTAATTTATATAAATTTAAAAAAGAAATAAAAGTAAATATACATTTATTATTAAATAAACAACAATAGCCGGGTTACCATGTCTATCAAAATAATGCCATTTGTGCGCCAATTAGGTACCCCGGTGCGTATATGACATCTGTGTCTAATTTTTTTCTTTTCGTTTTGTTTTTTTTAAAAAAAAAGAAGTGAAAGCCATCAATTTAAATGTTTCATTTTTAAATGAAAGTTTTGTATTTAATAAAATGATAACGAAATACAAAAAAAGCATTGTTCTTAGCATAGATTTAAAGGAGGCCCAACTGTCCCCAAATTAATTAAAAATAGTAACCTTTTCTGAATTATGAAAAAAAAAATTTCTGTTATGATTAAAATTTGAGTTGCCATCATTAGAAAAAATGTATTTAAAATTAGAAAAAAATTAATATTTCGAAAACTAATTCGAATTTAAAAATTCTAATACCAGTTTTGAGATCTGTGGATCAACACGGATTTTTGGTGTTAATTTCATCGCAAAGTATTCCATATTTTAGGAGAAATCGCCGTGAAACAAAATCAGTTGTTTAATCGGTCGATTCAAAAAATCGATACATTTCAGGCGTTTCATATATTCGTTTCATAAATTCGTTTCATTAGGATTTTATATATATAGGGTAGATAGATTTTGTAGTTACACAATAAAAATAGTTATAGTTTTAATTGTATTACACGTATGTTATTAGAATTAACCTATTGTCTACCTAAGTTATCACTCGCACTCGCGTACACTTTTCGTAATTATTTGCGAATGATGTCTTTTTTATCTTTTGCGGCAATATTTACGCTTGGATCTATTTTTACTTGGTTCAACAGAAAAGTACCGGAAATTTTCTTATCAGAGATGTGAGGAAGACTTTAGCTTATTGATTCTATCTTCTCAAATTCCACGTCAAATTGCACAAAAATAGAAAATTTCATAAATTACGCATTAAGCATCATACTAGTGACTGCAAGCATCAGCTTATGCATTATGTCATGCTGTAACAACGCCCTGACTTAAAGTTTTACATAATAGTCATGATGGATAGATATAATTTATCTTTGGTAATTGTGCTTCAAATTCTAATATTTCTATTTCTTCAAGTTTAATAAATAGTAAATCAGAGAAATTCACTCGAGCATAAGCAAAAGATAAGCAGCCATTCGCGTACAAAGAAACATTTGGTTAAATTTTAAAATGAATTTTCCCACAATATTTGCAAATTTACGAGATAATTTCATGCAAAATTCGCCGGGTGTTCGCGCACAAGCGTGACCATCCACTTCCTTTTCCAGAAGTAAATTAAATAACACTTAAATCAGCATAAACGAGCTGTATTCTTGTGTCGTGAAAAAAATATACAAATACATATTTATTGTTGTTATAGCAGAGTAAATGTTTTAACACGAAGGACAATGATGTCAAACGTGTTAGTCAGTTAAATGGATACTAATCGCATGGTGAGATGTATGCGTTATAATTATTTTTTTTAAATCATTGGATTAATCCTGTATGACTATAGGCTTAACTTGGGCTCTAAGACTGGGGGGGGGGGGGGCAAAAGGGTCGAGGTCTTTTTTTTTAATAATTTATACCCGCCCCCCCCACCCCCCCCCAAAAAAAACATCTAGCCCATTACACACACTTAAATTAAATACTTAAAAACTTTAATAATTAAATAAATTTTTAATTCTCAACGAAAACGTACAGTAAGATTATTAAATTACACATTTCATGTATTTAAGGCTGTTTTCAACTGCTCTGCTCAACCAGCGCAAAATACATTTACAAATTCCTTTTTTAACGGAAAGATATAAAATTGGAAGGCCTGACTAATGGGAGCGATTTGGAATAGAATTGTCTTTTCCATTTTTTGATAAATAAATTACCTACTGAGTTATAAGCGATTTTGATCACGTGACAAATACGTTTTTCACCCTTCCTTGAGTGGTTATTCTTCTTTCGCGCGGAAATTCGGTTCAGAACGCCCACTTTGACACTATTTTCTGAAAGATCAATTGCGTTTGCAAAAAACGAAAAAAAAAAACCAGTTCAATTACATAGTTTCTGAACAAGTGTTGCTGAGCAAGTGTTGTTGTTCAGAAACTATGTAATCGAACTGTTTTTTTTTTTTTTTTTTTTTTTTTTTTTTTTTTTTTTTTTTTTTTCTGGCGTTTTGAACCGAACTTCCGCACGAAAGAAGAATATCTACTCAAGAAAGGGTGAAAAACGTCTTTGTCACGTGATCAAAATCGCTTATAACTCAATAGGTAATTTATTTATCAAAAAATGGAAATCTCAGTTCGATTCCAAATCGCTTCCATATACAGGCCTTCCAATTTTATATCTTTGCGTAGAAAAATGAATTTGTAAATACGTCAAAACGTTTTGCTCTTGTTGAGCAGAGCAGTTGAGAACAGCATTAAATTTTTGCAGACTAGCCTAATCTGTACAAACTAAATTGTGCTGTACATGAATAATAAAACATTGTTCAGTATTTTGTTATTATATGCTATGTTTTCATCTTATGAACTATTGTTTTATTATCCAAAGAAAAAAAAAACCCGTCAAGGACTGGAAGAGCAAACGTCTGTTTGCTTATCTGATCGAACAAGGACATGGAACAATCAAACTTCACCACTTTAGAAATACTCGTCCCATCTTAAAATCCCTATCACTTGAAGGCAATCTCCCCCAACGTTTATACCTAGCTCAGATAAGAATTACTAAGGAATTTGCTATCTCATACACGTTTTCCTGATCGCTGTTGAAATTTAACAAAAAAAAAAAAAAAAAAAAAAAAAAAAACTAATTTCCCCCCCCCCACACACACACAAATGTGATAATGCTTGATAAGCCAGCAACAGAAAAAAATCTCTGCCGGCCCGGCCTACAGGCGGAGGTAGATTTCGAATTTAAGTATATTAATTGCTCCAACAAAAACTAAATCATGATTAGATATAAATCTACTTTAACATTTTTATCTGGTCGCTTTTAACGAGTTTTTATTTCATTTTTATATAATAGCTGGTTTTATCAGAATCATGTTAAGGCGGTATTAAAAAAAAATAATTTTCCATGCTCAACAACGCGAAATTTTCTGGCACATTTTCAGATTCATTTTTAATAGAAAAAATACGAAACTTTCTGACCTAATTTTTGAAAAGATTTATAAGCGGCATGTGTTTTTGTTTTTCTTTCAATTAATTGAAACTTGGTTAATAAACAATTATTTTCTCAGTAGGGCAATATTTTTCCTTTCTAACATAATCGCTTCGGGAATTTCTGTTCAAAATGCCCACTTTGATATCATTTTTTGAAATGTATTCCGCCTCTATATAAAAAAAAAAAATCGATCATTACGGTACATTACATAGTTTCTGAAAAAGAGAATCTTTCAATTGGATGCGTTTGAGAGCAAAAATGAATTTAAAAATGAGTCAGAAAATAAGCAGTTTGGATTTGAATACACCCTTAATAAGATGATTTTTTTCTTCAGCCGCTATGTATTTTTAATTTGTTTTTGCTGTAAGAATTGGTCCTATCAAAAACTTATCTGTATAAATGTTGAAGACAATATTAAGAAGATATGTGATAAATTCATGGGGATTTTATATCTTGAGAATTGACGGAGTTATGGAAATTTTTCTTCTTCACCCCCCTTTTTTTGTTTTCATTTTTAATTTTTTTTGCGGTACGAATTGGTTCTATCAAAAACTTGTGAATGTAAAAGTTGTAGATAATATTAAGGAGATGTATAATAAAATTAATTGAATTTGATATCTTGAGAATTGACGAAGTTACGAATTTTTTTCTCCCAAAAACCCTATTTTTGCGCCCCTTGAGCCCATTTTTTATTTTATCAAACATCTGTGATGCATAAATTTTTGGCCCTATTTTTAGAAGTAATAAAAACTTTAAACTGATTTGATATGTACAAAATTTAAGAAGTTATGGGGTTTTTTCTATTTTCACAAAACCCGTCCCTATTTCCAGCCCCTTGGCCCGATTTTGCCCATTAACGAACTTGACCGAGATTTTATGCCCCTTGATTTTATGTATCAGTTTGGAAGTGATTTGCGCAGAATTGTGGAAGTTATCGTGTCCAGAAGAAAGTGATATATATAGATAAATACAGTCGTGGAAAAAAAAAAGTAAATACCCCTTACTAACTCCTCAACAAATTATCGTAGAAGAAAGTTACTGGTACCGAACGATTGGAAATAAAGTCTACTTTAAAATGATGTATACAAAATTTTCTTAGGGGGGCATCTACATATTAAAACAAACCATAATTTCATTTTTTTTCAATAGCAATACCCAATTCTGACAGCATAAATGAACTCTACACCCTTCAATTAGCCTAAAAACAAATTTTTATGCAATTCGTACCATAAGTTTCCGAGAAATTAATTATTATAAAACGTGCGTATTTTAAGGGCTGTATCCAAATTGGAGTTCGGTACTCGATTGTTAACCGAGAGAGCCTCCTTCTTGATCAAGGCACCTTAAGCACCACTCAAGCAGTCAATGAAGCCTGTTAGACGACGGGACAGCAGAAGAAATTTCAAAATATCTACTCACTTCTATCATAGACGGCCCCTTAAATCATCCTTTTGCCGTTTTTTAAGCATAATTTGAAAACTATTTGGAAGAAAAATGTGAAATTTCGGATTTTCATAAAGCAGGACTTAATAAATCTAAATCCATCAAAAAAATTGTAGGTTGCAAATCATAATTTTTTCGAATATTAATTTCATAATTCATAATTCATATCATGAAATTATAAAAATTGCAAATTCAGCGTATTTATGTTTGGGCCCATTAGCATTATTGCTACACAAAAAATTAGCACATAATTTCAGGAGATATAAATAAAAATATGCAAATGTAATTTAACATTAGAAGCACTAAATTTTGAATGTTTATAATTCATAAACTTATCATTCAAATGACTTGGAATTTGGTGTCTGGGCATAGTTTGAACCGAAGATTTGAAATATCTCGTTAAAATTGGATAATGCCATTGAAAAAAATGAGGTTTGGGTTCGTTTTAATATGTAGATGGCCCCCTAAGCAAATTTTATATACATCATTTAAAAGTGGACTTTATTTCCAATCGTTCGGTACCAGTAACTTCCGTCTACAATAATTTGTCGAAGAGTTAGTAGGGGGTATTTACTTCTTTTTTTTCCACGACTGTACATACATGCATACATAGATAGATAGATAGATAGATAGATAAAGTTTTTTACTGAGGGTGGTTTTGGGTTCTAGGGGTCATGATCGGTGTACATCTGCAAAATTTTTTCAGAAATTCCAACATAGGAACGACGCCAATAGGTAGTATCTCATACGAAATCTACCTAAATGTGAATGAAATAACATTTGTTGCTACAAGTAACTGCGGTTAACCGTAAATGCTAATATTTCGTTGCGTAATTAGTGGAAAGTAGGGGAATGGCGCTCACTTAAAGGAAAACTTGAATAGCTAGTCAATATTAGACAAAAAAAAAAAATATTTTATTAACGAAGTTACAACTCCAAAGCATAAGGAACAGTTTGCAATCAACTAAGTTGCATAAAAGTTTAAGGAGTTTTTTTTATCGTTTTATTTAAATAACCATCGATTGAGCGGTAATGCCCGACATGGTAGGGTAATTGCGCTCAGAGTTTGAATACAACATTTAAGTAAGACAAAAGATACACATATATGTAGTTGTGTGGGCTATTTTCACCACTGCAGACTTTTTGCGACCACTTTACAGATACTGTGTTACACATATACGGGGGTACTTTTTTTAATTTAGGTTTTTTGATTTTCACCGTTTTTTTTTTTTGAAATCGTAAAATTCTCTTTGTTTAATGACATATTAATTAAGGCGAAAACAGGGGAATTTTACCATTTCAAAAAAGTGGTGTTAATCTATAAATTTGAATTTTAAAAAAGTGGCAACACTTCTTCCGGAAGTCCACGCGAGCGCCGTTATCCAATATCACCATGTTGGGTTTTAATGCATTATAATTGGCGTAACAACGCACTACAAAAATAAATAAAAGCATCAAAGTACAGCTAAATGTATATATTTTGTAGACATAATGAGTAAATTAATATTTGAAAATAAGAGCGTACATTTACCTTCAAGTTAGATGCTGTAGAATTTTATAATAAAACAACTGCAAACTAATAACGTGAGGACACAAAAATACTTTCCTTCCGACGGTCACTATATCCTTATTAGGAACTTACGATGAAGTTCGCTAGGTGCCAGTACCGATCGCACGCTTTCAATTCTATTCTGTTTAGAAATATTGAGTGAGCGGGATTGCTCTTCTGAGCGTCATTACCCTAATTTTCCCTATATAATATCAAAGGGGGGAGGGCTGTTTTAAGGATAGATGCATCGCCGTTTCTTTCCGATCCTAAAATATCATGTTAATCTATGCTAAAAGCTTGATTACTCAGTACCTACTAATATAATTATTGAAATGTGGTTTTCCCAATAAAAAGCAAACGCCCAGTGTAAGGCATTTTTCGGTGCGTTTGTAATTATATAAAAATGTAGCACCTAAAATCGTCGTCTGGTCCGTCCGTCTGTCTGTCACTCTATCCACATATAACATCGCAAAAACTACCCAACCGAATGGTTTGAAATGTAATATATATAATCGTTTCAGAATTTTGCTATTTCAAATTTTATGAAAATCGAATCAAAACTTATAAAGATATTAATAAAAGTTTCCTTCATTCTATTAAATCCTATCATACGTAATTAATTCAATGATATCCCATGATAGGTAATGATTCTAGGTTGTCATGGTGATTGCTTCATATTTAAGATGGAGTCATATTATTTTCCATATTACTGAATTTAACATATATAATCGTAATAAATTTTGTATCGTGCATTTTTGCATAAGAGTGCAACAGCTGCTACACCAAGACGTGAATATTTATAAACTAGCAATAGTGCGAACGCACCTCATTTGCCACGATTGACGTATAAATTCCGACTTGTTGAAAATTGTTTTCCTAAATTTCAAGTACGGTTAAAAAACGCAACAGTAACATTTGTGATTTTCACTTCAACAAAATTTTCAAATTTTATCACCCTCTAAAAATATTTAAAATTTAAGGAAGTAATTTTTAAAAACGCATACGACGGTATCGGACGCGTACTTTCTGATGCTGAAACCGCTATTTCAACAATTCTATCGGTAATTGAGTAATCAATTGTTTCAAATTTTCCAAAAAACACATAGCAAAACGGATTTCGCAATCATAGAGAAGCTGGTCGTGAGCTTCGGGAGTCTTCAGTCACGCAAAGAAGACATTCGCAAGGTAATGTTAAACCTATGGAAGGATTTTTTTTCTTATTTTCTCGCTTCAATTTGAATATTTTTAAACTTTTTTTTTTTCATGAAATCTATGTCGATCTCTATTAGGGTCATTTTTTACTTTTTAAATTTTTGTTGCAGATTTTTTTTTAATGAAGGCACTTTCGTTTTCGGAACCGATTTCGAAAGTGAAAGTACCTTTATTTAAAAAAATGCGAACCAAAATCGGAAAAGTAAACAAGTTGGAAATTGTACGTCAAACGTGGCGAATAATGTGCGTTCGTACTATAACTAGTTTTTTAAATATTTTTTCCACTGCATATTGTACTGAATGTATATTTTAGTGCACTTCATAAGTGTATGTCAATTTCATTCTGTTCGAAAGGCTGTAACACCATTAAAATGCACTTGAAATAAATTTTTCCCATTGGCCGTCATGTAAAGGAAAACTTTTGACCGTCCCTGTCATTAAATTATGCATCCGATTTTCATAAAATTTGAAATGACGCGACAAAATTATGCAACAATTATATATTTTAAATTTCAAACGATTCGGCTGAGTAGTTTTTGCGCTGTTATATGCCGACAGACGGAAGGACTGAACGACGACTATAGGTGCTACGTATTTATATAATTACGAACGTACCTAAAAATGACCCTATAAAAGATAGAGATAGACGTCTTGGCTACGGCTATTCCATGCAAAATTATCGTTTGAAAATATTCAAATTTGAAAAGAGCGCTCCGACAGGTTTAACATTAGCTTGCCAATGTCTTCACGTGACTTGAAGCCCCCATATCACTTAAACGCAATCCCCCCCATCGTTTATGCCTAGCTCAGGTAAGGACTACCGAGGAATTTGCCATCTCATGCGCGCTTTCCTATTTCCCGTTAAAATTTGGCGATAAAAAAATTCTCCGTTGAAGTTTTAACAGACCCCCCGCAAACAAAAGTTATAATACTTGATAAACGAGCACATGGTTGAACGAAATGCAGGGAGGGGCAAGATTTTTGAACAGAAATACCTGAGATCCACAGCCTAAACCGCGTTTTTTAAAACGAGAATATAAACATGGAATAAGGTAATCGAGGAACTTTTATCAAAACTTACATGCAAGATAGTTTTTAAACATATTAATCTAATAGGTAATACAGAAAGGTTAGAAATAAGAAATGATTAAAAACACAAAAGTACACTTATACGGTTTTTCTCAAAATAAATAATTTAAATAGTTTTTTCGTTTTTTGACAGAACCCCACGCCTCACTGAACGCCCCTTTTAGCATAATTTTGAAACAAATGAGCGTAAAATGAAATAGAATTAAAACTGTTCAAAAAAAAAAAAAATGCTCAGGAAAAAGAAAACTCTAAAACATTTTCTCACTCATTTTTAAACTTAAAAGAATCAGTCAATTCTCTTCTCCTTGACAAAGGCTTGAGGTTAGCCGAAAGCGCTCGGAGTAGCTTTTTATCATTTTAACATCTAGTGTTTTTGATTTTAAAAAACATTTGTATATTTTTTATCACACCTATGTAGTAATGTGTTTTAAATGAAGCATTTTAAATGTTTCCATGTTTTATATAATAAACAAAGGTGAATCTGACGTTCAAGATTGGACTATTTTATTAAGTCAATTTATTAAAAGAATTATTGGAATGATTTGTAATCGAATAGTTTTCTTATTTTTCGTTAAATTAATTATATATTGAATTATAAGCGATTCTTGTCTCGCGACAGCAGTTCTTTTCCTCTTTCTGACTGTCGCGCTCGCGTCTGGAAATTCGGTTCAAAATGCAACTTTGACAGCATTTTCAGAAAGATCTGATTTTACCGAAAAATGAAAAAACAAGATTACAAAACGCCAATTTCATGCGTTTGCGAACAAAAATGAATTAACAAATGTATCAGAAATTTTTCAGTTTGGAACAGAAACCAGGTTTAAATGACCAGGTTTTCACGCGGAGGGGTTCAGAGAGACAAGGTTCCCCCAGCGAAAATTCTTTAATTTTCTTTGCTATTGGTGTTTTAATTTAGGGATGCACCGAATAGTTTTTTTGGCCGAATACCGAATATTCGGCTAGCCAAATTGTAACTTTTAGGCCAAATACCGAATATTCGGCCAGCCGAATAATAACTATTCGGCCGAATACCGAATATTTGGCTGGCCAAATACTTTTATATTTCAAAGTTTAAAGGCATTAAAATGTTAAATTTTAAAACAATTTTATATAAAACTGCATTCTGAATAAAGGAATGTATAGCTCATAGCTGTTTAGACATGAATGGTGGTAATTGCAATTTCCAGCACTTCTCATCATGATATCATTTTTCACAGAAATCAAAGAAAGTCTGTTGAAAATATGGTTATGATATCTTCATTGTTGTTAAAGTAACACACGAAAATCAAAGTTTGACCTAAAACGAGATGAGATACTGGATAAAAATTGTCTATCTTGATGTCTATTATCGACACTCATAGCTGCCAACTCTTCTGCTTTTTCAGACCGCAAAAATTTAATAGAAATTTTTGCCTTATTTAATCGGCAGATTACGGCGATTTAAAAAGGTAAAATTTTCTATAACATTTTTGAGGGTCTGAAAAAGAGTAAGATGTTGGCAGCTATGGACACTGAAAGTTTTTGTATTTTGTTTAGAAACACTCTTTTTTTTAAAAAAGCAAGAAAGAGATTATTTACTAGACAATGTTCAGAAACTTGCATTTGTACATCAATTCCTATGAAAATCTTCATTAATGATTAATTTTCTTAAGTGATACTTTACAAACAACAAATAAATACATAATGTAAAAACAATCTTTTTATTTAAATATTATTCTGTTTCTAATTATTCTGAACATCTTTATAAGATGACAGTTAAAAGTGGAAGTTGTGTAAGGCTTTTAAAAATATGTTTTAAAAGTTTTTTAAGTATTCGGTTCGGCCGAATGTTTTGATATTCGGCCAAACCGAATATCCGGTCTGCCGAAAGTTCGGCAGACCGAATAGTTTAATATTCGGCCTAACAAATATTCAGTAACGTGGCCGAATAGGCCGAATACCGAATAGACACCAAATATTCGGTGCATCCCTATTTTAATTAATTTAATTCACCTGGAAAGAATAAATTTTACTAGTTTTTTTTTTTAATCATTCGAATAAAATAAAATTTTGTTAATTTATTTTTAAAATCCTAGGAGGGGCAATGACCCCCCCCCCCCTCTCGAACACACACACACTCTTCCGCCGGCGCTCATGAACTAGCAGCAACAAAATGTGCAATGAAATTACTGTTGAAGTGACAAATAACTGTAGTTAATCATAAATGCTAACCGCTACGTAATTATGTAACGTAGAGTAAAAAACCGGTTTTCAGAGCGCAGAATTCCATTTTTGGAGATATTATTTATTCTTGTTAATGCATTGACTCTTGAAACGTTAGTAAGAGTGGGTGAAGTATGCATATATTATTGAAGAATATATTTCATCCTCGCTGTAAAATTGGAGTCGACATAATTTGGGAGAAAATACATACATATCATTAAAATGACCTATGAAATCGTTCATGGAATTCGAAAATTCGAAAATATGGTACAAGCAGGGTTCTGTCTAAAATCTTGTCACAACGTCCTGTTTTGGGGAAATTGTGAAAAGTTTCTTTTTTATATAATATCATAAGACGAAACGCAATTTTTCACCTTGACTCAACATAAAATATATAATGTGAATATTGAAAAGGTCCACAATCTTACTTAAAAGGCAACTAATGTAATGAAAAAGATGTTACAAGTTTAAAATATACATTTTATTTAAAACTTCTTAGTACTTTCAAGCCTTCCAGGCTCGTCATCACAGAATATCTTAATAACTAAATGTTGTTTTTTTATACAAATAAGTCACTTTGTTTTGAAAATTCAACTACTTTCAACTTTCGTTTTACGTTGTACTTTCAGCTCTAGTCAAAACAAAATTACGTATTTGTATAAATAAACAACATTTAGTTATTAAGATATTCTCTAATGATGAGCCTGGAATGCTTGAAAGTACTAAGAAGTTTTAAATAAAATGTATATTTTAAACTTGTAACATCTTTTTGATTACATTAGTCGCCTTTTAAGTAAGATTGTGGATCTTTTTAATGTTCACATTACATATTTTAAGTTTTTTTTTATATACTTGTGAAAAGACCAAGTCATAATTTTCTGAATTTGAAATTATTGTTATATGCAGGATCTTGTTTATTTTTTACTAAATCCTGTATCCTGTATGCCTCCGTAAAAAAAAAAAAAAAAAAAAAAAAAAAAACTAAATAACTGGTTATTTGGCAACTTCAGCCGTTTTCTAAAGATGAGATTTTATAACTGATCAAATTTGTGAAAAGTTCAGTTTGGAGATAGAAAATTTTTATAAAAAAGTCTATATTTAAGACAAATAAAAGTTGTGAATGGTCCTGTTTTAAGACAAAATGTTTTGTGAAGAGTCCTGTTTTAAGGTGAAAAGATTTGTGAAGAGTCCTTTAAAGGACACAAATGTTTCTTAAACAGATAGATCTCTGATACAAGTTAATGCTAGTAATTGTGTATTTTAGTATAAGAAATTTATTATTTCTTTTCATTCTCGTATTGTTCTATAGTACTCTATCAAACTCCTTTTTGAGAATGATCTCTGTAATCGAAAAAAAGATTCTTTTAAACATAAGAAAAAAACTAATGACATAAGAATTTAAAAAGTGAAAATATTTCTATATACTTAGTTTTAGTTAACGCTTTCGCTTACGAATTATTATTTTTTATCATTCTTTAAAATTGGCATAGTTAAAAGGCTAAATTGTAAACTGGGTAGAAAAAATAACATATGCCCCATATGAAGCTTTGATAAATAGGCGCCAGTCAAAATAAAATTTTGTCGAAAATCGATTTTAAAACAGTGTTTATAAAACATAAGTTAGAAGCCTCACATGAGGTCCAAACGAGCCAGAGCTTAATTTTAATAATAATTAATGTATTAAATGATACTCCTTGATTTTAATAATAATTTATTAGAAAAAAATATATATATTACAACATTGCAGAAAATTATGTATAACTGAATAAAATTGCAAAGGTGCTCGCAAATCTGTAGGTAAATATAAAATCATTTTCACTATATCTACATTCTCAGGTGCAGCACTGGCATAAGCTACATTCTTAGAGAATTCTTTATCCAAGGCTTCTTTACAAAACTGCGTGTCACGTGTACTGTTGCCAGATCCACTGTCACAAAAATCGGGACAAGGAGACAAAGAAAGCGGGACACGGGCTTCTAAATCGGGACATAAAGTCAGTGTTGAATTCAGGCGGTGGCCCCGGGGGGGGGGGGGGGGAGCTCAGAAATCCCTCCCGGAGAAAAGTGTTTGAATTCAACACTGCATAAAATACAGTAAATCCTATGAAAAGGGAACCTGTTTATAACGAAATCCTGTCTTAAATGTAACCAATTTCAGCACTTAAGAAATGCCCTACAAGGGGTGCACAACCTTTTTAAGAGAAGGGCCACTTACAAAAATGTTTGGGTTGTCGAGGGCCACATCAGTAACACAGAGAAAATTCTATATCGGGCAGTAGGGGGTGTAATAAGTCTTTATTCTTGATGAATAATTATTTTTTGTCTATAATAAAAATAAACAAACTGAAATAAATAATTTTATGAAGGAATGCAGGGATTCTTCACATCTGTATGAATAACCATTCAACACTTTATGAAGACGGTTCCTTCTAGACAAATGGTAACTTGAAGAAAAAAAATTACACAAAATTTCTAAATAATTGAACGTTATTGAAAATTGTAAAAAAAAAAATTAATGAAGAATAACTTCATTTAAAATAAAAGGAAACTTATTTTTGAAATAACAAGGCATGATGGACAAATTATGTTATTTTTCTGCGGACTATTAACAAAACTCGTTTTTCTTTTCTTTTATCAATCAAGTGCGACTGATTGACGAAATTCGCGATTTTTAATCAACGACCGATTGACAGATTTCGCGGTAATTTTCCATTGCCGATTGGCAAAATTAGCAATCTTTTCAAACAACCAATTTGCGATACCTACGATAAATTGACGCAATTCGCGATTTTTTTCAACGATAAATTTTCAAATTTTCCGACTTTATTTCACAACGGATCAACGAAAATTTCGATTTTTTCCGCCCCCGATCGAATTACTTCGCGACTTTTTTGTTCTGCGATCGATCTTCGAAATTTGCAAGTTTTTTCCATGAACGATTGACAAAATTCGCGATTTTTTTTCATGAGTGATTGGCCAATTTTGTGATATTTTACGTGACAGATTGACAATATTTGCAATTCTTTTCCAATGACCAATCGACGAAACGTGATTTTTTCCTGATATACATTGATGTAATTTGCGATTTTTGTCGCGCAATAAATTAGCGAAAATCGCGATTTCTTTTACGCGCACAATCGATGAAATTTGCGATTCTTTCCTGCAATAAATGGATTTATATTTCATGATATTTTTTGGGACCGACACACAAATTTTGTATTTTTTTCCATGAGCTATTCACGAAATTCACGAATTTTTGAGAAAATGCACGATTTTTTTCACGAGCGTTTGACAAATTTCGGAATACTTTTGCGACCAATTGATAAAATTTGCAATTTTTTCTATCAATTGTCAAAATTCGTGATTTTTTTCCGTGACAGATTTACAAAATCCGGATTCTTCCCCAGTAGATCAACGAAATTTGCAATTTTTGTACCTCATCGACAAAATTCGCAATTTTACTGTGCCCGATTAACAAAATTCGTGATTGTTAACTGACTCTAATGAAATTTGTAATTTTTCCCGCGGCGAATTGACGAAATTTTCCCGCAATAAGCTGGCGAAACGCGCGATTTTTCCGTAGCCGATCAAGAAAGTTTGCATTTTTTCCGCAGCTCCTCGACAAAATTCGCGATTTTTCCGCGTCCGATCAACGACATTCGCGATTCTTAACTGACTCTGAAGAAATTTGTGATTTTTACGCGACAAATTGATGAAATTCGACATTTTTTCTCTGAATAAACTGACGAAACTCACGATTTTTCCGCAGCCGGTCAACAAAATTTGCAATTTTTTCGTACCTCATCGACAAAATTTGTGATTTTTCTGTGCCCGATTAAAGAAATTTGAGACTTTTCCGCGCCGAGTCGACAAAATTCGCGAAAAATTTTATTGTATTTTTGGGGGGGAACTGGAAAAATATTCCGTATTAGACAGGATTCTTTCTTACCAACTATATTTGTACGATATTACTTTCGACGGAGTCGGAGAGAAAATCCGTTACTGATAGGTTTTGTTTTCACAAGTTTTACTGTATTAAGTTCCACTTGATGAAGACTAAAGAATAGTATATGGTACGAATAGCAATTTAAACGAATTTGTGCATCCTGAAAAATCGGGACTTTTGGTGTCCCGCGTAAATCGGGACACCTGGCAACACTAATCGCGTGTCATCACTAGAACAAAACATTTTTTAAACTATCAATTTGAGGAAGTTCATTAAAAAAGTCTGCATTTAACAGCCTTCAAAGGAAAAAAATAATAAATAGAGCAAGCACTATAACAAATTAGACATACTGCTAAGCTCTGGTATCTTGGCAGCTGACCTTGGGAGAATCTATTTCTGACCAGGGGTTTCAGGGTCACAGGTTGCCAAGTACAAGTGCGAACGGTCAATCCGCCAAATCCCGGAAATAGGGATTTGCATCACCAGTACAAGTTTACTCTTTTATCTGTGATTTTCAAAGAAGTTGGAGACTTGGAGATAACTGTTAAAATCTATATTCCTTGTTCCATGGTGATTTTACTATTTCAGATCGTAGCGTATGCTTGTATTTGAGATTGATCTTGCTCTTTGTCTTTTAAATTATCATTATCGATCTTTGTCAACCATATTCGCCTTGACAAAATGCCACGGAAAATGAAAATTATTCATTCCAAGGAGCGAAATGGGATTTTAAAAGTGCTGAAATTTTTTGAGGAGGAAGGGAACATTCTTTTAAAATTTCTCGCTTGCATTTTAACATTTTTAAATGATTTTACTCTAGAATAGCTGAGGTCGATCTATAAACGGGTTACTTTTCGATTTTTACAAAGTTTTAGTATAAAGATTTTTAGATTTCTTTTATATTACATAAAGTTACTTTCACTTTCGGAGTCGGTTCTGAAAGTGAAAGTGTACTCATTATTTAAAAAAAGCATCCTAAATCGAAAAAGTAAAAACTAGCCCGGTTAGAGATCAACTTCAGCTATTCTACGCAAAAAGAAAAAAAATCATTTAAAAATATTAAAAATATAAGTGATACATTTGAAATGAATGCTTCCATAGGTTTAACATTAACATCCCTAGTGTACATTCTTAAAATATAATATTCGGTGTTATAATCACTTAATTTAATGCTGCAACCATGCAGAGTCACAGCAAATGTAGTTCAGATGGTCTCCCGGCACTAGGCGTAAAATCTGATAGACGCTCAAGTTATTCCTATCAATGCACTATCGATTGATTAAATGGAAAAGTCAATAAAAAATATAGGAATTAATCAGTTATCCGTTTCTGATACTTATATATAACAAATTTTTTTAAATATCGAAATCTACAGTTAAAAATATCTCAATATGCATGAACGGAATAAATGTAAAATAGAATAATAGAGATAATAAAATAAAATTAGAAGGAAATTAATTCATTCTGCAATTAATATTATGGAAAATGTATGAAATTTCGAGCTC
The DNA here is from genome assembly GCA_963932465.1 of Maratus speciosus. Lineage (NCBI taxonomy): Eukaryota > Metazoa > Arthropoda > Arachnida > Araneae > Salticidae > Maratus > Maratus speciosus. The sequence continues at coordinate 466,231,795 of OZ010789.1, forward strand.
TTGAAAGGCATTTATATGAACCTATATATAAAAATAAAAATATGCAAACTGGGAGCATAGCAAATTTTATCTACTTTAAAATGAGATAAAGAGTTGGTTAATTGTACATGTGTTTAATTATCTAAAGTGAATTTTTTCCCTTGATTAATGCATTTATTCTTCTTTAAGTGTTACGTGATTAAAGTCACATGTAATAGCTATTAATTTATATAAATGTCTAACATTTTAAATTTAGTTAGAAAAAAAAGAGAGATTTATATACACAATGAAAACATCCTAACATAATATAGGCATTTTTTAAAAATTCAGACGCATCTTTTTAATTATAAAATCATTAATAAATTCATATTTAAAATATTATGAAATGATCTGCATTAATTTTTATATATAAAGAATTGCCATTGTTTAAAATATGTCTAGGTGCTTTTACAGTTCATTCCGATCATTAGTATCACCATTTTTATTATCAGAAGCATCGTTTAAGCTTTTAAATATCATAATTATTATTAAAATTATTGCTATTAGAAACGACCACAGTTACACATTACATTTATAAAAAATATATTTTCAGAAATAAATTTCCGCTTATGGTTGTTATTTTAGGCTGCGCCAATTTTGGATGTCATTCTCTCTAGTGCATTACAACCTTTTGCCGATTATCCAGAATAGAATCGTCCGAATCTCCGCGCGTGAAATGCCAAGATACCGGAGCTTAAGAGTACACTTGAGTTCTATTACACCAAAATCCGATAGAATGAAAAGTCCAATACAACAAAATTTTTAGACTCATCAAAGTAAAATTTATAACAGAAAAACCTGAATTGTATGAGAGTAGTTCAAACTTAATGATTTCTTTGTCACTCATGGCATTTTTATGAATTTTAGATAATACTCATATATCCATACCCAGATATTTATTTAGCGACTTGGGGTAAAATCAATTACAATTCAATTAAGTTTAGAAAAAGTATAGGGAATGAATCAATGTTTGCCGTCTTTAGAAGTTCTAATGAAATGATTGCAATTTAACTTTTCATTAATATTTCACATATTGGCACATAATACAAGGCTATATTTTAGTACCTCAAAGTAATCCTCATTATTTTTAAAATGTTTTTTATATACTCATTTTTTATTTTATAATATTTGTTTTAATATGGTTAATTTAATCAATTCCCTTTTATTTATCCCTTTTTTTAATATCTACTCAGTATTTATTAAGTTTATTCCTATTTTTTCATCTTACTTTAAATAAATGTTAATTTAAGTCCTTTCTTGATTTCTTCAAGTGATTTCACTCTTTTCTAAGGGTACAGGTGGCAGCACTAAACATTTTTGTTAAAAATATAGTTACAATATAGTTTCCCCTTTTCACACCAGATGGCAGTAGTGTTTTTGTCTTCATTCACTATCTGCTGGTTTTGCTGACACTGTCATCTATGCCATATGTTTTAATAGTCTTAAATCTGATTGCCTCCTCACATGTTATAATTTTGTGGGTGAAATCTCTGGAGTTTTGGCCTTTTGTCTATAATTGAGGTATTGTGCTCTAATCATTTTTCAATTTTTAATATCTTGTGTGATCTTTCTTTAGCTGTCTTGGTTTTTATCATTTATTTTCATTTTGTTTTCTGATGCGCTATTAGGAGCTAAATTTTGTCATTTTATGTTTAATAGCAATAAAATTGGATGAAATAACGCATCTTCACTATAAATTAAACCTGCAAGCTCCTCTGATGATTCTGTGGGTTATTCATAGTTTCTTATTTTACACACTGCTTTCCAATGTTCTTATCTCGTTCATCTTTAGAATTTTAGCAATTTGTTCATGTATTTGTGATTTCATCTTTATATATATATATATATATATATATATATATATATATAGCAATAGTAATATGTAATTCCACTTCCCCGATGAAATATTTACGCTTTAAGGACTTAATATTCGTATAAAATCTCTGTGATGCAGCATGTATATGTGGAACATGCTTTACAAACAAGAAAGATAGTAAATGACAAGTCATAAAGTTTCATACGACGGAAGATTTACCAGTAATACGTGAACAAGGTATCAGAAAATCTTGGCGTGAAAGGCAGATTTTGATGTTTAAATAAAGCAGCATCGTTTTTTATTCTTAGGTGTAACTGAAAAAGAGTAACTTATTTATTAACAGTTTGGAAGAATGCAATTTTTTATATGGCCTTTAGTCGTTATACAGGGTGTATCTAAACTCTTGGGAAAAACTTTACGGGTTGATAGTATTCATCAAGACAAACAATATTAAATGAGAAACTAAGGGTCCCAAACGTCTTCCGAAGGAGATAGGCGCCATTAAAGTTTAAGGTTCAAAATTTCAAATGATTATAAAAAACGGAAAAATTGGTCGATTCGCGTTTGCGGTTTTCACTAAAACTATTCGATATGTCAGTATTTTCTTGAAAATAAATTTTAAAGATAAAGTTCGAAAAATTCTGATAGAGGGCGCTTTAGACTTTGGAGTAACAGATAACTATTTTTAGCGTTATTTTTTGTATCTCATTAAATGCTTTCAAAAGCTTAGACCGAACTGTGCTGTGTCAAAACTGAATTGTGTTCAGGAGAGGGGTTCAAATTTCAACTCCTGAACACAAGTTCAGTTTGCGTTACTTAACCACTCCCAACGATTCAGATTTTGAGCTCCAAGTTTAAGTCTAAGCTTTTAAAAGCATTTAATAAGGTACAAAATATAACCTAAAAAATAGTTGTTTGTTGCTCCAAAGTCTAAAGCGTCCTCTATCGGCATTTTTTGAATTTTATCTTTACAATTTATTTTCAAGAAAATACTGACATAAAGAATAGTTTTAGAAGAAAACTGCAAATGACTCGATCAATTTTTCCGCTTTTTATAATCATTTGAAATTTTGGACCCTAAACTTTAATGGCCCCTATCTCCTTCGGAAGACGTTTGGGACCCTTAGTTTCCTATTTAATATTGTTTCTCTTGATGTGTACTATCACCCCTTAAAGTTTTGCCCAAGAGTTTAGATACACTCTGTATAAAAAGTGTCCGTTTGTGCTTATCGAATGATATAATTTCTTAACGCTTAAATTTCTGTCACCTGCTGATAACTTATGTTCACATAAAGCATTTTAATTTTAAGGTTTCAAATGAAGGAGAACGTCTTTAATCTAAATATCAAGGAATGTAGATAGGGACAAATAAATACAGCAAGAGAAAACACAAAATATAATTGCTGCGCTTATTTTAAATTAGATTTTATGTTAGAATTCAATCCATTATACAGTCGGCTCTCCTTCGAACTTGGATAATTCGTATTTGCACTTATTCCATTCGAAAGCCGCCTTTAAAACATAATTAAAACATTCAGGACAGCTGAAGTCAATTCACGTTATTCGGGTATCTATGACTCCAACTATGAGCGCACCTGCTGCATTTTAAATGTCGCATTATTTCTTAAAAATATAAAAAATATTCTTATTTATTTATACAATCAGGAGACTATACGTATAAATGTACCTATTATAATCATTTATATGTATATATATATATATTATATACAGTGTGACATCAAAAATCCAGCATCATAGTTATCCCTTCCCCTTTCTTTTTTTCATCCTAGATCCAAGAGTTATTTGGAACAAGTATTTTCGATCTGTCAGGGGGAGGGTCGCTGGAGCCTCTCGGGCACTCAAACCACTTTTCAAGAGTTCTGCACTTACAATTTATAATAAGTACCTCTTGTATAACTCCTGCATTCTCCCTATTATGACTTACCCCTGTCCCATCTGGAGTTTCACTTCTAAATCTTCTATGGACAACTTTAGTAAATTACACAACAAACATCTTCGCATCGTTTCGAATTCTTTCTTTCTTCGAACTTATGGGAGAAAGAAAGATAGCAATTGTTTACGAATTAAAAACTTTGATATTGAAAGTAAAAGTGCGAAATTGGTTGGTTGGTTGTATATGATTTTATGGAGTGCGAAATTGACTAGAACGAATGGGTGTTTTTTTCATTTGTCAGAAGCGATTCGTTCCTTGAACAACAGAACGTCCAAGTAGCTTCCCAGAACGCTACGGACGATCGAAGGAACCGGCAGAAAAAAAAGTGTCAAAGGAAAAACACTTACATTTGGCCGGAGATATCTGCTTTAGAAAAACAAAACTGTATTTCCGAAATAGATATTCTTCTCGTATAAAATATAAGAAACGACCAAAAAAATTGCATCAAATAACATTGAATTTGAGTTTTCAAAAATTACATGAGAAGAAGGACTTGACTGTTTATAAGCATTTTTTTGTAACATGGAAAACATCAAATAAAGAATTTTTTTTTAATTTTCTCTTTTTCTCACATTATTTCTTGATTATGAATTAAATAATGACTGAAGGCACCATTAAGAATATCGGAAGCACTTCTGATGTTCTCTGGAATTTTCAAAAATCTGGCCTAGTCTCGATGGCGGATTTTCGGGGTATCCATTTGTAATATAAAACGAATGTAGAAAATCTACCCTATTAAAATCCGTGTGCGTATCTATGTAACCTCAAAAACTCTGAAACTACAGGGCGCAGAGCTACGAAATTTGGCACACTAAAATTTGGTTGCTGGTAGGGAGCCCATGAACGATTGGAACAAAAAATGCGAAATTTTTAAATAGATTTTTTTTATGCTTTTGACGAATTTTTGCCTTTTTTATGTTCAACCCGTAATTGCGCGAGTTCTAACAAGTTCTAAACGTTTACTGCAGTGTGATATATACATATTACGTACGCCACGCTGCAATACTAAGAAGCTGTAGCGGTTATTACAATAATTCTTTTACATCACATGCAAATAATTACTGCGCTTAATTGTTACCTTTTTTTAAAAGTTAAAAAAAAAAACATTTTATCACGAACATTAACAAAACTTTTTATTCTATTTATTCCCTTATTCCAAAGATATCGTTTTATCGTCTGCTGCCATAGCAACATGATAAATTAAATTTCATTTCATATTAGTTGTGTAAATACTGATTTTTAATAGACATAACAAATTTTTAATTTCATAAACTTTAGTTTGGTTGTACTGATTTTTATTTTAAATTTTGGTTTTGGAATTAAATTTATGAACTGCCGTGCGTAGAACTGGTTAAACAGCTAGTATTTTCTTAAATAATGCAGCAATACAAGAGTAAAGTCCATAGGCGGAGCTGACTGAGGAAATACGAAAAGATATATGGACGCTAAAGTGTTAAAAATCAATATATTATATATATAAAAGGCAAGTGTGTGTACGTAAAGACACACTTTTCTCTATGATCACCCACTTGCGGTTGTAGTGGTACATAGCCCTTGGTCTCCTGCTGTTAGTAAGGGAGTTTGGTCGAGACGGGTGAAAGTTGGTAGGTGTGGGTGGCAAAAATGTCAAATGAGATATATCTCTGCTTTTCTTACACATTGTGTTTATGAATAGAGTCTAAAATGTTTTGAGTGGCGTTTCTTGTGTCAGTGAGGAATAAAATTTTATTCGGAATTTTCTAGAGAGTTTCAAAATTTTCTAGAACGATCCAGATTTTTCCAGAAAGTTTCAAAATTTTCTAGAATTTTCTAGAATGATCCAGACTTTTCCATAAAGTTTTAAAAATGCTCTAGAGTGTTCGAGAATAATTTAAAATGTTTTAATCTAAACTGTTTCACAATAATCTAAAGCGTTCTAAAATATAGAATGTTCTAGGATGCTTAATAATAATCTAAAATGTTCTAAAACGATCTAGAATGATCTAAAATGTCCCAGCATAATCTAAAACGCTTTATAATAATCAAGAGTAATCTAAAACGTTTCAGAATATTCTAAAGTGTACTAAAATAATGTAGAATTTTCTAGGATGTTCGATAATAATCTAAAATGTTCTAAAATAATCTAGAATTTTCTAAGATGTTCGATAATAATCTAAAATGTTTTAAGCTAAAATGTTCCAGAATATTCTAAAGTGTTCTAAAAAAATCTAGGATGCTCGACAATAATCTATCTAGAATAATCTAGAATGTTCTAGGATAATCTAAAACGCTTTACAGTAATGAAAATTAATCTAAAAAGTTCCAGAGTAATCTAAAGTGTTCTAAAATCATCTAGAAGGTTCTACGATACTCGATAATAATTTTAAATGTTTCAGAATAATCTAAAGTGTTCTAAAATAATCTAGAATGTTCTAGGATGTTCGATAATAATCTAAAATGTTCTAAAACAATCTAGAATGATCTACAATCTTTCAGAATAATCTAAAACTCTCTAAAATTGTGCCGTAAACTTAAAGGAATCATACTTTTCACACGGCCAATTGTACGTAGCGTACTCACGAGTTGGATCACCTCAAAATTTGTTCATTCATCAAGTCCGAACAATAAAGCTACAAATATAGTGTATAAGCAAGTGTTGTAAGGAGAAATTTAAAAAAAAGTAATTGTATATAAAAAAGAAATGTGAATATGTATATACAATAAAAAATAAACTACTTATTAAATTAAATATCTTTTGATACTGACCTGTGTTTTATTTAAATAATATTTTATAGCATCGTTGATTAATTAATTTTGCGTACACTATATACATCGTATGTTTAATGGAATATACGCCTGTATATATTTGAGATAGAGGCAACGCCGGGCATTGCAGCTAGTAATATATATATAATTTGAATTTTTGAACCCCTTTTTTGAGTAATTCGAATATCTTTAGTTATGATGCCTCATGCATACATTTATTGCATGAGTGATTAATAGTATGAATAAGAGATATAATGCCGTACTCGCTCTTTGCAGAGATAGCATTCAGAAATATAATGTTATAAATTATTAATTTTTCAGTTATCCAAAGAAAATCATGGTTAAGTTTTCTTTGTTTATGTTTTTGTTATGTTGCTTGGTTGGTTACAAGTCAATAACAGCAATGGCTTTTTTGAATAAAGGAAAAAAAAGACTTGGAGGGGTGGGAGGCAGGGATATAGTGGAGGGTATATGGGGGTATACGCCGTATATCTTGTGGATTTTTTTTAGGAACACCTTATACCCCCTGTTTCTCAAAAAAGCTATGGTATATATACACTAGGGTATATCCTCTGCCTTGAGCGTATACCCCCTGCTTAGAATGAATACCCTCTGTTTTTTTTTTTTTTTTTGTTTTTTTTTTTTTTTTTTTTTTTTTATGACTACACCACTGGTGGGAGGAGAAGGATTTTGGAAAAAGAAAATTTTAGAATACTTTTTGAAGCTTTAGTAGTTGAAAAAAATTCTGAACAACTAAAAAGATTTATTTCATAAATCTATAGTAAATTATGACCCACCTTGAGACAATAATCTAGTTATTACCATGAATATGCCCAGGATCGGACTGCCGTTTAAAGGAGGCCAGGAACAAGGGCCATTTTGGGGTCCTTACATTTTTTCTTATCAAAAGTAAAATAAAGTCTTTCATTCTGAGCTTCCGATTTGCGCTCACTAATGTAAAGTCTATGGGTATTTGATGCATTCGTATATTTAAAATATCTCCTCGGGAAATTAATATTTTTAACTTCTATTTCTTTGTGTACACTTCCTAAAAGATGTCTATTTTTTTCTTAGTTCTCAAAATATTTCTAAAGTGTAGACTTAATTTTATATAAAGTGTTAAAATCTTACTCACAGTTCGCCCGCTTTTAACACATAAAACATTAAATTCAGCATAGATTTTAGATATATTTTGAAAACTAAGAAAAAAAAACATACATCCTTTAAGAAGAGTACACAGAAAAAAAGATGTTAAAAATATCAATTTCCCGAGAAGATATTTTAACTATACGAATGCATCAAAAGTCCACAGAGTTAACATTACGGAGGAGAATTCCATCGCCTTTCCCTCCTATGAACATAGTATATATAAATATATATTTAAAGGTTTAAAAAAATTTGGTCTCATTGACGGTTCCTTTAAGCACGGAATTGAAATGCAACCCCTCTTTTTTCGGCATTCGACATGTCATATATATATATATATATATATATATATATATATATATATATATATATATATATATATATATTTGCTATTAAAAAGAAACAGATTATACAACATTTAAATGTATTTCTAAGTAAAACTTTCTCTAAACATTTTTCTGATATTTATTTTGATCTCATTATGACTAGGGTTAATCTTTTAAATATTAATTTACAAAAAAAAAAAAAAACACGAAATTCATAATACGAATACTCAAATGATAATAACTTTTTAAAATCATATATTTAATAAAATTAATGTCAATTCTATAATTAACGATAAAAAAATGTTATTTTTCTATTAATAATCTTCATATAACAAAAACCTTTAAATATCCGAATACAATTGGTGGAAAGATTTTTAACTACAATACATTTTCAAAAAATACATCTGCTGCAAGTAATTTTTCGTGTAATTGCAATGACCCCAATCTAAATAAATATATAAACAATGATCATGGACATATAATCACTGGAAATCTTAATATTGTTAATGATTTTAAATTGAAAAAACTAATGGGTTTTGGTACTAAATATAGACTTCCATCTAAATTTACTGTTAAATCTATAATCAAACAGTTTACATATGATATAGATATTTTTATATATAAAATTTCAATCTATTACAATAAACCTATTGCATATTTTAATCAATGGAAAATATTAGTAATTGAAAAATTAACTATGGCTTTAAAAAATAATATTTCTGATTTGGTTTCTATTAACACAAAGCATTTTTTCCAACAAATAACTAAATTACAAAAAAACTACGTTATTACATATGTAGACAAATTTCCTAATAATTATGCAATCATATGTAAATCTTATTATCACCAACTTCTTACAACTTGTATTTCTTCTAATAAATCTTTTCCAAAAACTAATGAAAATGTAATTATACATAGAATGACACTAAGTGTATAACGCTTCCGGGGTTGAACTCATCCGTTTCCTGATAATCCAAACGCGGCCACGTTAGGCTTAAGCATTCCGATGCCGTATTTGCCGACTGCCTTATTTAATCTGTCTACCTATTCGTCGTGTAACATATTTTTCTTCAATTTTTCTCAAACCTTCAAAAAGTATACAATTATAACGCTTTAAGGTCTAATTTAAAAATAAACAGATACCAACAACAGGAACAGGGTTTGGACACAGACTTCTAATATAAGTAGACTCCCAATTGGCAACCTTTTCTTGTCTCCCACATCTCTGCCCTCCATCACGTGATGGAAGGCAGATTTAGCGCGCCAAACCGGTTTTTCTCCCGCCAAAATCTCCTCGGAATCTCTCTCCAGTTTCCCGCCGAAACATCATCTGTCTGCGTTTGTCTTGAGTTGACCGTACTTTTGTTTTTCTTTTTAATTTACGCTTTAACAGTTCTTTTAAGAACTTTTTATTTTAGCTTTTAAAATGACAACTTTCGCGTCAGCTTGTAGTTTCGCTTCTATGTTTACATTTATTTTATTGCGAGGATGAAATCCGAAAGTTGCCAATAAAGGGATTACCGCCAAAATACGGCAACCTTTTGGCGATGAAAGCAAAACATGTTGGAGTCAAAACCTTCCCCAGAGAACAATGGGATTGGGAGTCTACTTATATTAGAAGTCTGTGGGTTCGGATGTATACAAGCGATTGCCGTTGCCATTCATAAGCACAAATTACAAATCCAAAAACAAATGAATGACTCTTTCAGCTATTCATTAAATGCTCTTAAAATATTTTGCAAAAGCATATTAATATTTTGAAATACGTTTTTCACTTTTGTTTACATTTATTTACAGTTTGAATTCAGTATACACGGTTAAAAATATCGCGAAAAATTACATCTGTTTTTCAAGGCTATCTATTTTCTGACCAATGAGAACGCTTCATGGTGTTCAGTGAATATAGCTATATTCTGTGATTCATTCCCGTGAATTATTTTGTACCGGATTAACGTTTCCTTTCTAAACACAAACGTATTTCAAATTATTTAAACGCTTTATTATGGTTTTACAAATATTTTAAGAGCAAAATCAGATGTCGACCGTATTTTTTAATGATTCGTTCAAAGAGTCATTCAATTGCTTCTGGATTTGGAATTTGTGTTGTACATGTGGCATCACGAGTGAATGTTGATTTGATTTTCAATCTTAAAACGTTGAGTAAAACGTGGTTTCTTTTCCACTATTCGCAAAAGTTACATTTTTAGACAGATTATTCAAAATAAATTAACATTTAAGAGATTACATTCAATTATCTAATATTCTGCTGCGATAACTTCAGTTAAAATTAGATTGGTAGCTTTATCTATTCCTATATGAAAGTAAACAAACAATTGATTCATTCATCTTGAACTTTTAAAATATTAAAACAAACGTTTATATGCTCTGTTGCGTCATCTGTCGGTAGTTTAAAAAAAAGAAATTTTCTATTTAAAATGTTTTTTGAATTCTGAAGACATTGGGGGAAAAATGAATATTTCTTATAAAATGAAATTAGAATATCAGAAATATGTAATGCCGTGTATTACATATATATATGTGTATATATATCAATGCAAAATTTATTACAGGTTTCTTTTATAAATGTTTAAAAAAAATCGGGATTTTCTCTGTTCAACGTTTTAAAATTTAAGTTATATAATTAATATTTTGGCAATTAATAAAAACAAATAAACTTTTTGTTGGAATTGTCTTTTATTTTACCCCATACCATAAGATAAAATAGTTAATTGACAATATGTTTTAAAATAGCATTATTAGTACTAATTTGAATGTTTTTGTGAAATATTTCTTCAAATTTTGTGAGTGAAGTTCATTTGCATACTTTATATCAGTATTTTACCAATTCAATTAATAATTTTCTTGCCAATTAAATTTCAATGAAAAATGGGCTGTTTTTACTTTACCCCACCTGACCCTATAAGCCAGACAAGACAAAATTTATTACTTCACAATTCTTTTTATAATGCAATGCTATATAATTTTTTTGAAAATGCAAACACGTCATTCTGACGGGCTATATTCTAGTTGTAAATAATCGTAAAATTCAAAGTTATTATAAACTATTAAATATTCTATCTACTAATTTTAATTATCCTTATTTAGTTCTAATTCCCAAATTTCATAAAACTCCAATTAAATTTAGGACTGTAACTATTGGTTGCAATACATATAATAATAAAGCCAATAAACTTCTATTAAAAATTCTTAATCAGTTATATATACTTACTACAAACAATGATAATACACATTGTATAAAAAATAGCTATCAACTGGTCACTATTTTAAAAAATCTTAACTGTGTATATAATATAACGACATATGACTTCAAAGATCTTTTTAATAATATAGACTTATTAGATTTACATAATATAATAAATGCATTATTTAAAAAGTATTATAAAAAACTGGAATTACCATCTAATATTGATATCGCTTATTTTAAATCATTAACAAACTTTAACTTTATTATCTATAATAATTATATATTGCAAGATAATACATTATATTTACAGCACGTCGGTATACCACAAGGTGGTTGTACATCCAGTTTATTATCAGACTTATACTTATATCACTATGAACGCACTTTTACTAATAATAATCTCCATTTATATCGTTATATTGATGACATAATTTTAATTGCCACTGATCAATCTAAAATTTCTCAATTTCCAGTTGATTATCCCACTAATTTGTAATTAACGGAAAACCTCTTATCTAACAACACTATTAACTTCTTAGATCTTAAAATTACAATAAAAGACAACAAAACAATAACTGCAGTTATTGTTTTGTTGTCTTTTATTGTAATGCAATAAAAGACAACAAAATTTAAATTCTTTACGTTTATCATATAAACCATGGTTTATATGATAAACGTAAAGAATTTAAATTCAAAGTTAATACATACTACTTAATCATTTATATAGAATAAAATGTTTATGTTCTTCTCATCTAATTAACAATAATATTAAAAAACTAATTTATGATGCATTAAATCATGGTTTTCCAAAAAAATTCATATATTCATTAATATACAATTAGTACTTACATGATATATATATATATATATATATATATATATATATATATATATATATATATATATATATATATATATATATATATTACAACAGTTACTCTAAGAATTTGCAGAGCTGTATCGAGAAAAGTATTTGTCATTGTAATAATGTTGAATATAATAAATACGTTAATTCAAATTACGGACATATTCTTACCGTGGATCTTGCTATAGTGGCAGACACAAATCTCAGAAATTACATGAGGTATGGTACAAAATACAGATTGAGGAGAGTTGTGAGTAGAGGATTAGCTATAAAACGTTTGTCAAATAATATAGATATCTTCATTCAAAAATTAATATATAAATATGGTTTACCAAAAAGCGTTTTTGAGGAATGGAGGCACTATATTTTAAAAGAATTTCAAGGCTTTTACCATAAAGATTTTGAGGGTGTCTCGGGAGAAACTTACAAAGATTTGATTAAAGCAGTAAAAAATCTACAGGATGATTTTATCATTACGTATGTGGATAAAGCTAACACCAACTATGCTATAATATGTAAAAAATTATACGGAGATATTCTAAGGGAAACCTACAATAATGAGGGAAATTATCAACTACTAAAAACTACTAAACAAGTTACTGTAAACAGAGTGAAGGCGTTCTATAAAAAAATAAAATCAAAGCAAAATAGTGTGGAATTTCCTTATCTTGTAATGATTCCAAAATTCCATAAAAACCCAATTACTTTTAGAACCGTAACTTGTGGGTTTGGTTCTTACCTGGAATGTGTAAATAAAAAATTTTTGAATATATTACAAAAGATTTTCGATTAGGTTATAAATGAATATTCTTCGATAGTAATAAAAAATAGCTATGAACTTATAAAAAGTTTAAAAAAGCTGAAAAATATTACAGGATTGTATACATATGATTTCGAGGATTTGTATAATAGCATAAATTTAGATGATTTGAAGTACAGAGTTATGGATTTTTTCAAGAAATCTAAAGAGAAGGATATCAGTATTGAAATATTCACCGATTTATTTCAATTTGTTGTTTACGAAAATTACCTGTTCGAAGGGAAACGAATATATAAACAAGTAAGAGGCATTCCAATGGTGGGCAGTTGTAGCTCCATCCTTGCAGATATTTATCTGTTTACATATGAAGCCGGTTTATTGTTGGAAAAAGACTTAAAGATATACAGATATATAGATGATGTTTTGGTGGTTGAGCTGAATAATAATAAAGAAATTCATCAATTTAAATGTTATCCAGACACTTTGAATTTGAAGAGTGCTTCGGATGATCGGGGCAGTGTCAACTACTTGGATGTTAATTTGGAGATTATAAACGGAATTTTAGTATATAGTATTTATGATAAAAGAAATTATTTTGATTTTGATACAATAAAAATATTAAACTTTAATAGTAACGTGCATGTTTCAATTTTTAGAAATATATATTTAAATGGTTTAAATCGTATTGCAAATTTGTGCTCAAATGTTGATAAATTGGTTGGTGAAATTTTTAACCTTTACATAAACGCCAGTAAACAAAATTACCCAATACATTTTCTGAATGATTTAACTTTCAATTTTATCGGGAAAAAAAGCTATCGAAATAAAACATTGGAATTGTTCGATGATTGTGATTTATCGATACGTGATTCCTATCGAAAATAGCTTAGCGGTGAGGATAATCACGGACTTCATTTGACGGCTTTTGAATTAGTTTGTGGTTTTCATTTTTTCCAATCTCTATTTGTTTGGTCTTGGCAAGTGAGGGGGAATGTTGTGCACGTAAAACATGTTTAACCCCGCAGTACATGTCATAAGCCTTGGCCACTTGTCTTCATGTTTGGTTTTTTCTTAGTTACTCTTGGTTTTGTTCATTATTGTTTTAGTTACAGTTTATTAGATGTTTTTTTTCGTGTACTAAATTATATGAATTTGTATTTTTCAATATATATATAAAATTAACACATGCGTATACAAAAATGCGTATATATACAAAATTACAAAAAAATTATAAAATAAAAAATATTTATAAAAAATTAAAAATTGTAAAATAAAAATAAACAATTACTATAGGATGGTTGGGTGGGTAGATGTTAGAGTACGGAGGAGGGTGGTGTTGTCTGGATAATACGCAATGGTTAATTTATATATATATATATATATATATATATATATATATATATATATATAAAATGGGGCTTTTGTATTATAACTACATTTCTAATACGTATTTTATATGGATGTTGATTTGATGTTTTATATGTAATTGGTGATTTTTCCTCTTTTTTTTTTAAATTTCATATTAAATTTAACTTATTTAATCAAATTCAATATTAACTTATTTTTAATTTAGTCTACTCAGGACAATGTCATATAAATTAATAATAGTATACCAACTTTTTAGTGATTATTATGCATATTGGTTTATTTGATTAACTAATGTTATACTGTATGTATTAAAATTGAGTAAATAGTTTTTATTATTATTATTCCTCTATACTATTTAATAGAGTTTTATTTTCAACATTGTATTCCATGATTAATTATCGGTTTATTTGTTTGATTTGCACAATCATTTTTTTTAGCTTTTTTATGACTAATATAAGGATAATTCACACACTATATATATGTGGTCTTTAGGCTATTTGGAATTTTAGTATCTGACAATCTTATATAAACATCCATTTTTATTTATTTATTTTATAATTTAATTATTTATTATTTTTTTTTCTTTCCTGTTCATTTTTTATATGTAAAGCTAAATATTACGACTATTATATTTTTATAATATATAATTTATTTTATTTTATAGCATATAGCCTATATTCTATATATTATCAAGTTAAAAAAGTTTTTTAATTTCTCAGTGTAGATTTAATGGTATGGTAATAGAATATATTGTATTAACATTTAATTTATTTAAAAAAATTTCTGAATAATGAAATACAGTATACTATTGTTTATATAAGGATGTGTGTAGGAATGCAGTTGATACATTTTAATTCATTAGCATGTATTAGGTTCTACTTACTGTGACATTTGTATAAAATAACAATAGATGGCAGCACCATAAATTTTGTATTTTTAAATAGCCTCTTTAAAGTCATAATTTAAATTTTTTACACTAGGTGGTAATTAACACTGATTATTGGCAATGTTGTAAAATTGTTATTATACAATTTAAAATTGTTTTTAGGTATTATAAATAATGTAATTATTTTTTATTTATATTATATTAATTATATTTATCACAATATTTCAACATGAATTAACTGACTCCATAGCTTTTAATTTCTGTGTTAACTTAACTGTTTTATTCACCTTGATCTTATCATGCTTTTTGGATTCCATGTGCGGGAATATATTTTGAAAATCTACTGGGAATTAATACGGTTTGTTTTGTGGGATTTCTATTGCTATAAATTAGATATTTAATGGGTTGTAGTCTTTTTTTTTTTTTTTTTTTCATTTCATGCTATTTGATAATGTTCTGTATTCATCTTGAAACTATTATTTTGATTATATTGGTTGTTTGAGTACAGGGGAAAAATTTTTTCAGCTTATAGCTTTTTTTCCCACAGAAAACAACCGATTTGCTTATATCATTGAATTCTGTACTCTTGAAAACGTAATTCAATATATAAGTTTTTCAATTTTTCGGAATCCATATTCTTCTTTTTTTTTCCATGTTAATTCTTGTAATTAGGTATACGGTACTTTATTTTACACATGCAGTTCTATATTGTTGGTTTATGGCGTGTAGTCAATCATTCACAATATTGCAGTTTTTGATGATGGTCGCGGTGATGTTTAATTAATGGTTATATATATATATGAATATATATTAAAATATATTAAAACTTTTTGTAATTAATAACTATTAAATGACAAGAAAATCAGCAAAATATAAATGAACCAATATATATGTATGTTTATTTATATAAATATAATATTTTTTCTTTTTTGCAGTTAAGGCGGCTTATGAAAATAATTTGAACTCTTATTTTCAACGAGCGCCCCCTGTCTCACCAAAAGCTAAACATTTTGTGGGCGTGTAAGATTTATCTCTATCCACATCAGGGGGTAGAGATCAAAGCGAGCAACTGACCCATGATATTTTTGGCGCGTTATCGCTTTTAGGTTGAGTATTTTGGAACTTCACAAAAAAGTGGGGGGAGGGGGGAAGTGATCTGACCACAGATGACAGGCTGCCCACAGCTTACAGAAGAAATAAGAGAAGTCTAGGTTCCTCACCCTCAGGGAAGATGCCAGTGACTCAAATTTTACCAACAAAATCCGTGACCCTCTTCACAATCCTAAAGACCCGCTCGTTTACTGAAAACGTTAAATTTTGACCAAGAGAATAATAAAATTTCCATGCATGTTTTTTTTAAAAAAGGGGTAAAACATGAATCCAAGTAATAGGGAGACAATATGTGTTTGTTTTTCTTTTTAGATTTTAATTAGGTTGATCCGGTATTAATTATGCATTTAAATTATTAAAACTGCTGATAATTTTACAGTAAAAAGAACAGAAGATTATAGGAAAATAAAATATTAGTTGTAGCTGCATTTAAGGAATGGTTAAATATTTCTATGAAATATAACTTTTTTTAATTAGCTTTTATTAATTTAATGGGTCAGTTATTTATTTTATTATTGCATTTTATTATTTTTTACTTATTTAACATTTAACAGAAAGATTCTGTTATATAAATATTTCGTTTTAAAAGGCTTTACTGTGTCCAGTAAACTATGAGCATTTCTATTAATAATATTTAATTAAACGTTCACACATTCATTAATATATTTTTATTAATAACAAATATTTTTCTTTATCCATTTAAAAAAAATATCTCATTATACATAAGTGTGTTATAGGTGATTTCGGTATTGATCGGTTTCGTTTTACGTTGATTTTTTTTTTTTTTTTTTTTTTTTTTTT
The DNA here is from genome assembly GCA_963932465.1 of Maratus speciosus. NCBI lineage: Eukaryota > Metazoa > Arthropoda > Arachnida > Araneae > Salticidae > Maratus > Maratus speciosus. Next base: position 466,248,795 of record OZ010789.1, read on the forward strand.
TTTTTTTAATCTCCGCTTATCCCCCCCCCCCTCCTTATTCTGAATTGAATGATTTACTTTTAATTAATTAGTCATTTAGTCTTTTATTATTCATTTATTGTTATTTGGTAATAATTTTCGTTTAAGCTGTTCTCAAATTCACACTAGTTACTTTGTGATACTTGCCTAAATGATTTTTATTTGTTAAACGCACAAAACCAGCAGGTGCTCTTGATTAGAAATTAACAAATTGATTAGTGGCTTTTCCTTTAAATGGAAAGGATTTTTCAAGATTTACTGTAAAAATGGGATTTTTTTAAACGAATTTATCGAAAAAAGAAAAACTCTATTCAGTTTCATATAATTTCAACCGCCATGACTACCAATTTTATGCTTTTATGCATTAAAATATCTCTATAAATGTCATCAAGTTTTTCGATATGCTGAGCGGGGAACAATATGTTTATGAGAACCGCTTTGACGCTACTTTCCTTTATAGACAAGCTCCGTCTTCGAAGCTTTTATAGTTTTCAGTAAATAAAGAGCATTTCTATTAAAAATACTATTATTATTATTTTAATATAGGGCAGATGTGCCCGGTAATGGATTAAGGAATTTCTTTAAAAACTATTTTTTAATTAATAGTTAATTATTATAATCTAGTTTTTTCAATATTATATAATTCTATCAACAATATTTATCATTCTCATAATCTCATTTCCAGTATATTAATCAAAATTTTATTGTAAATAACAGAAATATATCAAATACCCAAAATTACAGTAATGAACACCCTCTGTTCCAGTAATGGATACTATCTGTTCCAGTATTGGGCACCCCACAAAAATAAATAGTTATAACTGTTTTTATGACTGTATTTAGAACCAGAATTTAATGAAAGCATATAAATGAAACAAAATAGTTACTTTCAAGTAAATTGAACAATTAGAAAATTTTGTAATATACCGCTTCTGGGCATGAGATGACCATTGGGCTAAGTCACATGTTCGAGAAAAATCGATTAGTGGGTCATTTTGGGTCACTGTGGGTCCAGCTAATTGTATTTAAAAAACGGCTCAAAACATTTTGACAAAATTTTGTATTATATCGTTTCTGAGCATGAAAAGACCATTGAGCTAAGTCACATGTTCGAGAAAATTAGATTAGTGGGTCATTGTGGGTCAAGCTAATTGTATCTAACAAACGGCTCTAACGATTTTGACGAATTTTTGTTTTCTATCCTTTTCGGGCACGAGAATACCATTGGAATAGGTCATATGTTCAACAAAATTCGATTAGTGGGTCATTTTGGGTCACAATGGGACAGGTGGCAAGCCAATTGAATCTAAAAAAGGCTCAAAACATTTTGATAAAATTTTGTAATATACCGCTTCTGGGCATGAGATGACCATTGGGCTAAGTCACACGTTCGAGAAAAATCGATTAGTGGGTCATTTTGGGTCACAGTGGGACAGGTGTCAAGCCAATTGAATCTAAAAAAAGGCTCAAAACATTTTGATAAAATTTTGTAATATACCACTTCCGGGCATGAGATGACCATTGGGCTAAGTCACATGTTCGAGAAAAATCGATTAGTGGGTCATTTTGGGTCCAGCTAATTATATCTAAAAAAAGGCTCAAAACATTGACAAAATTTTGTATTTTATCGTTTCTGAGCATGGGAAGACCATTGGGCTAAGTCACATGTTCGAGAAAATTAGATTAGTGGGTCATTGTGGGTCAAGCTAATTGTATCTAACAAACGGCTCTAACGATTTTGACGAAATTTTGTTTTCTATCGTTTTTGGGCACGAGAATACCATTGGGATAGGTCGTATGTTCAACAAAATTCGATTAGTGGGTCATTTTGGGTCATAATGGGACAAGTGTCAAGCATAGGTGTAGCGTCGGGGGGGGGGGGGGGGTGCATGTGAACCCAATCTTCTACACCCCGGGCGCCAGAACAGAAAGCGTAGGGGGCACCAAATGAAGATTTTTTTTTTTGTCTTTACGTGCAAAAATATATATGTATTTATATTGAATTTGCATAAAAATGTCTCACAGCCGGAAAATCCAAAAGGAAAATTGAACCAAATGCATTAAAATTTACAAATATATAAAAAGATTCATCTATAACAGAAGACTGCAAATTAATTAGAAAAAAGAGCTGTTCTCTTAGGCTGTTTTCTTTCTCCAATTCCAAATGTACCGAAAGGCGAAGGGGGCGCCTAATGAAGATTTTGTTTGACTCTGACTTTTCTGATAAAAAGATTCCATGAAGACTGTTCAATTTTTTTCTCTCTTTCCCTGAGAAGCGTTGAGCTTTCATTTTCCCCGTGTTGATATGGGCGAGGTAGGGCGGCTATCCGGGGCAATAAAAACAAACGGGAGGAGTCAGGGCCGAAACTCAGAGGGAGGGGTAGAAGGGGCATATGCCCTGGGCTCCACGTGAAGGGGGCGCCAGATGAAAATTTGGTTTGCCGTTTTGTACAATATATATATGTGCGTGTGAAATCTGTGTAAAAAAAAAATATTTTTTAGTCGAAAAATCAAAAAGAAAAGATGAGTAAAGTGCATTAAAATCGTCAAATAGATAAAAAGATTCGCCTACAATATATAAGACAGCAAATGAATAACACCATTATTTTTCTTATAATTACTGTTTTACATGCATATTACCATATCTGGCCTTAGAGTAGAGGGGGCGAGGTCAGCTGACTGACTGGAACAGTGAAAACCAAGCGGTCGAAAATTCACAAAATAAAAAATTAATAATTTTGTTGTTGTTGTTTTGAGTCGCAAATAAATTTGAAAATTTGCATTAGACATATCAATCTATAAATAAGAAGAGTGGAATAAGTCATAATGCCACAAAACTGGTGTAGATAGTACAGGAAGATATTTTACAATGCTGAAATTCATTTTTTATGCCTACAATAAATGCTGTTTTTTTAGTTCCTAAAACAATGCGACTGATTTCACTATGACATTAAAGTGCCTAAATTGTAATAATTTGTAATGCTTCAACAACAGTAAAATCTGGAAAAATGAAATCTGTCTATAATGGAATCTTGTCTTAACCCTTAAATGCCTGATTTTTCAAAAATTATTGTAATAATGTTTTTCGGCTTTCATTTTTTAAATAAATCATGGAAAAAATACTTAAAAAAACCATATTTTGTTTTAAGTATGGTTTACGGCTAAAAAACAGTTTGTTACTAATCGGCAATACTGGTCTTTAATTGAAAAAAATAATTTTCCTTGATAAAATTCTATAATATTAAACACACAAGAATTTTAGGAACTATAATAAGAAATAAATTTTACTTGCTCACTGTAGAACAAAATAGGGTATTTCGCAAGCTTCCAGACAAAACAAAAAGAACAAGTAGCAACAATTGAAAAATTAAATCTATCTTTATTCTTAAACAGTCACAAGTGTTGCCGTCTACAAGTTTGAAATCGATTTAATAATATTTTCAGAATGTATTTTATTAGCAACATTAGGCATTGTAGCTTCAATATTATTCTAATAGTATTTTAGAGCCTAAATTGGATATGTTGCCGAAAAGCAACACCCGGCATTTAAGGGTTAAATGAAAAAAAAAAACTGAATGGTTCTAACAGAAAGAATACCTACAGTTACATCTGCAAAGACGGAAACCTGTATAAAGAGGAATTAATTCCGCTTCCTTTCGATTTTTTTTCACAGTTTTTAATGAATTTGACAAATGGTAATATGTAAATTTGGTTATATATTTCAATATTACGTATTTTACTTTTACACATTTTAAATTTTAAAATAAGTCCGCTAATAGAAACTTTCGCAAATTTCTCTTTGTAAATTTACTTTGCGGAGGAAGGAGGGGCGCGCCAAAATCCACGTTTGCCACGGGTCAAAATATAGCTAGTTTCGGCCCTGGAAGGAGTGTACAAAGTAAAATGCTTTAGTAAAACCCTTTAAAAGAAAAAAAAATGAGTATAGCATTTGCAGATGTACAGTAAAAAATCTCCCGCAGGGCGCCATGGCTAATAAAGTACCTTTATCCCCAAATGATTTTTTCTCTTCTTTTTGCCTCTTTACCCTTGAACTTCCTCAGTCAGTCGACAAAAGAAAAGGCGAATTTCGACAAAAGATCGTGGCAAAATATCGCGAATTTCGTCAAAAAATCTCTGAAACAAATACCGAATATCATTTTCGTCAATCGGTCGTAGAAAAATTCACGAAATTTGGCAAAGGATCGTGTAAAGAAAGTTGTGAATTACATGAGACGATCGGCGGGGGAAAAAATGCGAATTTTGGTAATTCGTCGTCGAAAAAATCGAGAATTTTATCAAAGGTTGAGGAAACAAATGGCGATTTTCGTCATTCGGTCGCGAAAAAAAATCATCGCAAATTTTGTCAAAAGAATGGACAAAAAATTGCGAATTTCGTCTAATCGAACACAAGATCCGAAAAAAGTCGCCTGTTTTCTTGAAATAGTCGCTTTTTAATGGTTTTCGGCCTAAAATAGTCGCCATAGACGCCGGAAGCTGAAAATAATCGCTTTTAGTAGCAAGTGGCAGCCCTGCAATTGTATGTTAAGAAAAATCGGAATTTTTTGAAAAATTGTGTCGAGCCGAACCGAGACTGATTTAATTGATATTTTTCACAGGCCGGGCTTGTTTTCACTGGTTTTTGTACGCGCCAAGCCTGGTCGTAAACTGTGAGAATATAAACGGGTCGGGCACAGGTATAACTTTTAATTTTCTTGCCGGGCTGGGCCCGGGCCTGGGAATTGCAGTTCGTGCAAATCTCTAGTGTGCCCCCCAGGGGTGTGCAAAGAGGGGGCTAAAGGAACTGTCGCTCCGGGCGCAAAATTTATGCTGCGAACCACGGTTTTATTTATTTATTTTTCATTTTTTTGGCCGCCGATCGTTTTTCGGGGAATTCCTTTTTCTCTCTTGATCATTTTTTCTCTGTCGCAAAACATTATGAACTCTCTAACAAATAAGTGCGATTTTCTTTTATGTTATTTAGTAGTTCTGAATTCCTAAATTAAAATTAATCCTTTTAAAGTTCCAAAATAAACGCGAAATATTTATTCGATAGAATTTATTTATGTTTCTACACTTTATCAATTTTATTACACCCATCACAAAAAGAAAGATTTTTTTCCTTGGAGGGAGGGGGGGGGGGGGGCGCAAAATTGAAAATTCGCTCTGGGCGCGTTTTTACTTTGCACGGTCTTGCCCCCCCCCCCTCCCCCCCCCCAAAAAAAAAAAAATTCTGGTCACGCTATATCTAAGAAACGGCTCAAAACATTTTGACAAAATTTTGTATTACATCGTTTCTGAGCATGAGAAGACCATTGGGCTAAGTCACATGTTCGAGAAAATTAGATTAGTGGGTCATTGTGGGTCAAGCTAATTGTATCTAACAAACGGCTCTAACGATTTTGACAAAAAAAAATATTACATTGTTTCCCAGCTCGAGAAAACCAGTGGGATAGGTCACATGTTCGGTAAATTTAGATTAGTGGGTCCCCCTTGCTAGTTAATATAAAACAAGACAAAACACAACTATGTGCTTTTTAATTTTTTTCCCTTTGAATAATAAATATTAGTAAAATATTACCAAATTTTAAAAACTTAACAGTAATGAAAATATTTAGTAAAGCGTTTACCAAACGGATGTAATATTAGCATTTTAAATAAGTTACTTAAATTTAGTTTGAAATCAAATCTAACATTTTATGCTTTTAAAAATGCCACCCCCTTCCCCAGAAAAAGGAAAAATAAAAATATTTATTAGAAAAAGACAGATATTTTACAAAAATGATTAAATTTTTAAATGTGTAAGGCATGCATAAAACCATATAATGGCAACATTAAAAATATATTTAAAAGAAAAGAAAAAAAAAGGAAAAGAAATATATATTTATGGTATCATAATTTATTTCATTTGTTAAAATGGTTTATTATCACAAAAGTTTTGACTATATATAAATATATATCTGTCACTTCATTGGCAGATTTCACTTTAGCACCAAAGTGCAATAGCTAATGGATAATCTTTCGTAATCATCAGATCTAAATAGCGAAATGATGTCTTTGAGCAAATGCAAAGGATGACTTAAAAAAAAAATTGAACTATTTTTTTTTTTTTTGGGGGGGGGGAGGGGCTTTGATAAAAAATCAATAAAGTCCCCTCTTAATAATTATGTATAAAATTTGGGCTGGTTACGCTATTTAAAGATCAAGTTATAGTAGTTTTAATATGTCGGGACCTTATATTCTAATATCTAATTACTCTAAAATTTGGAGGGCATAAAAAAACTAAACTAAATCCTTTCTTATAATAATTATCTTTTCTCACAGAATAAATGAACAGGCTGCATCAATTAGGCTCCGAGTTATAGTTGTTTGAACGTGTCGGGCCTTAATATTTATTTTATGCTAAAATTTTGGAGGCTTAACGACAAAGTCCCCTTTTAATAATTATGTATTGTCGTATAAAATTTGAGCATGTTTTTTTTCAATCAGAGATCAAAATTATATCAGTTTTAATTTGCCGGGCTCTTATACTTAATTTATACTAAAATTTAGGGGCGAGGCCTTCGATGAAAAATCCTTTAAAAATCCTTCTTTTAAAATTATTATGTTTACCCATACAAAAATGGGCGAGGGCTACATCACTTTGGGCCCATATTGTAACCGTTTGAATGTGCCGGACCTTATATTTAATTTATGCTAAAAAATGTTTGGAGCTTCGATAAACCGAGAAAGTTCCCTTTTATAATTATGTACATGCGTATAAAATTTGGGTTATTTGTGTTAAATAGATCCTATGTTCTAGCCATTTTAATGTGTTGGGTCCTTGTATTGCAATTACACTAAAATTCTATGGGACTTCGATATTAAAAAAAACCTTATCCATCCCCTATAACATTTATATATACCCGCATAAAACGTTAGCGGATTACTTTAATTACGGCCCGCATTAAAGCCGTTTTAATGTGTAGGGGCTTATATTTAGTTTACACTAAAATTAGAGGGCGCGACGACGAAAAACCGACTGTGCACGCCCTCATAATGATTATGTTTACTTATAGAAAATTTGACGGGGCTAAAGCAATCACTGCGCTGGTTGTAGTCATTTTAATGTGTCGGGACATCTGAGCTATACTAAAATTTGGTGGAAGGAGAACTTTTTAGGAAAAGACAAAAAAAAAAAAAAAAAAAAAAAAAAAAACCGTTCTATCTATATTCTTTTACTATTCAAAATCACTATTCCAAGACTGAAACCCAATGCTTTTACAAGAACTAGGGAACAAGAACTTTTGCGTCTCCCCCTTCTACGGCAACCCTTGACCCCTATCGTGACCCTTTTATATCCATAGAGCTCATGTAATCAATTAGGTGGATTTGACAACGTGACAGGTTTGTAAAGGATTTTAGGTATAGCTAATTTTTAATTCAAAATTACAGTATTTTGATTAGAATAAATTTTAAAAGTTGCCTAATTACGTACAAGAAAACAAATCAAGTTTTGCTTGCATAAGATCCAAATTTTTATATCTTTCTTCAATCTATAGTTATAAACGAATAAAGACTACACATTATACTTTTTGAGATTTTTCGAAACTTTAACACGAATTTAAAAATACTCAAAACTGTTTTAAAAATATTTTAAGCTTATAATGTACTGAAAAGCATCCGTACTTATATGCTGAAAAAAAATTCTTTTGGAAATTTTGAAATTTGAATGAACAAAAAGGATAAGTATTTTCTCCATAGGATAACATGGGAATCGACAATGTTTCTTTCCCACGAGATAAGTCCCCTTAATATGTCTACTAAATGCAAGAAATATATATATTTTTTAAAACCAGCTTCCTGTTGATAAATACCGCGTATTTGTAATAATAATAAATTCATTCCGCTTTTAAATCATTACTCTTTAACATTTACGCATATTCTATATTTTTGACAAAATGCCTCTTTTTAATGTAGTAAGTCCTGACCTTCGAAATGCACTTCATAAAGTTCATGGCGATATTAAAATATTGAGCAACACGGCTATTTTTGCTCATGTCGTAACCTACAAGGTCAAATTTAGAAAAAGATTTCAATACGCTTCTAAGCTGAGCTCTTATTGTTTTTATTTTCCTTTTTGCAAGTTTAATGGACTGTTATCACATCACACATATTGAGTTATTATGGTGACATTTCCCCACATTTCTTTCAGCATGGTTTACGTAATAAATCAGTTTAATACTTTAAGAACTAGAAAGTAATTAAGTAAGCATGCTATAAAGTATTCCAAAATATAAAATGTTATTTATTATAATTACAGACGTATTTTTGTAAATCCTCGAAAAGTTACCGAGAAGAAATGAAATATTTTATTTATAAAAATCGTATTTTTTAATGGGAAATCCATCAAAAAGCCTTACGAAGTTCCATCGCTGTTCCTTATTCGACATCAGGGACCGATTTACAAATTTGGGGGCCCTAGGCACAGATACTTACACCCATCCCCCACATAGACACACCCTTGCACCGATACTTAACTGATTGAGTAAAGAAAAAAAATGAAAAAAAGATACTTACTAAAATAACCAATACTGACTTTAATAATTACTTTAAAATATCCATTAAAAAATTAAATCTGATAATTATTAATTTACTTTTAAATAATTATTTCACAATTATGAAATTTAAATGAGTAGACGTTTTATAATAAATTGTGTGGTGTCGATTATCTTTTCCTATACAAGTCTATATATCTTGAATAATAAAGTATGCAACAACTAATAACAAATTTTCTACAACACCAAGCTACAATTATTTAAAATATTAGGGGGCTCTACTGCCTACAAGCTACGCTCACCAACTCCCAAATAATCTAACAGGAACAGGATTAAATAAGAATTAAAAATACAATGCATTTTTAATTTTAAAGTGATAAAGATAAAAGAAAATATTCACTATAATAAAGTAATTATAAATGGATGTTTCAGACAAAATATACAACAAAATATATAAAAATACAATAAGAACACAATAAAATGTAGAATGGAATGTAAAATTCCATTAGATATCAAATAAACGTCAGATTTTGGACAATAATTGAAAAACCTTCATCAACATTTGGGGACCCCTGAAAATCAGGGGCCCTGGGCCCGTGCCCCGAATGCCCTGCCGTAAATCAGGCACTGTTCGACATAACTTATCTCTGTTGAAAGACAAATTGCCTGTGCTCTAACCCTAAAAGCATGAAATAAGACGAAATTCTTCTACGTTATTGACCTGAGAGATTTCTGAATAAAATGTAATATACATGTGTGTATGTATACACATATATAATAATATAAACATATATAATAAAACTTTTTGCAAAAAAATAACCATTAAATCACATGGAAATCAACAAAATATAAATAACCCAATAATTATAATGCAATATAACAAGTCGGAAATTGTACGTCAAACGTGTCAAATGAGGTGCGTTCGTATCATAACTAGTTTTATAAATATTCAGATCTTGGTGCAATAGCTGTTGCACTCTTATGCAAAAATGTATGAATACCAAATTTATTACGATTATATATATTAAATTCAGAAATACGGAAATAATAGGACTCCATCTTAAATAGGAAGTAATCGCCATGGCAACCTAGAATCCTTATTTATCATGGGATATCATTGGATTAATTACGTGTGATAGGATTTAATAGAATGAAGATAACTTATGTCTTTTTAAGTTTCGATTGGATTTTCATAAAATTTGAAATGACAAAATTCTGCAACGATTATATATATTAAATTTCAAATCATTCGGTTGGATAGTTTTTGCGCTGTTATATGCGGATAGACAGACAGACCAGACGATGAAGATAGTTGCTACGTATTTATATAATTATGAACGTTTTTAAAAAATGTATATGAAATATAGTAAAATTCCTTGAGAAAATGAATAAATAAATAAATATATAAAAGTATGAGGAGAAAAAATCCACAAGCAGAATGTGAAGATAATTCAAGAAGTAAATAGAAAATTGGAAACTTACATTGCAAATCACGTTATGAAGGGCAATACTCCACAATATAAGTAAATCGCAATTGATTTCTGTTTAAGTAAATTAAGTTGGTAGGCATAAATTACTTCACTCAAATTGACCGATTGCCTACGATATCACATGTGAAAGAATTTGAATTAACCCTCCAGTACACTCGTCCGGTCATAGTGACCCGGTTAATGGCTTGTTATTTTAATTTTCAAAATAAAAATAAAAAGAGTAGGTTTATTAGTAAAATTTTATGTTCAAATTAACGAGAATTAAACTTTTTACAGAATGTGAACGTTTTTTTTTTCTTTTTTTCTTTTTACTACCTTTTATAACCACAAAATTTACAATTTAAGTTACCCGGACAAAAAAGATCCGACGCGAATACAGAAGGGTTAAGAATGCATAAATTCTTATCTGATTTAAATGTTATGACCCAAATATTCTTTTGAGACAAGGATGAAAAATTAAACTTTGAATACGACCCAAACAAATTTTTTCTGCACAAAATTAAACGAAACTCAATTTCGATAATTCTCTCAGTTTCGGCCGAAAACTAACCTTTCTAGGGAAAAAAAAAAAAAAAAAAGAGTTTAGCTCACTCCACTTGGGGTCTTGGGGCAAAGACTCGCTTAAGGATCCCCATGTCGTTTTTATAACCTCGTATAACGACAATCTGTATATATATATATATATATATATATATTTTCTTTCTTTCTGTTTCCATAGTATCACTATAAATAGATGTCGCCGTGAAGAAAATTTTTGAATTGTTTGAGATTTTTCTCACTTACAAACAACGCCAAATTTTGAAGAAAAAAAACTCCGCACATGGAATGGACTTGGATTATGATGAATGATTATAATCTATTATGATATATATATGCACACACACGTGCATTATAACCGTCATCTCTTTCATCTCCTTTCTCACCTTATATATAAATATCCTTACGAAAAGCCAAAAAATAACCCCGTTTAATTATCATTTTACTTTCGGTTATATGAAAGCCTTTTGTGAGCTTGACGTGTAAGATGTATCACGTGGATAAAAGCTCATAGTAATTGCCGAAAAACAGTTGAAATCTGATAACTTGGAAAGGGATTTATTTTTATACATGGGTCGGAAGACAAAGTCGGGATACTGAAGAGTAATTAACTCCTGGGACCTCCGAATATTAGACAGATAACTTTTGACAGATGAGTCTGGGAGTTACATAAAGCGACTCAAAACCAAATTCATTTTGTATTTTTGAAATATACAATAAAAAAGATTTTACACAGTGTGGGACCATGCCATGTCACGTTTGGGACAGCTTTTCTACATATTACTGCTGTTTTAACAATGTTATTATATCCTCAAATTAAAACAACTATGATAATAGGCAAATCTAGGGGGTTTTCTTATTACCCGGCTACCAAGAAGGGTTATGCGTTTCCCGCGTATCTGGGTATGTGGATTTCTTTATACCCTCGAAACATCCCAAACGGCTGGATGGATTTTAACGAATGAGGTCTCTATGGATTCGTCTTAACCGTCCGATGGTTATGTTATAGGCTAGGTTTTGTTTTTATAAATTTAAAATAGTGACTGTAAAATACAAAATGGCGTTAGAGATGAAATTTTTTTTTACGCACCTATTGAGTGGCATATGATTGGATAGGTCTTTCAAAATGAAGACGATGTTTCTTTAACTATTTTGCAGTCAGAAGCTCCGTTTAAATATTACACAACCTGGAAGTTATGTAAGGTAGGATCTCTAGCTTTACTGCAACTCTAACCTTCATAGACATATATAGGCCTCATCAAAACAGTGTTTATAGACAGGAACTAACAATTAAACACTAGTTAAAAGTCATTAATACAAGTAAATGAAAAAAATAGGTAAGTAATATAAAAAAAATAATTTCACATAGATAAGAAATAATTAATTAGTTCGCTTTTTACGCAGTCGGGTTTTTTGATTTTTTAAATTTCTACTTGTTTTTAATGTATAGTTTATATTTTAACAACTTGTAAGTTGGCAGATATAGGTATTTATGCAAGTGTCACGCGCAGGACATATTTCCTTTTTTTCAAGGAATGGCCATCAAACGGTCAGATTACTTAGATCGAGGGCTGAAAATGGTGAGATTTGAAATCTATTTAAAAAGGTTGACTTACTTAGGTAGGATGTTTAAAATGTAGAGATTTTTAAACCTATTAAAGACCATCCCATATCACGTGTGGGACAGATTTCCAACATATTACTGCTGTTTTAACAATGCTATTATATCCTCAAATTGAAAAAAAAAAACAAAAACTATGCTAATATATAAATGTAGGAGTTTTTGTTATTTTTAATGTATAGTCAATAGTCTATATTCTAACAACTTATAGGTATTTACGTTTTTTTTTTTTTCCAATTTGCTTCTTGTTTCCCATTCTACTCTGTTTTCTTCTATTTTGATTATACTCTTCTGTGATTGTCTGTTGTCTTCTGCTTTCCTATTGGCTGCTGATTTCGATTTCCTATTGGCTGTTTCTTCAGCTTGTTTTCCCTTCCCTTATCTCTCATTTCAGTCTTGCTGCTGCTTTCATAGTAGAAGCACGTCTTCTTTGCGCCTGACGAAGGAAGACTCAGATATTTCGAAAGGCCTAGCGCATATAAAAGTTTTTTATGGTGTTTTAAGAAGTTCTTTTAATACTTATTTATGTAAATGTCACATGCAGGACATTTTGTTCGTTTTACATGGAATGGTCCTATGGTTGTAAGAGTAGAAAATGAGATTATAAACTGAAAATACTTTTTAAATAAATATTTTTTATTATTAATAATGTAATTTAGAATCATGGTATTTTATTTTTTAAATATTTTAAAATTATTTTTGTCTGTTAAATTTACCGTATATACTCGCGTATAAGTCGAGGAATTTCTGACAATTTTAGGTAAGCAAATTTTGGGGGTCGACTTATACGCGAGTCAGTTAAAAAAGAAAAACCAAAAACTTCGAATACTGCAATATTATGGCTTTTTATGTGTATGAATAAAAAAATAATACATAAAATATACAAATAATAATGATTTATCATTAAAAAAAATTTCAATGATTTGTTTTTGTTTACTTACTACCTTTTCGCATTGGCAAGTGAAATCTTTGGTTTGATTTTGTGCAAAATTGAAGTAAAAAGCTAGGGCGTCGACTTATACGCGGGTTTTTGATTTTTTCCAGAATTTGCATTCGAAAGTTAGAGGGTCGACTTATACGCGATTCGACTTACACGCGAGTATATACGGAACTTAAAAAAAGAAATTACATTGGATATACTAAAACCACACAGAAAATTATTGAAAGAAAAGTCATAACTTTATTTAGAATTAATACTTGTCAAAAATTTTACAAAGTTTAGAACAATAGATTTTCCGTTATTCCTTCTTCTGTTCAAATCAGAGCCTAACATTTATGTTGGAGTCAAGTGGTATCCTGTGAACTGATTCGTTAATCGCATCATAAATTGTTATTGTTATTAAATGTAGAGCGTAATCAAATAAAACATTATAGTTTATGGGAGTATTTTTAATTATTAACATTTTTATTTTTATTAAAGAATTTTTTTTTAATCCTTTCTTGAAAAATGAGATAAAAAAGTAATAATTTCCCTCTATATACTAATAGTGTCACTGTTTAAGCAAAATGCTTTTCATACATTATATGGCCAATGATGACCGGTCATTTGCGATTTTAGACGTTTTGTTAAATATTTAAAAGAAAATACATAAGGAATTATCCTTAAACCTCAGGTGAGTAAGCAGAATAGTATAGGTCATATATTCCCGCGAAGATTTTTTCCCGAAACCCCACAGGGGGCCGTCAACAAATAAAAAAACCCCGAATATCTTTTGACTAACCCTGTAAAAACTAACGTAGCAAAAGTGTTCAAACTGTAGAACATGATTAAGAGGCTTATTATAATAAACCGTGTTCATTTTTATGAGGATAGCATATATATACTCGTAGAGAAATTAAAGTTTTTATAAAAACAGTCCCAAATTTTACGAAGTTTTGTGCTTATAATATGTAGAGTTCTTAATATAAAAAAAAAAAGTTATTTTCAGAAACTATGACAAACAACATTGTACACAATATCCTGCAATCAGAATTTAAAAACAATAAAAATTGGATGACAAATGAGCAGGTTTACTAAACAATGTTTCACTGCCGATGCGCGAATGCAATCAACCATTAATGTGCATAATGTATTAGCTAAATGAATAGAGAACATTTGTGAAAGTCTCAAAAATATACCTTGAAAATTCTGAAAGTGATCGTAAATAGAATAAGCCTGAAAACCGTTGTTCCCAAAAGGAAGCAAAAAGTATCTAAATACAGTATGTGCTACGCACTATTGCCAGTAAACAATATTTGCACGTAATATTTGGATACAGCCTCTTATCTTTTTGCTTCTTTTTGGGAACAATGGATTTCGAGCTGATTCTATCGACGATAATTTTCAGAATTTTCAAGCTATATTTTTGAGACTTTCACAAATGTTGCTCTATACATTTAGCTAATACATTATGTACGTTATATTTTGATTTCATTCGCACATGCTCAGTGAAACATTACTTAGTAAACCTGTTCATCTTTCATCCAATTTTCATTATTTTAAAATTCAGATTGCAGGGTATTGTGTACAATATTGTTTGTCATATTTCTGAAAAAAACATTCTTTTATATTAAAAACTATGCAAATTATAAGCAAAAAACTTGGCGAGATTAGGGACTATTTTTATAAAAACCTTAATTTCTCTATAAGTAGACATGCTAACCTCATAGAAATGAACACGGTTTATTACAATAAGCCTCTTAATCATGTTCTACAGTTTGAACGTTTTTGCTGCATTAGTTTTTACAGGGTTATCCAAAATATATTCCTTTTTTTTTTTTTTTTTTTCAATTTGTTGACGGTCCTCTATGGGGTTTCGGGAAAAACTCTTCACGGAAATATATGGCATGTACTATTCTGTTTACACACCTGGAGTTTCAGGATATGTAATTTTCTAGATATTTAAAAAACATCTAAAAAAGATCGCAAGCAACATTGGCCATGTAGTGTATAACTAATTTTTCTTATATACATATCAGACAAAAATATTGCAGATAAAGTTATCTTTTTCGATTGGGAATGCTTATAAACCATTTGGATAACTGAGTTAAATTTTGTAGAAGTCGAAGAAAGAAAGAAAGAAAGAAAAAGTAATGTATATATTCCAAAGCAAAAACATATCCTTGAGTAACGCTGACGTCATATCGACGATGGTAATGATGAAAGCAATGCTTACCCCTTTTTGTGCAAATTAAATTACTTCTAAACAGCAACATAATTTAAATTTTTACACCGTCGAATATAGAAAAAAAATGTACTTTCAAATGCAATTTCTTCCATAACTGCATTTGAATTTATCGATTTTTTATGTGTTTTAAAATAATTTTCAAGCATGAAAAAAAAATCTGTATCACGTGCAGCTTGATAATGGAAAATCAATTGAATCCCGTTTCCGCTTAAAACATTATAAATAATTCAGCGTTTGTTTCTGGCACTCCGTTGCAAAATTAACACTTCATCAACAAAAAAAATATATAAATAAAATACAAATTTAACAAATGTGTGATCGAACTACGTATTTAAACATTGAAATAATCACAATCACAAAGGCTGCTGTAAGCAGCAAAATTTTCGGCGGTTTCTTCCTCTGATTTTCATGATTAACTTCTGATTTTCATTAAAAGTGGAATATAGATGATGACGAATTTCATTGTATTATGACCTTATAAACACTTTAATTGATAATCGTTACCATTTTCATTGGAGCAGAAACCAGGAT
Source organism: Maratus speciosus (assembly GCA_963932465.1). Taxonomy (NCBI): domain Eukaryota; kingdom Metazoa; phylum Arthropoda; class Arachnida; order Araneae; family Salticidae; genus Maratus; species Maratus speciosus. Next base: position 466,264,693 of record OZ010789.1, read on the forward strand.
CTATTTCAAAAATAAATTAAAATTTTCACTTTTATTTTGTTTAAGAGACCAAGAACATTTGGAAAACAGCTGATTTCAATGATTTTTATACTTTCCGAACACTTAGTGTAAGGGAACTATTATAATCATGATTTGTTTCTCAAAATCATGATGCTGTTTCTTCGGCTATCAGCCTCTGTTTTTCATTAAAAGTGGAATATAGATTATAACGAATCCCATTTTATTATGATTTTATAAACACTTTAAAATTGATAATCGTTACCAATTTCATCAGAGCAGAACCAGGATCTATTTCAACAATCAATTAAAATCTTTACTTACATTTTATCTAACATTTGGAAGGATGCAAGAACATGGATACAAGAGCATTTGGAAAACATATGATTTCAATAATTTTTACCTTCCGAACACACAGCGTAAGGAAAGTTTTGTAATCATGATTTGTATGTGTGTATATGAGTGAACTCGGTAACTCCCAGACGTTATACTTCCAATTAAGCTTCCATTTGGCGAGTAACGTTATAGATCACGGTCGCAAGAGCTGTACAGGTTTTGTGAAAATCAGCTGCCGTATTAGTTTTTTAAACCACTTTCAAGCCATTTTGCAGCCGTTTCTATGAAAAATCATCAAGGCATATATATACATATATATATGTGTGTGTGTGTGATAAGTGATAAATATTGCAGATCTGTAATCAAGCTTAGTATCGGAAAGGTTGCGTCTCCAGTTTCAAAATGGGAGGTCCAGGTACTAAAAAGGAATTGATTTTCTAGAGAAACTAAATGATTGAAATATTACTAATTATAATACAAAAAAAAAAGGGAAAGGAAGAAAAGAAAGTTATTGAAAATCACTTTAATAGTTTCCCAGAAAAAGTTATATCAATATCAGCTGTTTTTCATAGGATTTCACAACTTTTGTTGTCCCCACCCCCACCCACGACGACCAAATTCATTGCCTGCTTTATCCTAAAATTATTATAAGCCAGATGTTCTGTAGCAGGAATCGCTTGCATAAATTTACAGCTAAGGGGCGCAATATGTTTCAAGTTGTGTGTGTGTCTGAAGGGAGGGGTCACTACAGAATCAATTTACGCCGCTGTAAATGAACAATGAAATTAAAACATGAAGTCAATGGGTCAATAATCTGTTACGCCAGTTTCGCAGTCATGCTCTTTATCCTGATGCTATGTAAATTTACAAAAACACAAAGATGTTCAGCAATAACGCTCTTTACAAAATACGTCCAGACAGTCAGCTGGAGAATAGAAACACGGGTCCACGCGAACAATCGCACTCATTAAATATTTTCACAGTCCATGAAGCAAACGCTGTTGCCACCCTCGATGTGTTAATTGCTGACTTGCTGTTCAGAGAGTGATGTATCCTGTCGCTTTCACAAAAGAGGGCTGTAATTTCTGCTATTAAGGGAAAAATAATAGTAAATTTGTTGTCATGCTCCTGTGGTCAATCGTTGCAATGGAAGTCGAAGTACTTTTGCCCCGTATTTAATGTTAATATAATCTTTGGAGCATCACACTTCCAATTTAAGAGGCGTTTGCTACATACATCTGCCTCTCTTAGGCGTTAAAGATGAATAGTTAAGAATTATTGAAGAAAAAGAGGATATAAATTTGTATGTTTAAAAGATAGAAAGGAAAGTCATTTCAATAAACTTGCTAATAGTTGTATATTAGTAGTAATTTGATACGAAATAAGAAGAGTAACTAAAGTTTCGTGTTAATTAACATTTTTAACGTCGCTACTCTTTTTGAAACAAATATGGATGTAGCAAATATATACATATGAAATTGGGGGAATTTGCTGTAGTTGACCTTTGGTGATAAATGCTTCTGATTGAACACTCGCTGGTATAGAAATAATAAGGTTTTAATCTCTTGAGTAAAGCATGAATTCTATTTACAGAGCACATTAACTATGTACAGGGTTTAGGGGAATGAGAGGAGCTTTCTTACGGCAATCTACCGGCCTTCAGTATACTCCGGCGCGCTCTCGGATCGAAGCCTGACTGGATACGTCCTACCAAATCAGTCCGTCCAACAACTCTGAAGTTACATCGAACCTTCGCTCTCAGGCTGAGGATCAAAATTACCAACTCATCAGGTTTATTGTCTTTTAGAATTTGCACAGTCAGTTCTCATGGGATAAAACAGAAAAAAGGAAAGTCGTGTTCAGAAATCGATATACAAATTACATAATATTTAAAAAATATTTTTTTTTCTAGACTATTCAAAGAGAAAAAAAAGAAGAAGAAGAAGAAGAAAATCCTTCTTTAGTCCATTTTAACGTCGCTACTCTTCTTGAAACAAATATGGATGTAGAAATTATATACATGACTAAATCTTTTCACGAAATAGTCAAATAAATAACTGAAAACAGAAAAAAAGAAAGTTGTTCAGAAATCGATGTACAAATTATATAACATTTAAAAAGTATATTTTTTTCTAGACTATTCAAAGAGAGAAAAAAAGAAGAAGAAGAAGAAGAAAATCCTTCTGTAGTCCATTTTTAACGTCGCTACGCTTCTTGAAAGAAATATGGATGTAGAAATTATATACATGACTAACTCTTTTCATGAAATAGTCAAATAAGTAACTGAAAATAGAAAAAAGGAAAGTTGTTCAGAAATCGATGTACAAATTATATAATATGAAAAAAAAATGTTTGTAGACTATTCAAAGAGATTTTTAAAAAAAGAAGAAGAAAAAAATCCTTCTTTAGTCCATTAAATAGACTCCTAACAAATTAAAATTAAAACAAAAAAAAATGTGAACATATCCATCATTAACATGCAGAAATTACATACAGGGCGACTCAGAACTATATGTCAAAAATTTAAAGGCAGGTAGAAGGCACTTAAATACGGAGATTTCGTATAAGAATGTGGGCGCAGAAATGCAGCGTTGTGGCAGTAGACGGCGCTGTTAAGTTCGGTGGATAAAAACGTTTCGCTAACTTGAATCGTGAATCCCTCACGGATTCCGAGCAACATGCATCGTTACACGGAGCTTGCCGACATGCATTTTATGTATGGAGCTAAGCAAGGAAATGTTTCACACCCAATGCTCGTCCAGCAATTTTTGAGCTTGCCGAAGGACTATCCTCTACTATGCGTAATACTGCCTCTTCTACTGCAGGAATTCTGTGGCATCTTACAGAGCCCTTATCACGCCTGGAAGCATAAAACGACCCACTCGCGCACAACTCCTAATGAAGAAGCTCAAATGTTTGGGGATCCGGCAGAATCCTACCCGGGAATCGTTCAATCTAAATCCTTTGAACAGCCAATCCATTTCCTTGCGCAATCCCGTACATGGAGTACATGTCGGCAATTTCCGCATTGGTGTAATAATCCACGTTGCTCGAAATTCGTACGGGAAATGACGATTCAAGCCAAGAACAGCATTCATCCGCTGCATTCAACAGCGCACTCTGACTCTACTGCCTCAACACTGCATTTCCGTACCCACATTCCTATACGAAATCTGCTTATTCAGGACCCCCCTCTACCTGCCTTTACATTTTTGACATATAGTTCTAAACTACCCTGTATATAATACTAAAAACTATTTTTAGAATTTCAAGGAGCTAATAGAATTGAGACAAACTATCTTGCTTCACTGTTCTTACATAAAAATAGATGAAAAAAGTCTTTTCCTACGCAAGTTTTGAAATAAGTGTTGTATGATCTACTTTAGGTTATTTACTTTTATTACGCAAACTCATTTTAATTATTAAATATTTATGTTATTTATTTATTTAATGTAAATCTTAGTATAAAGGTAAGGGAAAAAAGCCTTTTTACCGAAAGAGGTTCTGCTACAGAATTATACAAATTCTAAAATGTAAAGGCTGGGGGTGAACGCAGCATTGGAAAGCACTTCTCTCACAGCTTTGTTGACAAAATTCTTTGGACAATGGAATAATCTTTAGAAAATTAGTCTTCTCGGTTCAATTTTTGAGTACACCTTCAACCTGTTTTAGTTATTCTGTTCGTCTATTAGAAATACAGTCAGTCAGGGTAACTTTGAACCATGGGGTGTAACTTTGCACCACCTCCTATTTTTCAATATTTTTGACTCTAAAAGACTAAATAAACTCCAGAACTGTGCTCTGTTGGCAAGGTTCTAAACTGGGATTTCTACTCTTTATTTTAGAAAATAAATTAGCAACATTATACAAAATTAAATGCATCATCTAACTATTTTTGTGAAGTACTGTTTTCAGGGTAATTTTGAATGCTGTTTTGAAGTTGTTGTAATCCAATTAAATTTTCATAGTAAGTAACAATATACTCGGTTATCAGACATATTATTATCTAAATGTTGTAAATGTGTTAATATTTTGTGATTATTTACTTATTAATAGTTAATAAAATGTAAAATAAGAAGGCGCTAGCATTTTACCGCATTTTCAGGGTAACTTTGAGCCGGCTCAAAGTTACACTGATGCTTATAATTTACTGATTATAGGTGCTACTGTCGAAAATTTCCCATATTTGCTCGTATATTTTATATAAATGCCGAAAGTGTGCATTAGATATAACATGTAAATATTTTCACAAATATGTGTAAAATACATAAAATTCATTTTAGAGGCATGATTGGGGTTGAAATTGCTCAAATTTGGCATTTCGACGTTTTTTATTCTTGTTTGAATAATATTAGTACTTGTATGTATTTCTGTAACTATGGATATATTATTGAGTTAAAACATTGAAAATTGTTTTTCACTGCATTTTTATGTTTTATATGAACAATAAACAGTTTCTTTTTTTTATTATTATTTCTAAATGTTCATAGTTCTCTTCTTCCACTTTTATTATGCCTGATATTTGTTGTAAAATCATAAATTATACAAATCTTGTGATATTGGGAAATGTAAATTCGGAGTCTTTATATATCTGAAAACATTTTTGGGGGTTTAAAGTTGTCCTGACTACAATACTTTTTTTATAATGAATTATTTCATATAAAAATTTATCATATGGTGCAAAGTTACCCTAAATGGCTGAGTAACTTTGAACCAGGCTAAAAATCCATTTTTATTGTTTTTTTCCTTATTATTCCTTAATTTTTGATAGTCAGACAATAATTTAGGATCATTTCTTCTCTTTTATGCCCCTAGTTGCGACAATAATCTTCAAATAAGAGTGTGGCATATGAAAATAGAGAAAATGCGGATCAAAGTTACCCTGAATGACTGTATATAAGCTAGAATATTATTGTATGTATATATTTTTAAATGTCACTTGAAAATTTGGTACTTTTATGTTAGTCGGTCGCAAATCTCGCCAGTAGCTTTTCTTTTCTTGACAGTAACAGCTTTTTTTTTTCGCGTGTGTAAATTAGAAACAAAGCATTGATGTTGAAATATAATGTAGGGTAATTCCATGTCTATCCAATTTTTTTATGGTTTGTAACCCGACCAACAGGGATTTGGATGAAACTCGGTGTATGTGCTAATTCTATCATGATATGAATACATCAGAAATTTTTCCTTCCTAGATCTCATATTTTGTGAGATATGGGGGGGGGGGGGGGGGGGTCCAAATTTTGGATTTTTCTCAAATCGCACATTTCTGAGTCTGTATTTTTAGACTGCAGTTCCATTTTCAAAAAAATGTTTCTCTGGATTTAAAATGCGAATCATCTTAAAAATATCACCGATTTTAATAAAAAAAATATTTAAAAAATTAATTTTAAATATTTAGGGCCAAAAAATTAAACCAAAGTTGAAAGTTATGGTTATTTTTTCAAATTTTTGTGACTTTACGAAAAAGGCTCTACACAAAAAGGCAAGTGAAATTTCCAATTTCTTTTTGTTTTAAATAAAAGTTTGCACTTTGGGCTTTCTAGTTATGAAATAAAAATGATGTCTTTCTCATGATTTATACAAAATTTTGCCCTGTTTTGGGAAACTGCAGCAATCAAGAAAAAAAAATCTGTGCCTAATTTTAGCTGTGGTACCTAAATAACTACTGTGGTTCCTATGACTTGTTGAATATATTATTCAATGTTTCTTTCTTCCTTTCTTTTGCAAAGTAAAGTTTTTGCTTTGTTTTTTTATCTTCTGAGTAAAAGGGGAGGGGGGGGGGGGGGGAATGTCTATGATTGCAGTCTATCCTTCCTCCATTAAATTTTTTGCATATTACTTATGTTTCCTTTATTTATTCATTCATATATTTTTATTTATTATAAGCATTTTTTTAAATTTAAATTTTCCCTTAATTTTGTTTTTACAATATAACTGTAAACAAAAAATCTTTCGTTGGTATAGAATAAGAAAATGCAATAATGACTTTTTCAATATTTTTTTCTGTGTGCGTATGTGTGTTTCAATTAAAATACTTTATTTATATTTAACATTTTTTTTAATTTTCTATCTTATTAACTTGGATAATTTTAATCATTTTAAATACATTTTTTATAGTTTAAATACCTTATATTTAACAAAAGTATAGTTCATTTCTACAGGATGAAACATATTTCTACACCTGCCTTGTATAAAGAAATTCTGACAAAGGCAGGATAATATTTTCTAGTAAAGGCAGGTGTTTTTGAATTTGTTAATCAAATTATTATTAGTTTGCTGATTCTCATAATAGAAGGGTGATCTATTTTTCCTTGTGCTGCAAAAGAAAATAATAGATGAATTTAAAGTAACTAATTATGCTGCAAGACCGTCATGATAACTTGTGAGAGAAAAGAGAATATTGTCTATGCCAGAAATAAGAAAAGGTAAAGCCACAGCGACAGGTCCAGAAACAATTGAACTAATTGAAATGTTTTATAATTGTAACGAATGTTGAAGAATCGTGACTGGAAAAAATGTAGTTAGCATTGCTAAGAATGTACTATGCACAAAAGCGATTAATATTATGTGTATCTCCATGAGTTGTATTCTCCTTTTAAACAGGAATTTCCAAAAAACTTATAACTCTAGGATTATAACTCTAGGTATTCAATCCAGCATTAGCAGCACTTTTCCTTTAAATGAATTTGTGACAAGCTAAGTAAAATATTTGGAAAATGTTATTCCACTCTTTTATAACGAAAACTAAATCTAATTTCCTAAAAGAAACTAAAGCAAACTTTGGCCCTTAGAAAGCTATCGTTTTGTAGGATTTCAGCAAAAATTTTGCTTTTCTTATTCAAGGTGAGGCTTAAAGTTACCATTGGATCAAAGAAGCTGCACTCTTGATCCAACTGTTATGTACACTCAATCTCTCAGTATTAAATTATCAGCAAGCAATATACACATTTTATCTTATGATATGCAACATGATGTCACTCTTGTGTGTTTAACACAGAAGGAAGTGATATTATTTGTAAAAGAGATATTTCCTGATGTAAAGAACGTCTTTGTCTTTTGTGATGGGTGCTCTGGCAATATAAAAATTTCAAATTTTCATAAACCTTTACCAAAATGAAGAGAATTTCCCCTTAAGATATTTAATTTTTTGTTCTGGGGCGTGGTGGGAAATAGGGGAGATAGCCACCGATTTAGTGTTTTAGATACTAAATCACGAAGATCTTCTAATATACCGATGTTTTGTTATGTTATTATGTTTGGAGTTCAGTAAGATAGGAAAACTAAAATATACATTAGAAGATTCTCAATGTTGCTTATTCATAATAAATATAAATTTTAAACTACACAAAGAAAGAATGTTGTAAAATAAGTCTACGTGATACTGCAAAAGTACATTTATTTCTATATTTATATTTAACTCAGTTATATTTTTGAATTTCAATCTTTTAAATATAATGTTTATTCTGATTTTTTAGCTTTAAAAATGTGCATATAACTTAACAAATTCTTTATTTGTTACATAAAAAAATTTCAACAATCTAAATCTTTAACATATTTATAAGCAATTTTATTTAATGTATTAGATTTAATTAATGATTATTTCAATTTTAATAAAAATGAAGTCTTTCTCCTATCTTATGTAAAAATTTTGCCCTGTTTTGGGAAATTGCACCTTTCAAGAAAAAAAAAAATCTCTAATATGGCTAATTTAAACTGTGGTACCTAAATAATTACGGTGGTTCCTATGACTTGTTGAATTTATTTAATATAAGTGCTTCTTTTTTTTAATTTACAAAATAAAGTTTTTGCTTTGTTTTTTCTGAGTAAAATGTGAAAAAAATCTATGATTTCAATATCCACACCCCCTTCATTAAATATTGTACATATTCTTTACATACTACCTTTGTGAAAGTATTTATAGAAATACTATACCACTGAATCCAATGATAGATGTACATTTATGTGACAAACACGTGCGATAAGATTGAGAACAACACAATTTCAGATAATGTGTGATATGTACCAATACTATACAAATTTTCTACTGTTATAAAAATAAATAAATCACTCTGATTTTAAGGGTTCATTTTAGAAAATAAATTAAAATGATTAATAAATTTAAATTTAAAATGTGCAGCAATTATTTAGGTACCATAAGCAAAGTTAAAGATATTTATCTCTTGATAGCTACAGCATCCCAAAATAAGTCAAAAATTTTGCATAAGCCATGAGAAAGACATCATTTTTATTTCATAAATAGAAAGCCCAAAGTGCAAACTTTTATTTAAAACAAAAAGAAATTGGAAATTTCATTTGCCTTTTTGTGTAGAGCCTTTTTTGTAAAGTCACAAAAATTTGGAAAAATAACCATAACTTTCAACTTTGGTTTAATTTTTTGGCCCTAAATATTTAAAATTAATTTTTTAAATATTTTTTTATTAAAATCTGCATCTTTTGATGTACTTACGGTGATATTTTTAAGATGATTTGCATTTTAGATCCAGAGAAAAAATTTTTTGAAAATGGAACTGCAGTCTAAAAATACAGATTCAGAAATGTGCGATTTGAGAAAAATCCAAAAATTGGACACCCTATATCTCACAAACTATGAGGTCTAGGAAGGAAAAATTTCTGATGTATTCATATCATGATAGAATTATTATATACACCGAGTTTCATCCAAATTCTTGTCGTTCGGGTTACAAGGTCTGGTTGAATTGAGATGGAATGATTCTGTATTGGTTTATGGTACTATTTCTTATTATTTTATTCTTTTTTTTTTTTTTTTACTTAATTTTAATGACTTTATTTTTACTTTATTTTAATATTTGAAATGAGTGAAAGACGTGTATTTGAAATGTATGTAGCATATGCATTTTGTATTGGGTTACATATTTTAAAGGAAATGAGTGAAAGGTTTGTGTTTTAAATGAAATTAATACAAGACAAATGACGGCGAGGAGAAAATATTTGGCGGTTTATCACCTGCGCCCGGATAACATAAAAATAAGGAACATTTTTGTATACTTTAAATTATATCCGTTATCATGAGCAGTCAACTGTCTTAGTTTTAATGTGACTTCAGGATTTAATATATATATTTATATATGTAATAACTTTTTGCAATTGATATAACTATCAAATCACTATCACAACATAATAGACACAATATAAATTAACCGGTAGTTATTATATATAATTAAAATGAAATCACGTGTGTAAAGAAAAAAAGAAAGAAAAAGATAATGTGAAAATTAAACCTAGAAAATTGAAAATGTAAATATGAGAAACTATGAATATCTATGTAATTGTAAGTTCTATGACCAATCATATTCTCATTCTTTTGTTTCAAACCTTTCAACCACTTTCAACCTTGACTAAAGAGAAATTACCAAAATCAACTGCTCTTTTTTTTAATCACGATATTCAACCTTGATAATTTTTCATACCCCCTAAATACTGCCATTTTCCTTCTATTACTGTTCAGCACATGTATCTTTAACAGGTTATTTATCAAACAATATTTCTCTTTTCTCAATATAACGCCTGCTTTCAATTACGCTTTAACCATTCGCGGACAATGAATACTGTGTTAAAAGTCCTTGCTCTCCGCCTATGAGATAAGTATCTGAAAACCAACTTAAGATCAAAGTTTACCACCTTTCTGCGCGCTTTTAATATACGTTTCCTGGTTTACCTCACGCCCCTTCACTTTTCAACTGAAGTTGCCGGCCGGTACACAAAAAAAGACGGTATATTTTTTTCTTTTGCATTGCGAAGTTTCAACCCATTTATGGCCATTCATCATTCAAAATTTCTTTCTGAATCTGGGGGAAACAGAAACTTTTCCAGGAAGTTTCGGAATAGCGTCTCGCTGTCGAGACTGACGGCGGCTCTGTGGCCACCCCTCTAAGGACCACCCCTTTAGGATGTGTGCGACCCCTTCCATCGACTTCAAAAGCTCAACTTCCCAACCAATATATGAACAGTGTTGTCTAATAAACAATTTCTTTGCTCATATATTGTTATTGAAATGTGAAAATTCTCCACTTCAGTGTTGCCGGTGAAATCTTTTTTTAAATTCAGATTTATTGATTGGCACCACTTTTTTGAAATGGTAAAATTCGCCTAACTTAATGAGATATTATTTAAGGTGAAAACAGGGGAACTTTACCATTTCAAAAAAGTGGTGCAAAGCAAGATATCTTAATTTTAAAAAAGTAGCCCACTAGCAACACCGCACCACTTTCCTTCATTTCATTTTCTGACTTAGTTCTTTAATAAATCTTTTTCTTGTTGCTTTCAATACTTTTCTTCCAAAATATTTTAATCCCAGAGCTCGATTAAGGTTGTCTGGAGTCCAAGGTTCAGCAGCTTTTTAAAGGCATCTCAATTAGAATTTTTTTCACAAGTATTCGGAAAATTTCCAGCAATTCTCTTACAACCGGTGTTGCCAGATTGGGAACTTTTTTAATTCAAACTATTTGACTGTCACCACATTTTTTAAATTGTATAATTCGCCTTATTTTTCAGAATTTTTAATCTAGTTTTAAATATGCCGAATATTTCTACTTCAAAAAAGCGGTGATAATCAACAATCTGGGGACAAAAAAGTCCCCAATCTTGCAACACTGCTTAAAACTCAGGTTAATTTAAACATTATTTTACTGTTTTGTGCTATAATACCTTAAAAAAAAAAAAAAAAAAAAAAAAAAAATCCTCTTAAATATTTTTTTTAATAATCCTAATGAAAATATTTTGTCTACTATAGCGCATGTAATTTAAGTTGTTTTCAGAGAACAGAAAAGTACAGGCAAGGTGCTTATAGAGGTATTATGAGGTATTTACTTAGATATTGGAGCTTGAAATTATTTTTTTTCCTAGAGAGTTACGATTTTTTTGCCAATTCCTTTTACTCATTTTGGGGCCCCATCTACTGCAGTTCCCAACACCATGCCTAGTCGGCCTATGCGGTAATCAGGCTTTGTTTAATCCTCGTACTTATTATCTCTGGATCAAAAACTAAGCTACCATCCATAAATTATATCACGCAAATTTCATGGATATTTTTACCTTTCCCTTCCCCAATATATAGGTTATCATACTCACTTGATACTCCTCCCCTGTTTATGGCGTTACAATTTTGCAATTAATAGTTTAGATCTAATCTGGATTAAAATAACATTGCGAGTGTTTTATGAATTTTTTAAAGTATTTTACGAATATGTAACTTATCAAAAGAAACCTTAAAAAAATTATTACTTTTTCATTATCTATAGTACATTATTACTTTCTTCTGTCTTTACTAGAAGTAATTATTGGATTCATGAAAATTTTCGAATTCCGGTTTTCGACGAATTTACACTTTTTAGGGGTCAGAGATCCCGTAAAACATGTTTTTACAAAATGTCTGTCTGCGTGTCTGTGTGTGACACAAATTTTGTGGGCGCTCTATCTCAAGAACTAATGCACGGAATTTAATAAAAATTTATATTCAGTTAATCCCTGATATAAATTAGTGCTGATTAGTTTTTGGTGCAAATCGCTCAACAGTTGGCGCTGCTATGCTGCATTTTTTACAATTTCCGCAATGGCTCTATCTCAAGAACTAATGCACGGATTTTTATGAAACTTCAGATTCAGTTAGTCCTTGATCTGAGTTGGTGTTTACTACGATTTGATGTAAATCGCCCAACAGGTGGCGCTGCTATGCTGCATTTTTCACGATTTCAAGAACTAATGCGTGGATTTTCATCAAACTTCAGATTCAGTTAGCCCTTGACATGAGTAGGCGCTGATTACATTTTGGTGTAAATCTCCCAACAGGTGGCGCTGCTATGCTGTATTTTTCCTGATTCCCGAAATAGTTTTATCTCAAGAAGTAATGCAGGGGATTTTAATCAAACTTCAGATTCAGTTACCAAGTTGACTTAAGTTGTTGCTTATTATATTTTGGTATATATCGCCCAACAGGTGGCGCTGTTATGTAGAATTTTTTTACTTTTTCCGTCATAGCTCTTCTCAAAAACTAATGCACGGATTTTCACGAAACTTCAGATTCAGTTAGAAGTTGACATAAGTTGTTGCTGATTAGATTTTGGTGTAAATCATCTAACCGGTGGCGCCGCTATGCTCTATTTTTCAGGAAGTATTAAGGTGAATGAGATAGAAGAAAGTTTTGGGATTGCCATATCCGTCTAGTTCTTACTGGGTTCAGAGACTTTCATAGCATTCTTTGATATGTTTACTAAACTAGGGTGAAAACCGCAGTTATTGACACTTCAGCAAAAGTCTAACTCAAATAAGCATTTTCATGTAAAATTCTGCAAAGTAATGCCCTTTAGTGGTAACTTATTTGTATACCGTTATATTTCCTGTCATAACCAGGGACGTCGTCATGGGGGGGTATGGGGGGGGAGCCTCCCCCCCCCCCCAATATATGTGAAGTTGGGAAATTTGAGCTTAGAGTTGGGAAATTCTAGATTTTTGAGACATTTTCTTTTTTTAAAGTAACAGTAAAAAAAATTACGAAATTTTTATTGTTTTGGTGATTATTTTGAGTACTGCAACAGTAAACAAGTTAAATTATCAAAAGAAATACAAAAAGAAATCAACCACACTCAATCTATCATTGTATTTTTCAGTTCTACAAAAATATTGTATATCTACTAGACCTAAATTTCTCTACTCCTGTCCATCAATAACTGACTAACCAGTTCCTTTATTTCCTCCAAAACTTTGTTCCTTTCTCAAAAATTTCACCCTACCTCCCCTTCTTCTCCCAAAAGAGAATCCAGCTATTTTAATCCAAAGGGATTGCAGCTTCTTTTGAAAATTAGAGATCACTTGTAGCACAACAGAAAGGACTGTAGTAACCTACTTAAAACACAGCTATGGACAAGAAGATTTGATGAGTTTTCACAACTTTTTTGACTAATTTTGCGATTTTTGGATAATATTTTACTCATTCTCGTGCTTTTTTTGCCGCAAAAATTAGTTAACCCTTCGCTGTCAAGTAAAAAGCGTTTATGAGCAAATGCGGATATAAGAAGTCGTTAGTTTAGATAAATTTGTCACATTTTACTTTTATTTGTGTGCGGAAATATATATCAGTCCTGTTCGTTTATATTGATATGTGTTTATAAAATTTTAAACCAAAAGTCCAGTGTTCTGTGTTTAAAGCTGTTCTAAAAAGTTACTATAAATCTCAGCACGAAGAAACCCTTCTTAATAGGAAAAGAGTTTTCGTGCAAGATTTTGAAGCATCTGAAAATTCATTCGAGGATGAAAAAGGTAAAAAATGGGCGATTTTAATTTGGAAAGAAATATGACCATGAAAGCAGTCCATCAATTGAAGAACTGTAACACTGTGTAATGCACTGTAACACTGACACGTTGCACTTGAATAAAATTTTGAAGAAACAAAGATTTCCTTACAGACGAGCTCACAAACAATTATAAATATTAGGATGCGACTGGAGAAGCTGAGTTCCGAAAGCGCCGTAGGAAAACGGTTTCACCAAAGACAATAGATAAAAATAATAGCACAGCAAGGGACATTGATACACATAAGTTTTACAGTAAAGAATTATAAGAAATACAAGAAAATTTCGGGAATTTAGTAATGGGCTTAAATGACAATGTTCCCTATAGCAAGAGAATATTGCAGCAATGCATTCCATATTTAAATTACAATTGTGCAAGGGAAAAGTGTTGACAGCTATTGTGAAATATAATCTCTAAACAAGGACATTAAAACAATCAAGCTAAGTAAATCGTTTTTCATGTGTCAAATGTGATTTATAAAAGTAATTATCAAAAGTGTTTATGATCTGAAGGAAGGAAGTGAAAGTGAAAAGTGATTGCACAATCGTAAACAGACATTTTATTATAAACATTTCGCGATACTCAAGAACTATAGACATTGATAGACTCTTATTTTAAATTACTATAAATATAAATATTGATACAAATAATTTGTTATTCTGATTTATAGCACTAATTTCCTGTTTTTTATTGCTGATAATATTTTATACATGTTTTCTCTATTTTTTCACTTGTATCCCAGATTCTCCAACGGAGAGATGTATCTTAAAGCTTTTATTAAATATTAATTTTTCTTTCTATTTAAAAGTTTCCGGACAAATTTAAGTTTTACAAGTCACACAAAAAACATGTGTCTTTTAAATGACATGAACATCACACGAGCATTGCATGTGGATAAATCAGAAATATAGGAGAAGATCAAGGCATAATTACCCTTACTGACGTGTGTTACCAGATGATGTACGGATACACATAAATACAAGGTAAGCCCAATTTATCTTACCTATGTTTTGTTTTATATTGAGAAATAGATAATTTATTTTTTGAGGATAAAACCGAACATCACGGAATTACTGATAGCAAAGTTTAAATATTGCTATCAAAAAGTTAATAATGTTTCCACCTGGATATGAGAAACCGGATGTACATGAATTGCAGAGCCAAATAGAAATAAACCAAATTCCAACTCACTTAACAAACCTTTTACCCATGCCATGAAATTCAAAGACTATTTGGGTCACGCCATCAAACTATATACTCGTACCTTAACATTCACAGCAGCTTATCTTTATGGCGTTGCATCTAATGAAAGAACCTTTAGTCAAATAAAAATTTAAAATATATATATTGCAAGCTACAATGAGGGATGACAGACTTGACAGCCTAATGCTTTTAAAATATGAAAGTGAAATAGGGAATTTTATTAAACTAAGCTATGTTATTAACAGGTGGGCTTCTTTGAAGACCACGAGAATTAATATTAAGTGAAAACTAGTCGGATGTGCCAATCCCAAAATTTTCTTCTACTCCATACATGTTAATGCCTCAAAATTTGCAATCACAGTGCCAAAATTAAATGACAATTCTTTGCCTATAATAACAAACTCTAAAGGTATAGATTTGTTGAATTGTGGGCATTTAAAAAGGAGATACAAGCATAGCGTTTTTCAAACAAATCATTGAATTTTGGCACCCAGCCTCTTAGATGTCTGCAACCAAAATCCCTTATTCAAAGTGCACAAAAGCGATAGCTTTGGACAGTATAGACCCAGGCCTAATAAGGATCTATTTATGTGGAAGTGCTACTTATGTGGATTATGAAGTTTGACTAAATTCCGTGCATTAGTTTTTGAGATACAGCGATCACAAAATCGTGAAAAATGCCGCATAGCAGTGCCACGTGTTGGACGATTTACACCAAAACCAAATCAGCAATAATTTTTATCAAGGTACAGTCAAACCTCGTTAACACAAACTGTTTCCGATTCCGATTGCCTCGTCCAGTTGTATGTAATGTAGTTAAGTTCCGATAACACGAACTACTTTTAATACGAACAAAAAAAGTTTCCCCTTGAGTGTTCGCGTTAACGAGGTTCGACTGTATAAGTGAATCTCTAAAGTTTTATTAAATTTCGTGCATTAGTTCTTGTGTTAGAGTGCCCACAAAATTTTTATCACATATAGACAGACAGATATTTTCTAAAAACAGTCGAATCGTGTTCAGGACTTACTAAAACGTATAAATCAGTCTAAAACCGGAAGTCGAATTTTTTCACGAATCCAATACTTTCTTTTTGTAAAGATAGAGGAAAGTAGAAAGCGTATTTACTTTTTCAGTAAACAAACCCATAATTAGAATTTTTATGTTTTCAGTTTCAGAATTTTTCTTTGGAAAGGAATTTTTTATGCAAAAGTATCATTATAATTATTACACACATTGTGCATATCATTTTAGTCGAAAATTGGAGCAATATGTTTCAAGTTGGGAAATTTTCGAATTCTCCACCCCGAAAAAATATCTGTGGCTACGCCCCTGGTCATAACTAATGCTTTAGTTATTGGTTTTTAAAAATAGGGATGGCGTCAGTTACTGGAGTTATCGACCATATTTATGAAAAAAAAAATTAATAATAAAAACTATAAGTTTTCAAAATTTTGTTAACAATAATTTTGTAATATCGCTCATCCGCAAAAAAAGTGACACATCTCGCTAAAATTCACTTTGCGTTTTATTCCACTAATAGGTTTGTCATAGGTGTGTCTTGCTACACAAACAGTTTCATAAGTGTAGTTATACGGAAAATCGCCTTATTACGCTTTATGTCCATTTGTGACCACAGAAGAGAGGTGGATTGTGTGAGGAGTTAAAATTACCCAACCCTCCAAACCGCATCCTACGTTTTCATTCTTAAGGGTTTTATGCTTTTATGCACGTTTTTATTCCTGAATACAAAGCTAAGTGCTGAAATTTGATTTTATAGTAAAATCATGCAGACCCCCCTCCCCCATCTTTTGCCTCTCCTGTGAAATTTACTGTTGTCGAGATGTGTCACTTTTCTTGCGGGTGAGCGTTATATACTTTATACTACTATACTTTCAAAAACAAAGGTAAGTATAAAATAGATTTGAAACTTTGCAATAGTGATTTGAACAAGAAAGAATCTGTCGCTTACAAGTAGCGACTCGATAAAATGATATCTACCCGATAAAACTTTACCGTCATAAAAATCAGCGCGTGAAAATAATTTCTTTACTTAGAAGGAAAACGAAAATCATTTTAGGTAAAAATCAACAACATTTTATTTCCGCTTTCGTGCCGAGACGTATTTCGACACATCTTCACCGCACACTCATAATTTACAGACTGCCACAGAGAGAGGGCGCGGGGGGGAAACATATTCTCTTTTCATTTAATCATGTACATCTCTGCATTGTGCCGCCCTCTGTCCGTGAATATTAATAAACATTAATCAAATTCACGACAACCTCCCACCTTGAGTTTTCGTCAGACAAACTCAACAATGGGTACAACAAAATGCTACATCAAATAAAATGTGACCAATACTTACAGTACACAGCCCAAACAGAATTCTAACATTACTTTTTTCAAAACAGGCAAATAAACATTTTCTTCTGCAAAATTCAAATAAAATTAAACATATTATTACAGATTCAAATTAACACAATGAAACATATGAAATATACTAAAAAATAAAAATAAGGTCTACACTAAATAATAAAAATGAAGGAAAATGTCTATTCAGTTCAAAGATATTTAAAGTTTGTAGCGAATTGGAACAGTCACTTTTCTGCCACTTCTTGTTCGCACCACTGGATCATTAGATAGTTCTTTTGGGATCTCTAAATTATACAGTTTTTGCACAGGTCTTAAAAGTTCACCACTTTCAGTTTTTATCCGTGCAACTCTTGGATGACCATCTTTTCCAGCAATAAGTTCTTGCACACGGGCTAAAGTCCAATATGCACGTTTTTTATCAGATTCTATGAGTACTACATCACCAATGGTTAGTTGCTTGATTGACTCATTCTTTTGTATAGAACTTTGTTGGCGTAATTGCCCTAAGTACTCAGTACGGAATCGTTTTCGAAGGTGTTCTCGAACGTTTTGCCTATACTTAACTCTTTTATTTAATTCTTGTGCGTCAATTGCATCAAAATCTACCACATCTGAAGATCTTATTTCCTGTAGGAACATTGATGGTGTTAACGGTGCTAGATCGTTCACATCTTCTGTAACATACGTTAAAGGTCTAGCATTCACAACTTGTTCACAATCACAAAGAATAGTGATCAGTTCTTCATAAGATAATGAAGCTCTACCTAGGACTTTTCTCAAGATGCGTTTCACCATTTGTATCAATCGCTCCCACCAACCACCCCACCAGGCAGCGGTAGGCGGGTTGAATTTCCAGCGAATCTTTTGTGTTGCTGCTACGGCAGAGATTTGCTCCCAATCTATTTCTGAAAAGGTTTTGTCTGCACCGACGAAATTTCGGCCGTTGTCAGAATACACTGTGGTTGGTCTTCCTCTTCGGGCTATAAAACGCCTGAAAGACTGGAGAAAAGCATCAGTTGACAATGATGTCACTAATTCTAAGTGTATGGCCCTATACACCGCACAAGTGTACAGCACAATCCATGCTTTTTTCTCATTCCTAAGGTATAACGGGCCGGCTAAATCAACTCCAGTTATTTGGAACACTGCAGCGTCTTGAACTCTATCGGCTGGTAATGCAATAGGAATTGACTCTGTCTTCTGAGCACTAAATCTTCTGCATCGCACACATTTCTGAACTACTGCTCGAATAGTTTTCCTGGCTTTCAGGATCCAGTAGTCTTCTCGTAACGATGTCATCAAAAGAGCCACTCCAGCATGTAAAAGCTCTTGGTGTTTCCAGGAGATCAGTCGGTGGACTACAGGATGGTCAGAAGGCAAAAGAACTGGATACTTAAAATTGATAGTATCTTCTCTATAAATAACTTGCGTTTTCACTCTTATGATACCATCTTCATCTAGAATTGGTCTTAAACTACGAATCTTCTGATTACTCTTCTCATCGAATCTGTCTCTCTGGATCAAAATCACCAATCTTCTTTCAGCTTGTTCTAGTTCAAAACACGTAAGTTCAGACACTTCTTTTGAATTCGGTTTTCTTGCATTGTTTATGAATCTTAGGATCCAAGCGATCAATCTTATGATTTTCTTGTATGATGAAAACCGTCGATAATACCAATCATCAGATTTTATGTTCTTGTTCATTGCTGAAATGACACTCTTCCGTTTTTCAGCATTAATAACTTCTTCATCTGGAGCTTCGACACTTTGAGGCCAAGTAAATTCTGGTTCAGCCAACCAGGCTGGTCCCTCCCACCATCTTAGCTGTAAGAATTGTTCTACGGAACAACCTCTGGAAGGGAGATCAGCCGGGTTAAATTTTCCTGAAATGTGTCGCCATTGGTCCTTTTGAGTTAAGGATCTGATTTCTTCTACACGGTTCCAAACGAATGTTCCCCATCTTTCGTCTCGTTTTATCCAGCTTAAAGCGGTGGTTGAGTCAGACCAATAAAATATCTTCAAATTTGGAATTCGTAAATCAGATATGACCCGACTTCCCAACCTGGCCCCAATGCAACATGCTAACAGCTCTAAACGTGGTACAGTTAGGTTCTTAAGGGGTGCTACTCTTGCGCGTGACTGTATAAAAGTCACCAGAATTTTATCTTTGGTCTTTACTCTCAGAAAAATGCAAGTAGCATATGCATGTTTACTGCCGTCACAAAATATGTGAAGACCTACATCATCACGTTCATAATTATCAAAATTCATCCAGCGCTGTAATTTGATGTCAGAAATCAGTTTCATTCCCTGCACCCACTTTAAAAATTGTTTAGCTAAATTTGCTGGCATTAACTCATCCCACTTAATTTTTAACTTCCAGCATTCTTGTAGAATAAGTTTAGGGAGCAAAGTCACAGGTGAGGTAAATCCAAGAGGATCAAAAACCTTCTGAGCCAATGAGAGTAGAGCTCGTTTTGTAGGAACAATTGGTTCTTCCTCAATAGGGCCGATTTTGCAAGATAGGGTATCGCTTTCCAGATCCCAGTTTAAACCTAATACTGGTGTCATCTTTACTATTGAATTTTCAGAAATAATTGGAATGGGATAATTTGACAGCCATCCCCTTAGATTAAATTTTGCAGAGGACAGTAATATTTGAGACTCAAATATAAACTTGTTTAATTCTTCAACTGTATTGAAACTGTAAACACAATTGTCCACATACATAGATTCATTCAAAGTCTCTGCTGTAGAAGCAAAGTCATCAGGCGCACTTTCTAAGTGATGTTTCAATGTAGCCGCTAGTAAAAACGGGCTGCAATTGATCCCAAAAACTACACGTTTATGTCTATAAATTATATCATTTTCCCATAGAAATCGCAGAAAGTCTCTATCCTTTTCTTTAATACCAATTTGTAGAAATGCCTTCTCTATATCAGATACTGCACCAATAGGAAATTTCCGAAAACGGTGCAAAATTGAAGGAATCATTTCAATCATATTTAATCCCTTATCCAGGCAATCATTTAGAGAGGGGGAGCCTTTAACATGAGCCGAAGCGTCAAAAACTAGTCTAACTTTAGTAGTTTCACTCGATTCTTTAAATACAGGCCTGTGTGGCAAATAATGTACTTTAGTTTGTTTATTATCAACCACCCTTTCAATTATTCCTGCATTTATCCATGAATCAAATACTTCGCTATAAACCTCAGTTTTATTCAAATTTGATAACTTTTTCTTTGTTGCGGCAAGCCGTTTTTCGGCCAATTCTCTGTTACTAGGTAAGCGAGCATTATCTAGCACCCAAGGCAATGCTACTTCGTACCTCCCTTCTGAATCTCTTCTTATGTTATTCTTAAAATGCTGCATAGTTTCTTCATGAATCTCAGATTTAGTTTTAGATTCTACTGGATCAGTTATACCGATAATATCCAGTTTCCACAAATCAGCAACGGAACTATCGTTCCAAAGTGATGAAATAACCATTAGAGAATCATTTGTTTCAGATTTAACACCTGGAATTTTTCCCATTAGAGTCCATCCCAAATGGGTTTTTACAGCAACCGGACCACTTTTCAAAATTTTAATATTTCCGGTGAGTAATTTTCCCGCCACATCAGAACCAATTAATAATTTAATTTCATTTTCGGTTTTACATACACTATTTTCTACATCAGAAATCTTAATAGCACATTTATTCAGTTCTGATAACCAAGGTCCATTTGGCACTTTTTTTATTTTAGAACAAATAACAGGAACACCTAAAACATGTATATCACATTTATAACTATTATCCATACTACTCAAGTGAATTCTATATTTACTATGCTTTGTTTCATTTGTTTCAACTCCACCAAATAATTTGTGAATTAAATTAATTTCACGAATACTCTTATAATTCAAATACTTAATTACATCTTCTGATAAATACGAACGTTCTGATCCAGTGTCGATAACTCCACGCACTATTTTCTCTTTACCATCGTGCTTTACACGTACATTCAAAGTTTGGAGTAACACAGTTGGATCCGAACCTTGAGTAGTTAGAACAGTATTACTACTCCCTGACTCATGTTTGCGACTTTCAAACGCCGCATTACCTTCTTCATTAAGAACATTTTGACATAATATAAAATTATGTTTTTTCCCACAATTTGTACATTTAATTTTAGCTCTACAGTTGCGTGAAATGTGATTCTTCTTCAAGCAAAGGAAACAAGCCCCCTTTTTCAAAATTAAACTACGTTTTTCATCAAAAGAAAGTGAATTTGCTTTAAAACATTTTTCTGATAAGTGACACTTGTCACAAAATATACATGTGTCCTCACACTTTTTGACTAAATTTTTATCCTTAGACTTATCACTTATAAACAAATCATTAGCAGTTGGCACAGAATTGCTTTCATTGTTTAATTTACTAAATTTCTTAGTGTTATCAAAGCCAAGACTAGAACGCGCTAAAAGAACACGTTCTTCTGAAATTACTTCGTTTTTCAAAAAGTCAAGAATAGAATTTAATTCACTCTTACCTTGAGCCGTCTTCTCACGCTGTCTTTCCCATATACGCAACACATCATGAGGCAAGCAGGATTCCACAAGGGGGAAAAGAATACTGGCGTACTTGTCTTCTGTAACGCCTAGAGATTCCAAAGACCTAAGTTTTGTCTCTAGGTTATCATATAAAGATGATAAATTAAATTCTCTTTTTGATGCTCTGTTATTGGTCAACACTAGTTGTAATAAGTCTCTCACGTATATTTGGATTAGTGTGTCTTCTCTTCCAAATCGTTCTTTAAGATGCTGAATTACTTTCGGATAATTGTCCGCTGAAACTGGGTAACTATTCACGATTTGTGAGGCTTTAGATTTCGGCGTTATCGCCTGTAGAAGATAAACAAACTTTGAATGGTCATCTAAAACGTTATCCTCATGGATTTTTCTAAAAGAGTTCCAAAAATTCAACCATAGTCTTGCATCGCCATCAAACGGCTGTAGGTTTATTTCGGGTAGGCGAAGAGGTCGGGACGTCGTTCTTTCACCATCTATAAAATTCTGTAAACGCTGTTCTTCGATAGGCTTAGTAAAAATTTGCTTCACCTTTTGCTTTATTGCAATCAATTTTTCCGTATACTCTTCACAAGCTTCAAATTCTTTAGAGTAATCTTTTTCAACAGCATTGTTATTTAACATAAAATTTAATATTTCTTCATCCACCGCACGCAGTCTAACACTTTTGTCTTCTAGCTGATTTAAAGCTTGCTCAATCAAATTTATATCAGGGCTTGAATTATTTAAAGCATCATTTAATGCATTATGAGTCTTCGTAAATGCGCTTCTAAGAGGAGTTCTCTTTATTTTTAACGCATCCATAATTTGTGTTTTAAAAAGTTCCGGTTTGAATCAAAACTAATTAATTACTTCACGCGTCCCTGTTCGGGCGCCAAATTGTCGCTTACAAGTAGCGACTCGATAAAATGATATCTACCCGATAAAACTTTACCGTCATAAAAATCAGCGCGTGAAAATAATTTCTTTACTTAGAAGGAAAACGAAAATCATTTTAGGTAAAAATCAACAACATTTTATTTCCGCTTTCGTGCCGAGACGTATTTCGACACATCTTCACCGCACACTCATAATTTACAGACTGCCACAGAGAGAGGGCGCGGGGGGGAAACATATTCTCTTTTCATTTAATCATGTACATCTCTGCATTGTGCCGCCCTCTGTCCGTGAATATTAATAAACATTAATCAAATTCACGACAGAATCTTTAAAGTGTAAGAATACTTTGAGGTCAGTTACTGGGGGTTTCACCCTAAATATCTTTTGTTGACTTCATTATGCAACTTTCAAATAGATTCTAATTAATTGTTTTCATATTTTAGATGTGCTGTCATAAAGTGTTGATCCAGATCCAGCCGCCTCTCCCTAACTAACTTCCTAACCCTTGTACTCCTCTTGAAGTGTGATGTGACGTGATTAATGGCTCCTAATTTACAAAACAACATAAAGCTTTGTTAAAAAAAATAACTACGCACTTCTTTATTGACTGGTGACGACAGAAATATTTAGCATTTACCGCACTGTGCCATCCACATCTCCTGTGTGCATTCGATGTGCACATCTATTACACCATTTTTAACTTTGATTTCAAAAAATTGGTTTCAGAAACTCTGAAATTCACTTGCATAAAATTAACATATATAAAATAGCCCAGTGGTAGGGGAGCAAAAAAAGGGCCAATTCGGAAATAATTAGGGGAAAGCTGGAAATTGTTTTATCCCTTCAGTTTATGTCTAGAATGAATATGCTACGTTTTCCCCCTCGTACTAAGTGAGCGTTAGGAATTATACATTGATTTATAGTAAAAAAACACGTTTTTTTTTTTTTTTTTTTTTTTTTTTTTAATACCATAACACTATCTCGAAATCACTAACTTTTTCAAAAACATTGTCAATACAAATGTTGTAGAGCTTAAAATTCTGAATAAAATGAGTACCTACACTTAATATTTTTGTTGAATATTAAGGTCACAATTCTACTTTAAAATTTTAGCCCCGTGGTCAGAGGTTTGAACTCAGAATTAATTACGGGAAAACTGGAAATCGTTTTAATCCCTTCAGATTAGGTCTAAAATGAATATTCCATGTTTTCCCCTTCGTATTAAATGAGCGAAAATAATTCGAAAAACACGTTTTTCTTTAATATTTTTAACAATACCTGAAATTGCGACTTTAATTTTGAACAAAAATATTAATGTGAGTATTCATTTTATTCAAAATTTCAAGCTCTACAACATCTGAATTGGCAGTTTTTTGATATAGTTAGCTGTTTAGAGATATTGTTAAGATAATCTGATCACTCCTATCTTGAAGCTCTTGATTAGTGATTAAGGCAAAATTTTGAAATGGAATTGCGACCTTAATTTTGAATAAAAATATTAATAAGGGTACTCATTTTATTCAGAATTTTATATCCTACAACATTTGTACTGAAAATTTTTTTGATAGACTTAGCTGTTTTTGAGATATTCTTAGGTAACTTGGTCTCTCCGGACTTCAAGCTCTTGATTAGCGATTAAGGCAAAATTTTGAAATTGAAATTGCGACCTTAATTTTGAAAAAGAATACTAATGTGGGTGCTCATTTTATTCAGAATTTTAAGCTCTACAACATTTGCATTGACAATGTTTTTGATAGAATTAATTATTTTGAGGTGTTGTTAAAAATATTAAGGAAAAACATGTTTTTCGAATGTAAATACGTACATATTTCCTAACGCTCACTTGGTACGAGGGGGAAAACATGGAATATTCATTTTAGACGTAATCTGAAGGGATTAAAACGATTTCCCGTTTTCCCCTAATTAATTCTAAGTTCAACCCTCTGGCCACGGTGCTAAAATTTTAAAGTAGAATTGTGACCTTAATATTCAACAAATGTATTAATTGTAGGTACTCATTTTATTCAAAATTTTAAGCTCTACAACATTTGTATTGACAATGTTTTTGAAAAAGTTAGTGATTTCGAGATAGTGTTATGGTATTAAAAAAAAAAAAAAAAAGTGTTTTTTTTACTATAAATCAATGTATAATTCCTAACGCTCACCTAGTACGAGGGGGGAAACGTAGCATATTCATTCTAGACCTAAACTGAAGGGGTTAAAACAATTTCCAGCTTTCCCCTAATTATTTCCGAATTGAACCCCCTAACCACTGGGCTAAAAATAAAAAATAACAATATGAAAAAAAAAAAAGAGAGAGAGAGAGAGAGAGAGAGAGAAAATATCTTTCAAAAAGTGAGCTTAAATATGTTTGCAGGGTGGATGTGTGGCATAATTAGAGTTTTAAAAATTCAATATTTTTAATAGCAGTAATAAGAGACATGTTAGAAGAGTAATAATGCATATCAACAGTAAAAACTGAATTTTAATTTCGATTCCATTTGTGAGAACAAAGTTTCTGCAAAATCACATTCGTCGTAAAATTTGCAACGGCTTAGCTCAGCATTATCTTCATTGTTATGTTTTGAAAAATCCTAAATTAAAAGTACTACAAGTTTTTTTTTTTTTAAAACAATATTATGAATTGTTGTTCCATTATCATAAAATAAAGCAAAAAAATGTCGCAGTTAACACTTTGAAAAAAAAAAATTCAGAAAGGATCGTTTTTCGGAAATAGTTTTTCCCCTTATTGCAACGTCCCTCTAGGGTACAATTTTATAGGTACTGACAAACCAAAAATATTCTCTTAAAGCTGAATCCTTCTTCTATTCGATGGTTTAATATGTTTTTAAAAATACGAACTTTAACCCTTTCAAATACTCCGGCGAACGCAGCTCACTTCGCGCCTCACGGAGACGATATTTTTTCTACGCTAAAAGTAACTAAATGTCTCCATTGTAGCGCAATATTTTTAGAGCATCTCAAAAGACCAGATTTACATCGCTATTTTTTTTTTCTTGAAACGTTTGGACGGGCAGGCTTTTTACAAAATAAAATGTTTGAAAATTTCGACGAAACCTGTCAAAACCTGAGGGTTTTGTTGCGGTTTCACCCTCCAGCGCACAATTTTAGAGGTACCCACAAACCAAAAATATTTTCTTAAAGCTGAAATCTTCTTCTAATCAAGGGTGCAATCGGTTTTTAAAAATGGCAATTTTAACCCTTTAAAATATACTCACAAACGCCTCATGGATACAATATTTTTTCTACGCTAAAGGTAATAAAACGTCTGTATTTTAATACAGTCTCTTTAGAGCATCTAAATAGACCAGATTTACATCACCTACAACAATTTTGAACGTTTGGGCGGATAGATATATTTTTTATAGAATAAAATATGTGAAAATTTAGACGGAATCGGCAAAAAACTGAGTTTTTCGTTACGGTTTCACCCCTCCAGCGCGCAATTTTAGAGGTATCCACAAACCAAAAATATATTGTTAAAGCTGAAATCTTCTTCTAATCAATGGTGTGATTGGTTTTAAAAAATATAAATTTTAACCTTTTAAAATATACCCACAAATGCAGGTGATTTCCCACCTCACGGGGACAATATTTTTTCTACGTTAAAAGTAATAAAAAGTCTGTAGTTTAATACAAATTTTTAGAGCATCTCAATAGACCAGATTTGCATCACCTACGAAAATTTTGAAGCGTTTTATAAATTTTATAAACATTAGAACTTAAATTAAAAGTGCATGCATGCAAACACATTATATAAAAATACTTTGCTTAAAAGAAATCAGAATATGCACATATATATTAAATATAACTATATACACTGTATGCATACATATGGGTATGAGAAAATCGAAAATGCACTGTCAAAGGACTTATTTAAAATTAATTTGCATAGCATTAATTTCAGTTAAATTAAAATTATTAAAAAAATTGCACTTGATACCTTTCTCACTCTCAGAAATGAATACTCAGATTTCACGAAATTTTCTTTGTTTTTGACGAAATAGTTTCCTGGAAAATGCTCCGAGCGAACATTTCGTCAAATTGATGAAATTAGTTTCTTCACTTGCTTGACGATATAAATTTCGTCAATAGTTTCGTCAAAAGAGGGCTGGTGGCGCCATCTCTCAATCAGTTTGGAAGCTCCAGTATTTGACACGGGGAAAGAAAAAAAATCACCTCTCTCTTTCCCCGGCGTGATTCGAACTCACGACCTTTCGTATGGGAGGTCGCTGTTCTTCCAACCAGGCTGCTGGGGACTTGAAAGTGTCTGCTTTTAGACTGATATAATGAATTCTACTTCGTGTTTTATTTTTTATAACGTAGATTGCAATTTTATCGGGCTGCTATATTTTCTGAAAGTTTTAAGGAAAGCTAATTTATTTTTATGTTTTTCTCGTATCAATGAATAATTATAATATGGCTTGATTAAATAATTTACAACTGAAATTTTCTTTGATCAATGGATGATTAGAATATGCTCTGGTTAATTTGTTGCTCACAAATAATGAATTGTGAAGTGCATATTGCGTGAGATTTTATCACTTTGAGTAGGAGGATAAGATTTTAACACTTTACTGTTTATAAAGAGGAGAGGGATCAATTATGTTTATTTTTAATTTGATTGAAAACATAATATACTTCTTAAAAAAAAAAAAAAAAAAAAAAAAAAAAAAAAAGATATCCTAGAAGTTTGAAATTTTATTGACCTAATTTTCTTATGAATGGTTTTGAAAAACACACGAAATTTATTCTTTTCGAATTAAAACATAACGAACGACAACATATAAATAAAGTAATAATAATATTAATAAGCATTCCTAAAAATTCTAACAGCTAAAAAAATAACTAATGAAGAAACAATAACTACCTATATTTCAGTATTTTCTGAAAAGCACTAAGTGCTGTTTTAAAATAAATTATTACAGGACTAACATAAACAAGCAAATATCTGTTTGTTAAAATCGTAGGATTTGAGGAGGATTTGAGGAAATGTTTCCTTAAAATGCATTGAGCCTGACCGTGATTGAGGTAAAACTTTCGTCAAATATTTGAGGGTTTACGTTTCGTTAAAAGTCACGTGATGTTAATAGGAAATGATCGTCAAAAACGACGAAATACAGCTCGAGGAATTCTGAATCGTCAAAAGGGAGAGTTTTATTTCTGAGAGTGCTCATATCCATAGATTAATTGTGTCGAAATAGCTATCTCCGCTGTCATCAGAAACATGTGACAAACACACTCGCACGCAATGGGCGAAAATTTTACTTGACATATGTTAGATCGATATGAACGTTGTTTTCACGTGCAGATAGAGAAAAATTCCGTCTTATTTTCATAAACCTTTTTTTCAAAAAATTTTCGATGGGCACTTAGGAACCTTGCAGCAAATTTTCACATATAGGATGACTTTAACTATATTCACCGGTGAGGAGAACACGCTGTATTGCATGTATATTCACTATCACAAAGTTTGCACAGCAGACAGGTACAAAATTCCGACAGATGGGCACACACATCACACTTTAAAACGAATTTTCACTCTGACATCAAGAAGCACAGATTGTAAGTCGGACGGTGAGGAATCCAAGAAGCAAAGATGCGGTGATAAAAAGTCGCTGACACTTCCTAGAATTTTTAGACCGATCACAGCGAAAAATTTACAGTTTTCGATGTTGTTGACCCAGGGAAGAGCGAGGCGGGAATTCTGAGAACAGCACTATCGATGGAAAAAAATCGACATCAGAGAGGTTCCTCAGGCACCATTTATAGATCCATGACTGCATCAGAGAAATTGTTAATAGAGAGTTAGCGCTGACATAGTCCAGGAGAGAAGAAAGTTCCGATGCCGGCTAAGCCGACACTGCATCAGTTGACGTTTGAAACACTGAAAAGTTATTTGATAGGAAAATGTAATGCAGCACACAAGAATTTGCATGTAAACTGTTTCCAATAAAAGTGCAGTAAATAGTCTAGCGATACTTCAGACAACTACATCCATGGAAAATAACTGGAGAAATTACAGGCCACAGGAGACAACAGGAAAATTCTGGAACTAACTGGGAGACCACCACAAACCCTCTTCTTTCATTATTAAATACTTAATCACCCGATAGATTTAGATTCATGGCACCATAATTTATATGGAGTATTTTTTTATTTAATACTTCGGTCGTGATAGTAAACACAATCATTGAGTACAAAGACGCTGTTAATAAATGCAAACCCAGATAAGATGATCCGTTTCCTAGAAAATCAATCAGGCAATAATTCAGATTAAACAGTTTCCATGGAAAAATATTTATTTTTACGGAAGTGGGCATAAGATGTAAAGCAGTGGTGGCCTCCCTAAAACTCAGCAAAAACTTAAGCTGTTTACAGTACGAAGATCAGAGAGCAAGTCCCTTTCAATCTGCGTAATTTAATGCGCCAAGAATACATCTGTCTTGAGCCAATACGCCAATCACAAAATAACCGTTAAACTGGGAGATATATTAAAATTTGAACTAGATAAACGCCAAGGACAGACACCACATTTGGCAACAAATTAATAAGTGAAATAATAAAGCAAACCTACTATTGCTTACATAGAGTATAACGGTGAGGATAATTAATGTCAAATATCTATTTACTGGCTAAAGTGAAAATGAAATTTATGTGTAATTTAATGCATTTACAAGACACCAGCAAGCTTAAATTAATTATATGATCTTTATATTCTGTAAACAGATTTGTAAAAAAACGGCGTTTAACAAATAAAATATCATTAAAGAATATTTATGCGGGGAAGGAATTGTGCTTAAATTAGAAATAACAAATAAATCATTTTTCTGAATGATAGCTTTTAACAGAGAAAGACAAAAAACGTTTACCTAATAAATTGTCAATAAAAGAATATTTATGTGGGGATAGAATTATGCTTACATTATAAATAAAACGAAATAGCCTTTGAATGATAGCATTTAACAGATGAAGGGAAAGATGTTTTATTTAATAAAATGCCAACAAAGAGTATAACGATTGCGATAAATTAGACATAAATTATAAAGAGAAATTATTTTTGAAAGCTCGCGTTAACCGCAGAAAGGCAAATAAATGTAGAAAACGGATTAATTTTGAATGAAAAAATTAACACAAATATATGGCTTCACCATAGATGGATAGAAATATTTTTTACAAAATAAAATATGTAAAAATTTCGAAGAAATCGGTAAAAAACTGAGTGTTTCAGCGCGGTTTCACCCCTCCTCGCAATTTTAAAGGTAACTACAAATGAAAAATATGTTCTTAATAATGAAATTATCTTCTAATCGATGGTGCAATCGGTTTTTAAAAATATGAATTTTAACACTTTCAAATATACCCACAAACGCAGGAATTTCGCGCCTCACGGAGACGACATTTTTCCTCCCCTAGTAACAAAACGTCCGTAATTTAACAAAATCTTTTTAGAGCATCGAACGTTCGAACGGGTCGTGATATTTTTTTCAAAATAAAATGTGTGGGAATTTTGACGAAATTAGTAAAAACCTGAGTGTTTCTAAAGGGTTTCTCACGCTTTCGGTACGGATAGACTCCAAAAATAAAATTACACAAAAAATAAAATACTAAATAGCATATGCTTTCCATTCAATATTTTTTCGCGATTTTTGAATTTTAAAATATAAAATCAACAAAATTGTTTTAAAGATATTAAATCATATAAATTTGAAGTTCATTTATAAGGGTCATTCATCGCGGGCCCGGGCAACAACGGTCGTATCAGCTAGTCTTAAAACGGAGAAGATAAGATTAACAACTACGTTTCATCTGAATCTCGTTTGACTGAAAATACATACTTAAACAAATATAAAATAATAAAAATAAAATAAACATTACTAAATGAATTGAATAAAAGTTTCCAACATGTTCTTCAGTAATTCAAACATTATGTTAGCTCAGACTAAGTGACAAGGTTAGCTATATATTTTTTAATTCCGGGTGCTGAGGGTGGAGTTAAAGACAGTTCGAGGCCTCAAAGTGCACGCTCGTGATTTCCATTTCATGAAATTGAACAGCGTCAGCAGAGATGAAGTTAAAATCCATCAACGAGGAAAATAATATTCCTAGCTGTTTTGCAACAATTTCAAATAATTGTTTATGATTAATTGTTTAGCAATTAATAGAAGTAATATTTTAAAGGCAACATTTCATCTCTTATCTCTTTGAGGAAAAAAAAACCGTGTTCTTTTTCTTTAATAAAGATTTCAGATTGCAAGCAAACTTAAGGAGAAAACTTAACGATAAAAATATAATCGTGAAATAGATGTTTCATGGCCACTATTGTGACACGCAATGTTAACGTAAACACATTCTTTTTTTTTATTATTATTATTTCAATATGATAAATTTGAAAAAACGTCAATAAATGGCATTCAAGGTATCTGGCTACGTTCCGAGACCTTTTTTTTTTCTTTTCTTTTTCTTTTTCTGTACAATATTCAATAAATAACACATGCATTTCGTTCAATTGTAATACAGAGCAGTGAAAACCATAAAATCCTAACAATACCTTCATAAAATTAAAAAAAAAAAAAAAAAAAAAAAAAAAGAATGGGGTATTCTTCCATTTTTTTTAGCAAAATTTCATGCTTACGCCAAACAGCGTACACTCAATTTTACTAAATATATTTCAATTTCCTTTGTACTACTTAATACTATTACACTTAACTTTGTACTGAAATAGAAATTTTACAATATCTTCAAAATTAATCGAAATAGTTCAAAATATGTCAAAAAAGGGCTTAGGTTCTAGTTAAGAACATAGTGAGTAAAATGGAAAGCATTCTGATAAAATTCACTGAAATGTGTTTAAAACATTTTATGTAATGAAGTTTATCGAACATGGAAATAATGCAAAAATTGATTTCCCAGAAACAGCATTTAAAGATTTATTATCTATATTGTTTTTCCCTATAGAATTGCCCCACCAGTGGCCGAGAGATTCTGCTCTAGAAGCTGGTAGACGGGAGGTGCTGGGTTCGAACCCAATCGCGCCCGTCGGCCTAATCGTTCGGAGTTTTCGTGGTTTTCTTCAAATCTTGAATTTCCAAGCGTTAATATGGGTTAGGTTCCCTTAGAAAGACCCCCACGAAGGGCACTCCTCCCTTAGGGCCTATATCCCTCGTGTTGATAATTGGCCGTCATAAACACAATCACATTCAATCAACCCTATAGAATTAATCTAGAAGTGTCAATTAAGGTTTATTACTGTTTTTATCTTAAAAGAAAACCATGCATAGAAACATTGTTTACATTTCTCCTACTCTTCCTACCCCCATTTCCGGTATTTGATTCATTACTTCTTCTTTATTAAATTGGCCATAACTCCTCTTCTAGTAATCGTAGGAATAGAATTATAGCAGATTTGGAATTGTAAAAGTGTTGAATTGTATTTTTCAAATAAAATAATAATAATAATAATAATAAAACTTGAAAATTTTCACCAAAACACTATTTTAATGTAGGCAGATCTTAAGAATCTGAATGAAACTTGTTTATTGGTGCTCAATCAGATCTCTTTGCTTATTTGTATATCTAAAAGACTACCAATCGCGATAAGTGCTTGCTTCGCTCATTTGAAATTTGGTGGGAATTTTGAGTGATGGACCAAAAAAGCTGCATTGATTTTAATTGAAATTAGTGCATCAATTTTTAAAGAAAAGCATAGGTGCCAAAACTTCCGGTTTTTGAGTTACGCTATTTACGAATAGAAATTCATTTAATGACAGAAATGTACTATTAAATAAGATGGTGTGATTACTACTCTGAAATAGCACTACTCAAAAATAGACAGATTTAGCAGGCATGCGAAGGAGTATGTTCATCATATTCATCATACATTTATCTTTATTTACAGACAAAGTTAATTTTCCCTGCTTGCAATATGTAAAAATGTTGTTTGTTAGCTAAATTGCTTACTTTAAAATTAAATTCGTATATAGAAGGGATTGGAATGGTTTGGAATCTTTAGTTATAAAGTTTAATGGTATAAGGAGAAAACTTGTTGAACGAAATATCTTATCCAAATGAAATGATACTTTGAATTTTAATATTTTTCAGTTGCTCGTAGAAAAGCAAGAAATTATTTTGAAAAACGAAAGCAACACGAGAGTAAAAAAAAACAACAACAACAAAAAAAAACGATATCCATATTAAAAATAGAGCTTAAAGCTGTTTTCAAATCCAAGCTTGCTACTTCTGACTCATTTTTTAAATGATTTTTTCTCTCAAACGCATGAAATTGACAGATGTTCTTATTCAGAAATTTCGTAATCGAACTTTTTTGTTTCTATTGTTCGCTAAAAGCAGATCTTTCAGAAAATGCTGCAAAGTTGACGTTTTGAACCAAATTTCCAAACGAGACAATGCGGGAGAGGAAAAAAATGCTGTCACGAGACAACAATCGCTAATAATTCCAGATGCAATTAATTCAACAAAAATTATTCGATTACAAATCACTTCAATAATCAAGCCTACAAGTCTAATGCTTTTACGTTTAAAAATGAATCATAAAATGTGCCAAAAATTTTCGCGTTAATGAGCGGGGGGAAATATTTTTTCGAGAACCGCCTTAAGAGGCTACTTCAGTCAAGTGAAAAGACCCGTTCGCTAATGCTAATCCTATGGAAGAAATTTATAGCGATATCTCGGTAGCATTTCAATATTTTGAAATGATTTTTTTTTTTTTTTTTTTTTTTTTTTTTGCATTGGATAGCTGAGATCGATCTGTATGCAGGCCGTTTTTTAATTTTTCGATTTTGTTTACAGATATTTTTAATGAGGACGCTTTCAGTTTCGGAACCGGTTTCGAAACTGAAAGTTTCCTCATAGAAATACCTGTAAACAAAATCGAAAAACTAAAAAACGGCCTGCATACAGATCGATCTCAGCTATCCAATGCAAAAAAAATCATTTCAAAATATTGAAATGCAACCGAGATATCGTTATAAATTTCTTCCATAGGATTAGCATTAGCGAACGGGTCTTTTCATTAGACTGAAGTAGCCTCTTAAGGGTGCTCTCAAATCCAAAAGGGCAACTTTCTGACATAAGTTTTAATTTATTTTTGTTCGAAAATGCATGAAACTAGCTGCTGTTGTTGTTCAGAAACTATGTATAATTGAGCTGTTTTTTTTTTTTTTTTTTTGCAAACACAACAGATCTTTCAGAAAATAGTGTCAAAATGGGCGTTTTGAACCGAATTTCCGCGCGAAGGAAGAAAGAGTACTCAAGAGCGGGCGAAAAACGTGTTTGTCACGTGATCAAATTCGCTTATAACTCAATAGGTAATTGATTGATCAAAAAATGGAAAAACAGTTCAATTCCAAATCGCTTCCATGGCCAGGTTTTCCAGTTTTATACTTTTCCGTTAAAAAATGAATTTGTAAATCTGTCAAAACGTTTTGCGCTTGTTGAGCAGAGCAGTTAAGAACAGCCTTAAGGTCCCTCCTCCCATAAACCACAAGAGCCTAATTTTACAAAAACGGCAGACTACAACGTAGAGCGGGAAAAAATATCCATGTATTACTCCCCTAATTTAAGCAGTGAATTTCGTAAAATGAAAACTGTGGCTAAAGAAAAGCTCATACCGTATATACTCGTGTATAAGTCTAAGAATTTTGGACAAAATTTGGGAGTTGAAAATGGGAGGGGGGGGAGGGGTACTTATACACGAGGTAGTAAAAAATAAGAAGCCCAGCGGTGTAGTGGTCAGCACGCCTGTCTGCCGCACCGCAGGTCGAGAGTTCGACTCCCGACTGGGCAAGGTTCACTCAGCCTTTCATCCCTTCGGGGTCGATAAAATGAGTACCAAGCTTGCTTGGGAACTAAACACCGAGGGTCTCGCGTTAGGTTGACTACCTGGCCGGGACGCATGCTACATAGTACCTCGGGGCCCATGGTCAAGAAAACAGAGATGGGCACTGTTGGCTCAGATCCATCTTGGATTGTATAGCCACAGAGTTTAGTTTAGTAGTAGTAAAAAATAAATCGCAGATAATCGGAGAATGAGCAAGTCTTTTAAGTAATCACATATGGGTATAGGTTGGAGAGAGAGATAAAAGCGGACAATGGTCATTTCCCTGTGATTGACAAAAGAGGCTCAACTATAATGTCCCTGTAATTGTTCTGCACTCATTTTCTTTTCGGATATAGAATTCCTTTCAATACAGGGCATTCTTTTGAACATTTTAATCACCTTTTTAAAAAGAGTTCAACTTGAGAATACTTGTAGATATCTCTCCTAAAAGTCCTACAATACAAAGAAGTTCTATATTTTAGCAGTCTAAGAAGTTGCTTACCCTTGAGGCTTGAATACATTTTTGAAAGATTTTTTTTCTTTTTAAGCATCTTAAATTGATGTGAATAGGTTTCAAAATAGTTTACACGTCTTCGGTTTTACATAATTATACAATTTTAAAACGTTGAATTAAAAAAAGAAGTCTGATTAGAGACGTAAAAAAAAAAACATACTAATTTAATGAAAATTTATTAATTTTTTTTTCTTTTTTTTTCTTGTCGATTACAAATCATTTTTCAACATACTGCCAGAAATGAGGTTCGACTTATACACGGAAATTCAGTTTTTTTTTTTCAAAATTTTGCTTAAAAATTGGGGGGTTGACGGTTGACTTATACACGAGTATATACGATATATATAAGCATTGAACTTCAGTAGGCATAATTTACGTGTTTCGCACAGAACTATTTGAAGGTCGCATGCCTTGAATTCCTTACCATAACATTCTTCCTTAATCTTCTCATTCAATGCTTAGTGATCTACTAAATTCAAAGTCACAGCTCGATTCAACAATCGCTCGCTCATAATTATGAAACTTATTTGTTTCACTAAATTGGAAGCATAACAATCTGACAAGCTGCATAAATTTCTATTTCTTTCGGATAATCCAGGAACTCGCACTCACTCCAGACTTATAAGTCTACCTTGGAACATTAATTACCTTTTCCAACAGCCATTTAGTGACGTCTAATCTCATCTAAATCTGTTATTAACTGCATAAAAGGAAACCAGAGGCTCTTCCCTAACGTACATATTTCTTTCACGCAGAGTTCATTATAGTGACGTTTTCCGTAGTAAAAATCTCAGATGGGAGGCTATTACAGCTGTACACTCTTCCCTATAACGAGCTGTTACGGATGAACATTTTAAAGGACCAAAACATCTCGTTATCAAAAAAGATACGCACCGACAGCTGGGTCGAGATGCGGTTGACACTTTACTCTCTTTACAACTCTCAGAAAAATATGAAGCATGAATGGTTCTTATCATATTTTTTTCATCTGCGGTAGAATGTTTACGTACGTGCGACATAAATATCGAGTTATAGCATAAATTGTGTGGCTGTGACGTCTGTTCTGATGCAGCCGGTAATGCTCTACAAGTAACGTCTGACAGGTGTAGATCAATGGAGCATCCGAAAGGCTATATCCGTAGAAATCGTTCAGATAAGCATGACCAATTGGTTACCCATGGTAAAAGGATATTGTTGATTATACGGATTGAACAATTTCTTATCAGATGGGAAATTTTCGGAGCTTTTCAAAAGGAACTCGCATGCGAATCCATATTAAGCATGGCTATACATTTATCAATAGGGGAGGATAGTACACAGCGAGACGAAAATTATTATTACTTAACGAATGGCAACGATTTTTATCCTTTTGAAAAAAAATTTGCTACATTTTTAAGCTACACAAATACGCTACATATTAATGTATAAATGGTTTTAAAAAAGTTATTTATGAAAGCACAGAAGCAGCATAACGGAGCATCGAAAATTGTCTCACTGTGTACCACAAGTGGTACAATGTATATATTTTCATAAATCGTACATTTTTACACTCTATCAATAATTTTCTGCAGTTTATGACTTCTAATTAATATTTCTAGATTTTAAAAAATTTAAAAATATGAGCCTCGGGTGGACAATCGCAGACACTGGGCTACCTTCATGCAAATTTTCGGCCTCTTACGTTTAGTATATTTCACTAGCCATCGCCCCCCCCCCCCACACACACACACAGATAGAGAGAGAGAGAGAAACCTTCTTTTATAAATAAATAACTTTTTTACATCAGAACCGAATAGTAGATACACAATGAGGCACGTCTCACTGTGTACCACAACTGTGTGTCTCACTGTGTACTTTCGTTACGTTGTAACAAAATGGATGCCACATCTGTTACATCAATTTAATCACTTTAAAAAGCTTATGTCGTTTTGTGGAAATAGCCTATTGTTAGATATAGCTAAGTTTGGTTAAGTAAATATATGTCAAATTGAAGGAAATAAACTTCAAAATAGACGTTTATGTAACTTTAACCACTATAAAATAAAGAATTATTTACTATTTTGTTGGGCGAGTAACTGAAGTGCCGAAACTACATCCACGTGTTGCATAAGATGAGGTGGTTCAGTGTGTGTTCCAGCTAGGAGAAAAAATTATAACTACAGTCGGCCCCACTTAATCGGGTAACGGACAATTGCATACCTCGCTTATTATGCATAGAATGCCGTGGAACAAAAACGCCCCCTATAAGGTTAATGTTAAATATACTCGTTTTATCGCATAACAATCCCCGGTTAATTGCATAAATATCTCCAATCTATGTAATCCGCATTTTATGAATTCCTGTTATAGTGATGAATGGGAAGAAAGGAAGAACTTTCTCTCTCTCTTTTTTTTTTTTTTTGTAGCAATGGTTTGTTATATTTACAATCGAAGAGCAGAAACCGTCGTGAAAGAAGACTTTAATATCTTAATTCTAGGAAACGCATAGGAGTGTTGAATTTGGAGAATTATGTTTTTCTTTTAAAGCTTGTCGTACATACAGTGACTCAAGATGCTGGGGGTAGTTTTTGGAAAATCCTAAAATCGGTGGAAAATACAATCGGGACGGTCAAGAGAATAGGAACAATATTTAGCGCCGGGAGTGGAGATATGCAGTGTCCGAGGTAGGACAAAACAAATTTCCCTAAAGGATTTTTTGTGTAGGCAACAACAAAAAAAGTGATAAATTGGCAAATAATTGAAAAATAAAATGAATTTATGCAGAATTTATTTATTTTCAAAGGTATGATTTAAAACATTTTTTTTCACATAAATTATAATGAAAAATTAAACAATGTAACGTAAATAGTGTAATAATACATTATACCTTATACCATATATTGTTATATATAGAGTAATAATAAATTATTTATTAAAATTAGTAATAGAATAATTTTTAAATTATTAGGTAAATAATTTCTATTAATATTTATCATATCTGTGGTTATATAATCAAATGATAACGCATACTGATAACATTAATTGCTGTCCTCGCTTAAACGCATACCCCGTTTAAATGCATACAATTTAGTGGAACCAATTGTATGCAATTAAGCGGGGTCGACTGTATATGCCAAAATGGCTGCTGTCTCACCGTGTACAATGTCTCACTGTGTACTCCCCTACCCTACATTAATTTGACAGTTGAACGAAAGGTCTCTTCCCTGAACAATACAGTAAAGTCTACGAAAACGGAACGTATGTATAACGGAAAATTTTATGATTTCGGAGAATTGAATACAATTGAAATTGACAGTACACCCGCTAAGACAAAATCTTATCTAAAATGTAATGTTTTCCCCGAACATTTGAGATTTCATCTTACGGGGACACGGAACCTTCAAACTCATTTATTTTTATTAATAATTATTAATAAAAATTATTATTAATATTATTAATAATAATTATTTTTAATAATTAACCTTTTGTAAAAATGGTTATTGTCCTCATCAGGGTAGGAAATCAAAAGCATATCTGAAGGTTTTTATTGGTTTAAACCGCATTTTATTCGTTTTCTGATTGGTCTATACAGTAATCTGTATTTCCCTTTACTTTCAACAGAGATGGACAACAGAGTGTTGCCACTATGACAAAAAAGTAATAAAAACTACAAAAAAAATTAATAACTCAGAAACAAATTGAGATACAGCTTTCAAACAAATTGCATTTAAAAGTACATTTTTTTTTTCTCTATACGACGGTGTAAAAAGTAATATTGTGGGATGTTTAGAAGTTTAAGAATGAAATTTCATTTAAAATGGGCCGTCAGATTTCTTGGAAATCTGACAATGGAAAAGCCTTTTCCCGAACAGCCAATGAAATGCTTGGATAATACGTGAGTTTCAGGTGGATAATACGTACGAGTCGCAGGCGATTTTTGTCGCTTGGAATTTTTACGTGTAATAACACTATTATTGTTTAATTCATGGCGTACGTAATGTATGATCAACTGCGTGCGATTTTTTATGTCTTAAATTTTAGTTTTTGAAGAAATCATTTTCCAAATGGTCGTTGTAATTTGTTAAATTGCTTTTTTTATTTTTTTATTATTATTTGTTTTTAATTTCACTTTAAATACCGTATTTTATGGAAGAAATGCCGCGGCGTTTACGAATTTAAAAGTTAATTTTTTTCCAAGTGCTGCGGTGTTTACGCCATGTGCGGCGTTTATGATTTTTTTTAAATACCAACTGAGTTTCCTTAATTTAAAAACTCATAAAAATATTTAAAATCGAATTTAAATATTTTAAATAAAACTTCAGACATCTTAAGATATTAAAAACGAGGCATCCTACACTGCTCAGAAAATTTTGATTAAAGTTTGGTCAATGTGACGCTGTCGACAAAAGTAGCGTTCCGATGGATGAGGCGTTTACAACGGGTGCGGCGATTACGATATTTTTAAGCTTATTCAGGCCAATTTGAGGAGTGTGGCGTTTCTTCCATAAAATACGGTACTATTCAAGGGCACACTTAAATCACACAGCAAATTAAAGAAAAAAAAAAAAAGAGAGAGAGAAATAAGGAATTTTCCTGAATATTTTAAATGTTATGAAGAACTTTTCAAAATACCCTATATGCATTCTATATCAAAATTCCCAATATTTTTTATGCGACTTTATTTTATATATATATATATATACAAATAATAGCGTGCACCAAATTTTCTACATTCGAATAAAAGGCAAGAAAAAAAATATTTTCAAAAGTTTATGAAATTTTCAGCATTTCTGCAATTAACTTTCTTTAAGGGGATTCTTCACTCACTTGAAAACACACGCTCCGTGATGTTAATCCTGTGGGCAGGTTATTTTCGCATTTCTTGTTTCAATTTGAATATTTTTAAAACGATTATTTTTTTTTAACCATTTGAAAAAATGGTTATTGTTCTCGTCAGGGTAGGAAATCAAAAGCATATCTGAACGTTTTCATTGGTTTAATCCGCAATTTATTCGTTATCTGATTGGTATATACAGTAATCTGTATTTTCCTTTGGTTTCAACAACGATGGACAACAGAGTGTTGCCACTATGACAAAAAAGTAATAAAAACTACAAAAAAAAAATTAATAAATCAGAAACAAATTGAGATACAGCTTTCAAACAAATTGCATTTAAAAGTACATTTTTTTCTCTATCCGACGGTATAAAAAGTAATATTGTCGGATGTTTAGAAGTTTAAGAATGAAATTTTATTTAAAATTGGTCGTGACATTTTTTGGAAATCTGATGATAGAAAAGCCTTTTCCCGAACAGCCAATCAAATGCTTGGCTATTACGTAAGTTTCATAGGAAATCTGACGAGTCGCAGGCGATTTCTCTTGCTTGCAATTTTTACGTGTAATAACACTATTAATCTTTAATTCATGGCGTACGTAATGTATGACCAGCTTCGTAGAAGTTTAAAAATGTACAGTACCGAAAATTGTAAAACTGAAATTTCTTTTAAAATTTGTTCATGATGGGGTCCAGGAATGTTATCGTTTAATCCATGGCGTACGTAATGTAGGATCAACTTTGTGCGATTTTTTATGTCTTAAATTTTAGTCTTTGAAAAAATCATTTTCCAAATGGTCGTTGTAATTTGTTAAATTGCTTTATTATTATTATTTCTTTTTCTTTTTGGCATAGGATAGCTGAGTTCAATCTTTAATATGACTCTTTTTTACTTTTCCGATTTTGGTTGCAGATTTTTTTTAAAAGGTACTTTCAGTTTCGAAACCAGTTCTGTCTAAAATGTAATGCTTTTCCCGATCATAAAATATTATGGGGAAAAAAACTATTATTTAAAGCAAATAATTATTATAAATTGAATATATCACTCATTTTACACTTATTAATAGATTGCACACCATCTATAATCCTGCACAGTTATTTCAACATGATCAGAAATAAATATCCGAGACACATTCACTTTAAAATGCCACAACTGATAACAAACTCAGTGCCTTCAAATATGGATGTTACTGACTTCATAGACAATATATATATATATATATATATATATATATATATATATATATATATATATATATATATATATATATAGCATATAACTATATAATATTATTAATGTTATAAAATTATTTAAATTCTCCGTATAGATTAATTGGGTGTGGTAGTAGAATATATTGTATGCATTATATTAACATTTGTATTTATTTAATATTTTTGTGAATAATGATATATAATATGGTATTATATATTTATTAGGATTTGTGGGATAAAGCAGTTGGTACAATTTGAAAGCATTAGCTTCAAGTTGGTTACTCTTATGACATTTGATCATATTAGTTTTAATTTATCATACTAGATGGTAGCATCAAAATTTAATTTGCATTTTGTCTGTAGCTTCTATTAGAGTAATATTTTCAATTTTCAACTCTAGGTGGTACTAAATGCTGGTTATTATTAGGTGGTACTAAATGCTGGTAAAATAATAGTTTTGGGATTTTTTACTTTAGTTAAGAGATTTAAAAGTGTTAATAGATATTTTAAATACTAATATTGTAATTATCTTCTATTTATATTATATTAATTGCATTTATCACGGTATTTCAAAATGGATTAACAGCAAGCATTAGGTTTTAATATCTGTGTTAATTTAACTGTAAAAATAACCTTAAATGTATCGTGCTTTTGGATACCGTGTGCAGGAGTGTATTTGGATTAAATAAAACTGGGATTATATTAGGTATGTTGTGTAATATTACTATTTTTCATTGCTATAAATTAAATATTTAAAAGGTTGTATTGTTTTTTCCATTTCATGGCATTTAATATTATTGTTTTTATCTTGAAACTATTCTTTTGGTCATATTAGTCGTTTGAGTACAGGAGAAAAAAATTTCAGTTTTTAGCTTTTTTTCTCACAGAAAACAACTATTTTGCTTATATAATTGAATTCTGTACTCTTGATAACGTAATTCAATGTATAAGCTTTTCAATTATTTTTTTCGGTATCCATATTTTTCTTTTTTTCTTCCATATTAATTCTCGTAATATAGTACAAGGGACTATATTTTATACATAGCAGCTTGT
The DNA here is from genome assembly GCA_963932465.1 of Maratus speciosus. Taxonomy (NCBI): domain Eukaryota; kingdom Metazoa; phylum Arthropoda; class Arachnida; order Araneae; family Salticidae; genus Maratus; species Maratus speciosus. Next base: position 466,306,833 of record OZ010789.1, read on the forward strand.
ATATTCTATGTTTTTAGTATCCATTTTAAGTGTGTTGGGGGAAACTCTATTATTGTCATTTCATTCATAATCACAATTTTTGATGGTGGTCGGTAATGTTTATTTAATGGTTATATATACCGGGTGTCCCAAAAAGGACTGACTGATTTTAAAATTCAATAACTTGCAAACGGTGACAGATATTTAAAAAATTCTTGCAGGAGGGTTATGTATAAGGTCAAAAGTTTTATTACAGTGATTTTCGATTTTAGTTCGAATTACAAACAATAGATGGCGCTGTAAGCAATAGTCGCTAAATACAGGCTCGATTTCTTGTCCTTTCTCTTGTTCCATGCTGAAAAAGGAGATGGAAATGTATTATCTGGGCCACGAAGTACCAAAAATCGAGCCTGAATTCAGCGTCTATTGATCTCAGCGCCATCTATTGTTTGTAATTCGAACTAAAATTGAAAATCACTGTAAAAAAACTTTTGACCTTATGCATAACCCTCCTGCATGAATTTTTCAAATATCTGTCACCGTTTGCAAGTTATTGAATTTTAAAATCAGTCAGTCCTTTTTGGGACACCCGGTATATATATCTGAAACAAAATACACAGATTTTGTTGATGAAAATGTACCTCCACCTCCCAAAAGTTTATTGACGAAGTGGTAACCTTTGCCACATACATAGACTTTTTTGAACGTCAAACACTAATTATGGAACCCCTAAAAGCTAAAATCGTCAAGAATTTATTGCCACAAGTACATGACCGGATTAAAGTCCTATAAAGTCATAAAGACTTTTTCTATGATTTTTCTATGAAATTTTACTGATTGCTGAAACTGGGACCTCTATATCTATGCGATTAATAAGCAAAGTAATTTTGTGCTCTAATAAGTTAAGTGGAGATTTACACTAATATTTCCTTGTTAATTTATTATATGCCAAAAAAAGTTTAACATAATATGAAAAAATAAGTTTCGCCTTTTTTTCTTTTTGTATAATAGATATAACGTCATTTTATCTGTAAAAGAGTTCATATCTAAATAGCATCCATAACAGTATGAAAAATCTTTTGTCCGAGCAATTATTCTTTCGTATTTACACATTGATCCCTTTATAGTCTTCGTCGATATTTAGGATGAGGATTTACGGTATTGTGATTCAGCCATATTTCGATATTACATATAAGATATTACATAAAAATATATTTATAATTTTTCACCTTTGTTTGTACTTTATTTTATATCATTCATCAGATGTGAATGACATTGCTCCAAAATATACCTATATTTTTTACCAGAGATTTGAGCAAATTACATTTAATACCAAAAGCTTAAATATTAATGAATGCCGCCTGGAAGTTGACATTTTTATGTGTGAATAGTATATGAACGGCAGATAAAAAAAACCTGAAATCAGCTATTTTAAATTTTACAAATCATTTGAAGGATCATTTACGAAAATGATCCTTAATCCTGACATTATCTTTCACATATGACAGCTGACGTCTGTTAACCTTTAAAGATTTCACATTTTCTAATTTACTACGCATCTGTAAATGTTATCTAATCAAGGACATTTTTAATGGGATTCTATTCTTGATCTTTAGATCAAAGATGATAAAAGATGATTTAAATTAATTGAATTTACCGAACAAAGCTATTTTCTTATAAAATATAAGTTATATACTTCTTGCTGCACATGATATCGGAAAACTACTCAATCTAAAATCTAAATAATGATAGTGATGTATTATATGCAAATTATTTAATTAGCAATTTTAAAATCTAAATTTTGTTTGAGTGAATTCGAAAATGTTTACTCACAAATGATGAATTATTGCATTTCTAAAAATTATGAAAATTAGAGATTTTTACACAAAATTCGAGTATTTATTCTGCTAATGACAGATTTTCTTATATATGTAATCGTGCTTTTTCATTTGTAATTTTCATAAGTTATTTCTTTGGACTATACAATTTAACTAGTATTTGGTTTCTGTTGTGTATAATTGTGATTTCATAATTTTTAGTCAACATCATCCGTTAAAATACATGGTTTAATTGTTCAGAAAGTTATATATATATATATATATATATATATATATATATATATATAGATAGATAGATAGATAGATAGATAGATAGATAGATAAAACCATTATAAACCAATACAAATTATCAGCAACTAATGTGAATGTATATATAATAAAAGAATTTATTCAAATTAAAAATTATGTATAAACCATTATAAAATTCATTTAAACAGATCCTTATAACGAGAGTAACATGGAATGGAAAATACAGTAAACAATGAAAAATGGAAATATATATATATACATATTATAAAGCAGTCAGTAAGTAACGCTGATGTCATATTGACGGTGGCAACAGCTGACGGATAAATTTACCTTTTACTACAATTTTTACTTTCTTTTATCTTTACAAGAAGAAAGTATTGGTTTCATGAAAATTTTCGAATTCCAGTTTTCGACGGATTTACACGTTTTATGGGTCAGAGATTCCAAAAAACATGTTTTTATAAAATGTCTGTCTGTCTGTCTGTATGTGACACAAATTTTGTGGGCGCTCTATCTCAAGAACTAATGCACGGAATTTAATAAAAATTTATATTCAGGTAGTTCCTGATATAGATTGGTGCTGATTAGTTTTTGGTGTAAATCGCCCAGCAGGTGGCGCTGCTATGTAGCATTTTGCAGGATTTCCGAAAAAGCTCTATCTCAAGAACTAATGCACATATTTTTATAAAACGTCAGATTACGTTAGTCCTTGACATCAATGGATGCTGTTTACGTTTTGGTGTAAATCGCCCAACAGGGGGCGCTGCTATGCTGCATTTTGCAGGATTTACACTATTTTCGCAGTAGCTCTATCTCAAGAACTAATGCACACATTTTCATCAAACTTCGGATTTAGTTAGTCCTTCATATGAAATGATGCTGACTACGTGTTGGGGTAAATCGCCCAATAGGTGGCGCTGCTGTGCTGCATTTTGAACGATTTCCTCAATAGCTCTATCTCAAGAACTAATGCACGAATTTTCATCAAACTTCAGATTTAAGTATAACTTGATTAATATAGCTGCTGATTAGGTGTTGTTGCAAATCGCTCAACAGGTGGCGCTTCTATGTTACATTTGTCATCATTTGCGCAATACCTTTATCTCAAGAACTAATGCACGAATTTTCCTCAAACTTCATATTCAGTTAGACGTTGACATAAGTTGGTGATAATTAGGTTCTGGTGTAAATAACCCAATAGGTGGCGCTGCTATGCTGCATTTTGCTGGATTTGCACGATTTCAGCGACAGTCATACCTCGAGAACTAATGCACGGAATTTCATATTTTTAGAATTCTCATGATGAACACAGATTGCCATTTAATTTGGCACTGACATAGTGAATTTTGAAGTATTGACATGTATGAGGTAGAAGAAAGTTTTGTGATGGCCACAACACACTAGTTTTGTAACAGCTATGCATCCCACAATTTCAATTTTTACACTATCGAATAGGGGGGGTGTGGGGGATTTACTTTCAAATGAGATTTGTTTGAAAACTGTCTCTCAATTTACTGATTTTTACTTTCTTCTATCTTTACAAGAAGAAAGTATTGGATTCGTGAAAATTTTCGACTCCCGGTTTTCGACGGTTTTACACGTTTTAGAATGCCCAGAACACGATTTGATGGTTTTTAGAAAATGTCTGTCTGTGAGTCTGTCTGTCACTCCGTCACTCTGTCACTCTGTCACTCTGTCTGTGAGTCTGTATGTGACAAAAATTTTGTGGGCGCTCTATCTCAAGAACTAATGCACAGAATTTCACAAAACTTATTATTTAGTTATAACTTGATATAAACTAGACCTGATTAGTTTTTGGTGAAAATCGCCCAACAGGTGGCGCTGCTATGCGGCATTTTTCACGATTTCTGCAATAGCTATATCTCAAGAACTACTACACGGATTTTCATAAAACTTCAGATTCAGTTAGTCCAGGATATAGTTTGGTGCTGATTACTTTTTTGTGAAAATCGCCCAACAGGTGGCGCTGCTATGCTGCATTATTCATGATTATCGCAATAGCTCTAACTCAAGAAAAAATGCACGAATTTTCATCAAACTTCAGATTTCGTTAGTCCTTGATATAAATTAGTGCTGTTTAATTTTTGGTGTAAATCGCCCAACAGGTGGCGCTGCTGTGCTGCATTTTCACGATTTTCGCAAGAGCTGTATCTCAAGAACTATTGCACGAATTTTCATCAAACTTCAGATTTAGTTAGTCCTTGACATGAATTGACGTGTAAATTAGTGCTGTTTAATTTTTGGTGTAAATCGCTCAACAGGTGGCGCTGCTATGCTGTATTTTTTGCGATTTCCGCAATAGCTTTATCTCAAGAACTAACGCTTAGATTTTCAACAAACTTCAGATTCAGGTATACCTTGATATCATTTAGTGTTGTTTATTTTTAGTGTAAATCGCTCAACAGGTGGCGCTGCTATGCTACATTTTTCAGAATTCCCGCTGTAGCTCTATCTCAAGAACTAATGCACGAATTTTCATCAAACTTCAAATTCAGATATACTTTGATATGAATTGGTGCTAAATTCATGTAATTTCTTGTACTATTTAAATGATTTAATTGACGTGATTTATATAGAAGAAAGTTTTGTGATGGCCACAACATACTAGTTTTTTAATGGTTTTAAAAATAATTTTGAAGCATGGATTTTTTTTTCTTTTAATAAATCCATCTCTATCATGTGCAGCCCCATTACGGAAGATTAACTAGTTTTCACTTGAAACAAAATAAATAGTTTAACTTTTATTTCCGGCTGGTATTCCATAGTGAAATTAAAATATTCATCAATAAATAAATAAAATAACACAAATAAAATACAAATTTAAACGAGATGTAATCAAACTACGTGCTTAAACCACTGAAATTACCAGAATCGAAAAGACTGTTGTAAGTAGTTAAGACTTTGGCGAATTCTTCCGATATTAACACCTTGCATGCGGCTAATACGAAGGTATCACTGTTAATAATTTTCAAAACTTTATTTGACTACATTATCGGCATTTTTGATATAAAAATGCCTTTTGGTGTTGTTAATACGCAATCTAAACAAATATATTAAACGTAAAAAATCTATTAGAATTTTCAATAATAATAATAATAATAATAATAATAATAATGCTTTTATTTATGTTCTGTAATTTCGGAAGCTCGGGTTCGATTCTTAGTACGTGATAAAAATACTTCTTCTTTGTCAGGTTCAGAGGAACATCTGCTATTAGAACTATGGTTATATATATATATATATATTTTTTTTTTTTGCTTGTATATTGTCTATGTACTGGGAATTTTAAAGTAATACTCTTTTCTTATCTGAAATTAATCCGAGCTAGTGGGTTAGATAGGAGAGTTGAAGGAATGTAGTTTATGAATAGAGTGGGGTCCCTGCAATTCAAATGCATACCTGAGATAAGGCAGACAAAAGGATTTCACCAGATAACGAAATAACAGGCGTCACGGAAGATGATAAGGGGAAGTTTGATGGATTGGAGGAAGGGAAAGGGATCCTGATGGCAGAAGGAAAAACCCCGTTTATGTTTTTGGGAGAGGGGTGATATAGCTGATGGAGAGCAGTTAAGGCGTATGGCTGAAAGTGTGTAGTCGCTTTCTCGCAGAGCACAGTTGATGCTTGGAACTCAACGTGTGATTTCGTTCCAGAGTAGCTCTTGGATAGAGCTTGATTAGGCAGTGAAGCTCTTAGAGTATAGATCTAATGTGTTGGGAGATTAATAGTGATCTCCGATAAATCTAATTTAACTAGCGTAGGGTGAGAGGAATATAAAGTAGTTTAACAGTACACAGTAAGTATTTGCTGTATTTAATTTAATGTTGAACCGGATCACCTATATCCGAGCTCTTAAGTGTAAATAGTATTTTGTGATTTGTAAATAGCATCAAAATAAACTGTTAATTAAGTTTAATTGAAAGAGTTGGTTTTCTTTTCAACAATCCTCTCATAGCGTGACCGATATCACGTAATCATATCGGTGGTGGCAGCATATAAATAGTAAACTATTTCTTCAGAGTTGTGTAGGCTTAGAGGAAACCCGACATTCTTCTTCTTCTTCTTTTTTTTTTTTTTTTTTTCTTTTTTTTTTGGTTACTAACAATTTATATATAAAAAAAGAAAAAAGGAAAATATACACGTGAAGCTAATACATTCAGAACAGACCACGGTTCTAGCCAATGACATTTGGTTATATGAGCATGAGTATAGTGACTGGACAAAAATATGTTACTATGCTTTTAATTATTTCTATTTTCATTGTGAAATACCTCTTATAAAAATGCTAATATGTAAAATACCTCTCGTTCCTTAAAAAAACACTTTTTTATTGCACATGTCGCATATGTTTGTGGGCAGTGTTGATTTCAGACACTTTTCTCCGGGATGGGTTTCTGTGGCTCCGGGGGAGACGTTATGGAGTTCCGGGGGAAGAGGGGGGGATTGCACTTTTTGACCATTGAAAACACAAAATCTCAAATCTTCCGGGGGGGGATGTCCTCCCCAGGTCACTCCCTGAATTCAACACTGGTTTGTGGGTACGTTTTAAAATTTTTAGGCACACAACTTATTCAATGCTTTATTATTAATAATAATATTATTTATTTATTTACATATATTTGCAGGAAAGACATTTAGAAAAGGAAAGATCGACTCACTAAAACAACAACAAAATTCTTCGATAAATAAACGATAAAATTCCTTTTTTTTAAATGCGATAAAACTTTTTTTGTAACAAAAAATGTAGATAATCTTTGGTAACATTATAATAATCTCTGTATTAACATTAAAAATGCATGATTTCCGCGTTGGTGTAACAAAACTAACACTTTTTTATGGCGTCACTTTATTATGAATATATTTACATCATGATAGAAATGCATTTAATCTCAGCTTTAATGGGCTATAAAGATCTAAACTACAGATAAACCAATGTTTCTTTTAAACAGTTCAATCAAACAGGTTTTGAAAAACATGGAGAAAAAATATTCGACATTTTTAGTACAGCAGTTTATGGTACTTATCTAAAATTGCAAAGGAAACTTTTCCAAAAAACTCTTTCCTCATTTCTTTCAATATATCTCATTAAAATAATAATAATAAAGAAATATCTTCTGATTTTCTATTGGCTTAATTTTTATGTATATTCGAAAACGATTTTATTCAGTGATAATTTTTTTCACACAATAAATGAATCATTCAATAAACAAATAAATAAATTACAAAAATCCATTGTCATCTGAAATTCTAACTTCTTTTTTATTGATTACAAAAGAAATGTTTAATTAAAAGTATTTTTTAAATACTTGATCGGTGAGTATTGCAAATCGTACCGCCGTCGGGCACAATGTAATTCATAGATAGGGATATCAAATTTGGAAGTTAACTTTTTTTTATTTTAATGAGGTAGACAGTTAATAAAATGCTAAGTTTATTTAATAAATTGGAATTGTACCTAAATGATACAGGAGTTATAAAGCTGAATTCGGGTCATTATTCAAAAACACAGTACCGCCGCAGATCTCGCAGATCAATTGCGCCCGACCTAAGGTTTAAAATCAAAACGAACATTTCACGAGTACAACAGTATTTGACTGCATTTGAATTTAAGAATGTACGTAAATACAAAGAGATTACTTTTTGACATATTTATGAAGTCATTTTTAATTTTACCAGCATGAAATTTATAAATGCTTTTAATAATAAGAAAGCATTAAATAGAATAGCGTTTTTCATTCTTTTGAAAAATGCAAAGGATGTTTCAGAAAAAAGCTGTTGCAGTTGGTATTTTGAACCGAATTTTTGGGCAGGGTTTAATTTCTAACCAAAAAAAGTACCTGAGCCCTAATATTCTGCGATACCGGTACTAACAACTATACCGCCCCCCCCCCCCCCTCCTCCCGTCACTCCAATCTGTATATTTATATTTTATGTACTATTTCCGAAATTTAAAGCATTTTTTTTCTTTAGCAAAATAAAAATTTAAAATATATCCAGGGGTGCAGAATATGTCCGATCCGGCGATCTAGGATCGAGGGAAATTTTAACCACCTGGGGAAATTTTGTAGAAATATATACAATTAATTTCGATTTTTACAAAGAATTCCGTAATTCCCTGAGATAGAAAAATTTCACTACAAATAAATAGATCCGTATGGCGATGTTCACAAAATCGTTCTCAGAATAATATATACCGTATATCAGGGGTGATTCTGTTCCGAATTTTCCGAAAAAAAAATCGGTCATCAATCTGAAAATTCGAACATTAATTGCCGTTAATTTCGTCCAAAAATTGCGGATAAAATGCGAATTTCGTCACAAAATCGTGAAATAACGTCAAATTTTGTCAAACAATCGTGAAAGAACTGCAAGTTTCGTGAAAAGATCGCGAAATGCACGCAAATTTTGCCAAAAGATCGCGAAATGCACGCAAATTTTGTCAAAAGTTCGCGAAATAAACGCAGATTTCGTCAAAAGATTGGGAAATAAACGCACATATCGTCAAAAGATCGTGAAAAAACTCCTAAATTTCGTAAAAAGATCGAGGAAGAACGACAAATTTTGTCAAAATATCGCGAAAAAGCCGTAAATTTCGTCAAAAGATCACAAAAAAACCGCGTATTTCGACAAAAGATTGCGAAATAAACGCAGATTTCGTCAAAAGATTGGGAAATAAACGCACATATCGTCAAAAGATCGTGAAAAAACTCGTAAATTTCGTAAAAAGATCGAGAAAGAACGACAAATTTTGTCAAAATATCGCGAAAAAGCCGTAAATTTCGTCAAAAGATCACAAAAAAACGCGTATTTCGACAAAAGATTGCGAAATAAACGCACATTTCGTCAAAAAATCGTAAAAAACCCCCGCAAATTTCGTAAAAAGATCGAGAGAGAACGGCAAATTTTGTCAAAAGATCGCGAAACAGCCGCAAATTTCGTCAAAAGATCACAAAAGAACCGCGTATTTCGACAAAAGATTGAGAAATAAACGCACATTTCGTCAAAAGATTGCAAAAAACCCCGTAAATTTCGTAAAAAGATCGAGAGGGAACGGGAAATTTTGTCAAAAGATCGCGAAACAGCCGCAAATTTCGTCAAAAGATCACAAAACAACCGCGTATTTCGACAAAAGATTGCGAAATAAACGCACATTTCGTCAAAAGATGGTAAAAAAACCCCGTAAATTTCGTAAAAAGATCGAGAGGGAATGGCAAATTTTGTCAAAAGATCGCGAAACAGCCTCAAATTTCGTCAAAAGATCACAAAACAACCGCGTATTTCGACAAAAGATTGCGAAATAAACGCACATTTCGTCAAAAGATCGTAAAAAACACCGCAAATTTCGTAAAAAGATCGAAAGAGAACGGCTAATTTCGTCAAAAGATCACAAAACAACCGCGTATTTCGAAAAAAGATTGCGAAATAAACGCACATTTCGTCAAAAGATCGTAAAAAAACCCGCAAATTTCGTAAAAAGATCGAGAGTGAACTCCAAATTATGTCAAAAGATCGCGAAATAGCCGCAAATTTCGTCAAAAGATCACAAAACAACCGCGAATTTCGACAAAAGAGGGCGAAATAACTGCGAATTTCGATCGACAAAGAAACGCGAAACAACCCCGCAAATTTCGTCAAAAGATAGCGAAATGAACGCAAATTTCGTCAAAAGATCGCGAAACAATCACAAATTTCGTCAAAAAATCCCAAAACAACCGCGCATTTCGTCAAAAGATCGCAAAACAACCGCGCATTTCGCAAAAGATCGCAGAAAACTCGCAAATTTCGTCAAAAGGTCACGGAAGAATCGCGAATTTCGCCAAAAGTGAGCGAAGTAGCTGTAAATTTCGTCAAAAGGAAGTCGAAATAACCGCAAAACTCGTCAAAAGATCGCGAAAAAATACGAATTTCGTCAAATGGCCGCAAAAAAACATAGTACTGGGAGTGGATTTCCCCTTCCCCCTTCTCACACTTTGCTGTAACCTTTCAGAAAATTTGCTATGAATTTCAGATTTTTTTTTCACTCAGAATCACCCCTGCCATATACACCCATGCATAAGTTGAGAAATATTGGGAAAATAAATTTTCTATACCTACGGTCATAGAGCATTTACCTATAACATACCGTAAAATTTTGGGGAAATTTTCATGGGGATTGGGGGAAATGTTGGGAGTAGAAACATTTTCTGCACCCCTGACTATATCTATCAGCATATTTAGCTGTCAACTATCGCACTTTTTAGTTATCACTGCCTCCCAATAGTAATTTTTGCGTTAATTAATTGCAAAATTCTGCGATTAAATATGCCAAGGATTGTGATTCGGAAATAGTGTCAACACAAAAAAGGGATAATTCGCAGATATGTATTTGTATGAAAAAATGAATGAAATTTATAGACATTAATATTTATATGCCGAAGAATGTAACTATGTTTTTCAATTTTCTACAAAAGGTGCATATCTTAAACTGTAATCGATTCCTTCCGCATAACAATCTTTTGTGGTGAGTCCCCGAAAATCAGATGAAATTAAAAATTTGACATAAGTTATCAAAAAGATTTTATGCTTTTATAGAAAAAGGGAAAACACTGTTCGATTGCTTTCTATCAGAATAACAATACATGGCAATTATATCTACTTACAAATGAAAGTGATTTCGTATATGTGCAGAGCATAGCCTTAGCATGGGCCATAAAATGGCCAGAATTAAAAAAATAATAATAATTATGGCCATTTTTTTTTTTCCATTTTGACCAGAAAATCAGAGTTTTAACTTTTTACGACTGCTCTTTCATCTTCACCTAACGCTTCATTTATAATGGCTGTTTCATAATAATAGAAGCCACCAGTCCATCAGAAGGAAATAACTCGGTTAAGCGGGACTCGGATAATCGGGACTCTACTGCAAAACATATTTCAATTTTATGACTTAAAGCACACGCATTTATTTTATGTAAAATGGCGTCATTTGCATTAATATAGATACTTAAAATTAAATATAGTTTTTAATAGCTCCATGTTTTATCATAAATTCTTCATTTATATTTTTCTCAAAATAGCACGTATTTTAATTTTTTTTTTCAATTTTTATGAGAAAATGGCAACGAAAAGATATAATTGCTATTTTTCAACTATTTTTTCTTTACTTTCTACAGAAATGGAGAACTTGAGTTGCCAAAATGAAACAAATGTCGCTAAAAACTACAAAAAAATTAATATTTCAAAAACAAATGAAGATGCAGTTTTCAAACAAATTGCATTAAAAAGTACTTTTTTCCCCCAATACGACAGTATAAACATTGAAAATGTGCGACGCTTAGAAGTTTTAAAAAATGCAGTAGAGTAATTCATCGCACAATGAAACATCGGCTTTTGTTTTACAGCTAGCGTACACAAGGTAACGTTATTTATTGGACACAAAATAAGCTGGGAGAAAGAAATAGCATTCCGGGGGCTAATAATTTAGGCTTCGGTTTTTCGGAAGCGCTAATGCATTGGGCTCCGGAGCCCTATATTTATGAGCCCTGGTGAATCCCGACCAATATTTAAATATTTACTAAAAATAGAGAAGTACCGGTGCCGGGCTCCGGCTCAAATTAAGCCCTGGGAGCGGCCTGAGGAAAATCGTCATGAGACAGTAATCAAGATCTTTTAACTCAAGATGGAATACATTTGTCGAAAAGTGAAAGCGCTATTCGATTTTAAATACTCTTACTTTTCAGCACTCCTGCCTGCCAATTGCATGCTTTTACGTTTAAAAATGAGCCCTTGGATGAATCAGAAAATTTCGCGTTGTTGAAGGGAAAAAATACTTTTTTTAAAACCGCCTTAAAAGATATCTTCACTGATTTTACCTCCTGTTGATAAATATTTTGCCTCTACTATCTTTTTTTTTCTCTCTTAATTCATCTTACATAAATGATCGAATTTCTTAAAACCACCAAATACAGCCTTGAATCTGCGACTGTTGTTTCAAGGACAGTTCTCATAAATGGTTTGCATATACATCTGAGGTGAATGATTGTTTTGTTTAGTTTTTCGTCTGAGTAAGTGGGAGTGAAATGCCCTCGAAATGCGACGCAATATCAAACCTTTTGGTTTGATATGAATTTATTTATTAGTAACATTAACTTTAGTATAATCTTCTCATCACTCGTCGTTTGTGTACTATTTTCAATAATCCTTTTTTGGGAGCAGAGTATTTTAATAGTTGAAGGTTAACTAGTTTTATGGAGTTTATGATAAACTGTAAATTACTAAAAGCAGTTTCTTTGTTTTGTTTTTTTATATAAGTAAAAAATTATTAAAAAGAATTGTTTTGCATGTTACGTAATAATTGTTTAATTACTCTAATCACAATAGTTATGTTAATTCGTCGTGCTAAATTCTTTTAATAAATAAATAAAAACTGTAGATTTTGTTGCCCTAAATAAGACTATGAAAAATTCAAAAATTCTACTTTATTTTATATATATACTTCTGAAAACTAAACATAAAGTTTTTCAACCGCTTTTTTTTTTTTTTTTTTTTTTTTTTTTTTAGACATTTAAAAACTTTTTACACATTACATTTTATTTAATATTAATCATATTAGAAGATTATGTTAATTTTAAAACCGAGCGTTTCATTTGTTGCTCCTAATTTCCTCAAAGAAAAATGAATGTGGAAGAATATTTAAAAAAAAAAGAACGTATTTTTCACGCACCCTACTTTCACTAAGTACCGAAGTAACGGCAAGCTCAAAAAGTGAACAAATGTGGTAAGTAGGAAAATATCACACAACTGCTATTCGTTTCTCATTTTTGTGTTTATATTTAAATTTACCTAGATTATTATTAATATAAGGGTATAAACCCGGGCTTCTCGGGTTACTGAATTAATGCGAAAAACATCATATATATTGTTTGGGGTGTCAGCATTCATTTTTCTCTGCACATAAAAAAGGCACAGCGTTGAACGTGCGGTATTTTTCGAAAGGTTCTGCAAGCGGCTTTTGACGAGTCCTCCCCACTTAATCGGGTCACGGATAATCGAATACCCCGCTTATTCGAATAGAATCTTCCAGAACCGAATTTATTCCTATTGGTTCTATGTTATTTTCCCCCGCTTAAACCAAATACCTTTTAAAAACGTCCCCGCTTAACCGAATAACAACTGTGTGACTGATGCTTGAAAATAGGCGCGGAAAGCATGCTTCAGCTGGAATTTCCTTCCACCTTTTGTCATTTTCGGTTCCTTTACGCTGAAAACAAATTTTCAGTTCTTCCTGCAATGATTTCGGCCGGTAGGTGTATAATGGACAGGTCAAATGATTTCCCCACCTTGATCTCTGCACCATCATTTCTTGCTGTTAACCAGGCTTTAATGGCAATAGGCCGTCACTTCGAGACTCGAAATGGTAGTTGCGATATTTTGCACTCATTCGAAAAATAACTCGATATTTACTCCTTTAAAGTTCGACTTAAAGAAACCACTTTGAGCGATTTTTTAATGCAGTATAATTAACGTAAATTAGAAGTAGCAAAGTTTTGACTTAATTAAAACGAGCTGTATTAAGTGTGATGTAAGCCATATAAATGTATGTACTGACATTAAATTAATATGTATTTACTTTATACTGGCATTTGTATTTATTTTAGTTTATGTTATTCTATTAACGATTTATTATGCTGTTAATTAAATATACCATAGATGGTTATTTTTCCTTTTTATTACACATTAAATATTACAGTTATGAATCCCCGTTTAATTAAATACTCCGTTTAATCGAATATTATTTCTGGAACCGTCAATATTCGTTTAAACGAGGACGACTGTAGTATACTTGCATATCAATAAAACATGTTGTTTATAAAAAATAAAAAAATGCAATGGTACTTTTCGGTTATCCGGGCGCCAGTGTTATACATACATGGATATACATACATATATATGTTTATATACATATATTGTATATATACACATATATACCTGTGTATGCACATATTTGTATATGTATATAGATGTATATATATATATACATCTGTATATACATATCCATGTATATATAACACTGGTGTCCGGCTAAACGAAAAGTACCAATGCAATTAATGAAAAATTAATTGAAAATATATCAGCAAATAATCTCAAAGATTGCGGGGAGAAAGCCTTGCACAGATCTACTTGTTTTATTATTAGTATTGATAACTGTAATAGATTTTGTGTATTTAATATATATTTTATAGCGCGCCCTAACAATACTAAAAATCATATTTACATGAAAATTATCAACAATGTGGTTAAAATGAAAATTTTGAAATTTTTTAAAAGCGATACTTTAGTATTGGCCTTGTGGTATTGGCCTTTTGGTATTGGCCCAAGAAATCACTAAAGATCACCCTTTACAGTCAGTCTTTTCTATTCTGTTCATTTCAGCGGTTTATACGCGTAGTTCGGTTGCATGTCTTAAATTTGGTTGTTATTTACATTTTATTGTTTTATTCGTTGATTGACGAATGTTTTATTTTCATTGTGGAATATATAAACTGGAAACAAATGCTGAACTATTTATATTAATTTAAGTACAAATGGATTTATCTTTCTTAAATCGTAATCGTCTCCAAGCGATAGATAAATAAATAACAATAATAATAAACATACTTGAAAATTATTTTTAAAACAATAAAAATTGAATAAATTGCAATACAGTTTTCAAATAAATTGCATTCGAAAGTAATTTTTTTTTCTCCATTCGACGGTGTAAAAAGTGAAAATGTGGAATATTTAGAAGTTTAAAAAATTGCAGTGAAAGTCAAATTTAAACGTCTGCTGTTGAAACCGTCAAAAGAACGCGCGTTGGGCAGGAACAAGTTTGTCCTGTATAATATAGATAGTCTCATTGTTATAAACATAATGTAATAGGACCACTGTGACTTGTCTCTGATGGAAAACTCTGAGCATTCTAAAACAAAACAAATAAGTAAGCAAAAAATATTTTCGTTATTGTTGATAATAGATATATTAGAATCCCTCTGAATGGCATTTAATATTTTGTATTGATTCTATCTATACCCCTTTTATAAAACAAAATTACCAAATTAATTTAGAAACAAACAGATTGATAAAACAAAAAGTATCAATGCTTTTCAATCATGTTTTAGAAATCTAAAAATGAAATTCTCTGATAAAAAAAGTAGAATGGTCTTTTTACAAACTCAATCAGGGTCATTTTTTTTTAATTATTATTATTATTATTTATATCTTGTTAAATTTTTATTAAATTAATTCGCTTAAAAACTAAAACTACGTTAGAAAACAATTTTTTCATAAACAGTTTTATTATATTTGACATGCTAAGATGAAAAATAAAACTCTAAACATGACTTCAAACAAATGCTGTAAATCATCATAAGAAACACATTAAATAGGCATTTTGATTTATGGAATCCCTAATTATTTCTTCCTTGTAGTGATAAAGAGAAATGGGGGAAATAGGTAATCAGCGTTGAAAAGCAAAGCGTATAATGGGCGAAACTGCTTGTTCAGAACATCTTTAAAAGCAGTTTGTGCTTGCTGCCTAAAATGGAGAAGAGCTGAATCAGTTGTTCAGGAGAAGAAAGATTCTATATTTACAGCAACTCGCACATATCTTGGAAGAGATTTAGTTTCTTTTCCTCTTTTTAAAACTTTGTTGCGACGTTTATAAAGGTATGGGGTATGTGACGACTGACGACCTCCTAGGAATTCCTTTCGAACAATGTTTTCTCATGATGTTTGGGGAGAAATGTAGCGGGCCTAGTTTCTTCCAACTTAATTGATCAAAATAATCATTTACTTTGAACGGAATAGAGACAATTTCGATTTTAAAGAATGCTACTATTTTTTACGTGACGACTGACGTGATTATGTGACGACTGACGACCTCCTAGGAATTTCTTTCGAACAATGTTTTCTCATGATGTTTGAGGAGAAATGTAGCGGGCCTAGTTTCTTCCAACTTAATTGATCAAAATAATCATTTACTTTGAACGGAATAGAGACAATTTCGATTTTAAAGAATGCTACTATTTTTTACGTGACGACTGACGTGATTATGTGACGACTGACGACCTCCTAGGAATTCCTTTCGAACAATGTTTTCTCATGATGTTTGAGGAGAAATGTAGCGGGCCTAGTTTCTTCCAACTTAATTGATCAAAATAATCATTTACTTTGAACGGAATAGAGACAATTTCGATTTTAAAGAATGCTACTAAAAATCAGTGTTTGTTTCAAACTTATTTTGGATGAATTATGCAGTTTCATTTTATTATTATTTGCAAATATTTAGAATGTAATAGCAGCATTACTAGGATTCTGGCACTTCATTGAGAATATTTCCAAATTAATGGAAATACTTCCTTTAGAATTAGAACAATGATTTCTCATGACGTTTTAGGGAAATTGTAGTGAATGTGGTTGCTTCCCACTCAGTTGATCAAAATAATCATTTACTTTAAACGAAATTGAGACATTTTCGATTTTAAAGAATGCTACTAAATATCAGTGTTTGTTTCCAACTTATTTTGGATGAAGTATGCAGTTTCATTTTATTATTATTTTCAAATATTTAGAATTTAATAGCAGCATTAATAGGATTCTGGCACTTCATTAAGGACATTTCCAAATTAATGGAAATACTTCCTTTCGAACAATGTTTTCTCATGACGTTTGAGGGAAGTTGTAGCGGATGTGGTTGCTTCCCACTCAGTTGATCAAAATAATCATTTACTTTGAACGAAATTCAGACATTTTCGATTTTTTAAAAATGCTACTAAAATTCATGTTTGGTTCAAACTTATTTGAATGAATTATTCAGTTTTATTTTATTATTATTTGCAAATATTTAGAATGTAATAGCAGCATTACTAGGATTCTGGCACTTCATTGAGAATGTTTCCAAATTAATGAAAATACTTGAGTGAAAATGCTTCCTTTAGAACAATGTTTTCTCATGTCGTTTGACGGGAATTGTAGCGGGTCTGGTTGCTTCCCATTCAATTGATCAAAGTAATCATTTACTTTGAAAGAAATTGAGACAATTTCGATTTTAAAGACTGCCCCTAAGAATCAGTGTTTGGTCCAGGAAATTGGTCCAGGAATATTGATGTTTAATCCATGGCGTAGGTAATGAATGACAAGCTCCGTAGAAGTTAAAAAATTTACAGTACCGAAAAATGTAATCCATGGCGTACGTAATGTATAATCAACTCCGTGCGAATTTTATGTCTTAAATTTTAGTCTTTGAAAAAATCATTTTCCAAATGGTCGTTGTAATTTCTAAAATTGCATTTTTTTTTTCTTTTCTTTTCATTCTTTTCTTTTTCATTTCCTTTTTTTTTTCTTTTCGTGTAACAATTAACAATTATTTTTCTTTAAACTTTTTAAATGTTGTAATTAATTAATAAAGTTGTTTTCTAAAGCTGCATTCGTATATCAAGTACTACAAAATACATATATGCAACATGAGTAGTTCTTATTAAAATTCAATTATATTTATGTATTATTATGTATATCGCTAAAGTTTACTTATCTTAACAATGTAACACGGAAAATGCATAGTTTACGATCTATTTCCTTTATGCATTAATTTTTTTCAGGTTAAAAATAACTCTTGTTTGACGACGCATAAAAATATTTCTTCGCGAGAAATTTAAAGTATCAGTGAGTAACACTTGATAGATTTTGATGGAGCGATGACGTTACAGATAAGGGATTACGCTGTGGAATTTTCGAGATCAAGAATTTGAATGTTTTGCAAGAAAAGGTGGCTTTAAATAGCTCATAGATACTTGTGAAACGATATTATGCTTAGCTCTTGTCGGCTTACTGGAGAAAAAAACAAGAATCACTTACTACTTGTTTTGTTGGATTTATACACTGTCAGTTGTTTATATCAGTGGTCGTCAGGAGGTAGACCGTAGAAAAATCTAGACATCATTTTCATTTCTTATATTTTATTATTAATAAAATAAATAATAATAATCTAAGAAATTATTAGTTACGAAAATGTATTGCTGAGAGAAAATGCAATGAAAATTTTGATTCTGTTTTTAAGGCTGTTCTCAAGTTTCCTGCTCAACAACACGAAACTTTCTGACACATTTACGGACTCATTTTTAAACGTAAAGGCGACATAAAATTGGCAGGGCTGAACTATTGGAGCGATTTGGATTAGAGATGCAACGAGGCCGAATAATCGGCCTATTCGGCATGTTTGCCGAATATTCAGCTTCGGCCGAATATCAAGTCTATTATTCGGCCTTGGCCGAATAATACTGTAAAAAATGTTTTTATATTTACACAGTAAAACTTTTTAATTTGACAATTTATATTCATCATGTATAATGAAAATTTTATTTGAAATTAAGAAACACTTTTTTTTTTCTCTGACTTTTATACCCTGAATGTTTTCTTTCATTTTTATATAAGGGTATAATTTAGGAATCATGTTAAAACTTTTATGCTGTGTCTATAAGTACGAAAAGAACCTGTAATAAGCTAACGTAATCAGTTAAATTTAAAATTAATCTATTTAAAATTTTCCTAGAGCTGTACAGTTATTATTATTATTATTTTTTTAAAGCATAATGTAAAGTTTAATATTTGTCCCTTGTTACATTAAAAAATCTTTCTTTCAATTATATTTTTCATTAGACCTATAAAGAACATAAATATATACGATAGATTAGATATTAGATGTATTATCTATACTAATAAAAGAACAAATCGCTCTGTGTGTTTGTGTGTCTGTGTGCGATGGCTAGAGAAAACTACTGCACATAGAAGTCTGAAATTTTAGGTGAGGTTAGTCCAAAACAGGTCCTGATGCACCTGAGGCTCAGATTTTTAATTTCTTAAGGGCCTGGGCCCCTTTAAGTTTTTATGCACTAAATTGTTGATAACTTGCCCCCTTTTCATCCCATCTTTTTCATTTTGGGGGACCTACATCCATTTGGTGATTATCGGCTTTCTGCTTTTCAGTTAAGATCCTGGCCCCTTGGGGCCCAATACAGGGCCCCTTGAAGTTTTTGTACAAATAAACTGTTAATAAATTGCTTCCTTTTAATCCGATCTTCATTTTTGGAATCCTTCTTCCATTTAGTTATTCTCCCGTTTCTACATTCCAGTTAAAACCCTGGGCCCCTAGGGAATCACAGGACCCGGTCCAGGGCCCTTTGAACTTTTTTGAGCGTCAAGCATTTTTCACCTCCTAATTTTGTCACCTTCTAAGTGCATAATTTCATAGTCGAGTCTTGGGTTCTTATTCCTGGATCAACACCCTCATATTTTTATTGGGGCCCTAGGGCCCTTTTTTAAACATTTACCCAATAATTTATGCATTTCTTTAAAATATTAGTCTAACGAATAACTCATGCCCTATGCTTAATTTTAGGTACGCTTGCTTAAGTACTAAGACATTTTAACATGTTTTCATATTAGGGCCATTTTATAACTATGAGTTGACCCCTTTTGGGCCCCCTATTATATCTCCCTTAAAAATGGTCCGATTCACTAGCTTTTTTTTTTCCTGACAACTTTTTAGGGTCACCAGCAACTAAATGAACGACAAAAAAATTTCGCAGACTTCAGCTACCATCAAATTTGAATTATTGATTGTCTTCTTGTGGCCCTTGGTGCGGATTTTTTATAAATGATCCGAATTTCTTGAAATTTTCTTTAACATAGTTCTAGAGTCCTTTGATTACTTTAATAACTACTAAAAATATCTTTATACACAACTACATGCCAGTTAAGCCCCTGGCCCTTTGGGGCCCGGTAACGGGCGCTTTGAAATTTGCACCATAAATTGTTAATAAATTGCCCCCTCTTAATACAATCTTCAGTTTTGGAACCCTTTTTCCAGTTAGTTATTCTCACGTCTATAAATTCCTGTTAAGACCCTGGGGGCCTCTATAGTCCCGTAGGGCCCGGTCCAGGGTCCTAGAACTTTTTGCGCGCCATGCATATTACACCAACTGATTTTCTCACCATCTCAGTGCATAATTTTAAAGTTGATTCTTGAACTCTTCTTTCAGGACCAACACCCTCATATTTTTATTGGGGCCCTTAGGCCTTTTTAAAAGCATTTACTCAATTTTTTACGCATTTAATTAAAATATTATTCGAATGATTAATTCATACCCTATGCTTCATTTTGACTAGTTGAAGATCTGAAACGCTAAATACAAAACATTTCAACATGTTTTCATCATGGGTCCCTGCTTTTAACTATCAGTTAGCCCCTTTTTGGGCCCTCTATTATAGTCCACTTTTAGCTTTTTTTTCCTAACAACTTCTTAGGTCCTCCAACTACTACATGGACTACAAAAAAAATTTCAGTCTTCAGCTACCACCAATTTTGAATATTAATCACCTTCTTGGGCCCTTGGTGCAGCTTCTTTAAAAATGAACCGAATTGCTTGCAATTTTCTTTAACATAGTCCTAGCATCCTGTGATTACTTTACAAACTACCAAAAAGTATCCTTATACCAAACTACATGCCACTTAAGTCCCTGACACCTTGGGGCACGGTACAGGGAAGTTTGAAGCTTTTGCACTATAAATTGTCAATAAATTGCCCCTCTTAATCCGATCTTCATTTTTAGAACCATTTTTTCATTTATTCTCCTGTTACTATATTTCAGTTAAAATCTTGGGGCAACCTAGGGTCCTGTAGGGCCCCATCCGGGACCGCTTGAACTGTTTGTGTGCCATGCATTTTTCACCCCCTAATTTTATCACCTTCTCATTCCATAACTTTAAAATTGAGTCTTAGACTCTTTTCCCTAGACCAACACCCTTATATTTTTATTGGGGCCATAGGGCCCTTTCTTAAGCATTTACCCCATTTTTTGCTGATTTCTTTAAAATATTATTCTATGATTAATTCATACCCTATGCTTAATTTTGACAAATTGAAGATCTAAAACGCTAAGTTATAAAACATTTAAACATGTTTTTACGTTAGGGCCCTGCTCTCAACTATCAGTTGGGCCCTTTTGGGCCCCTGTTACAGCTCCTTTAAAAATGCTCCGATTCGCAAACTTTTTTTTTCTGACAACTTCTTAGGTTCTCCAGCTACTACATGAACAACAAAAAAATTTTCAGACTTCAGTTACCACCAATTTTGAATATTAATCGCCTTCTTGGGGCCTTTGTTGCAGCTTCTTTAAAACTGTCCGCTTCTATTGCAATTTTTTTAAACATAGTTTTAGCATCTTCCAGCTACTTTAAAACCACTAAAAATTTTTCTTATACCCAACTACATTCCAGTTAAGACCCTGACCCACAGGGCCCAGACTTTCTTTATACCTCAGCTACCACCTTTTCCGAACATGAATCTCCTTTTTCAGCATCAACTTACGTCTACAAACTACAGCCGTAAATTAAAAATTGCATTACTTTAAAGGTAACTTTAGATAAGGGATTTCACCCGTTTAGTAAATATCGTGTTAATGTTAAAAGTAATTCCTGAAATTTACAAGGGGAGTAGACATCTTCGACCGCTTGGGCTCGCATTCTTTCCTCTGGTTCTAAGGGCCTAATTTCAATGGAATTTGGTTCATTCAAGTTAGATTACAATTCAGCTATTCTCTGTATTATGAAATTTTATCCTTAGACTTCAGTTACTAACTTTTTCTAATACTAATGGTGCATTCTTTCTTTGGATCCAATCGGCTTGATTACTAAGAGGTTTGGCTCACTCAACTTGGTTTTCGATTGTCTCCGGCACGTGCGGGGCACTTCCGGTAAATGCTGCCATAAGTCGCGGGGACCCTGGTTACAGGTTCGTTCGGAAAGAAGTTTGTGGGGAACTCTCTAGACGCTGCGGAAGGCAATGGGGGCTTCCGAAATTAGGTTCATTTAAAAGAATTTCAAAATATATAAAATCCTACAAACTTCAGTTTTGTTTAAGGTTATAATTTACGGACCTCGGGCAACGCCGGGCGGGTCTGCTAGTATGTATAATATAAATATTTAAGTCGTATATGCTGCAATACTTAAGGTTTTTTTTTTTTTTTTTTTTTTTTTTTTTTCTGAGTAAAATGCATTTAAAAGTTAAATATAATTTAAGTAAATTTTTTAAGTGTATTATTAGAGGATATTCCTTTCTATCAGTGATTTTTCTTAAAATATTAAGATTTCTTATTTTTTATTTTCTTTCATCTGAAAGTTGAAGTTTATATGTAACAGTACTTTTAAAATTTTGTCATTAGTATTTTAAAATGTAACAACAACATACACAATACTTTTTTCTACTAAAATGTAAGTACCTGTAAAGGAATTTTTGGTAAGATTTTTTTTTTTTTTTTTTTTTGGGGGGGGGGGATTATATTATTGAGGCAATTTTTAAGCCGAACACAGCCGAATATTTTTTCACAATAAAGTAATGCTTTAAAAAGTTAAATTTGCATATAAATAATTTTTTTTAAAGAAAATAATACATTTTAATTGTGAAATATACAAAAATTGTGCATATAGTGCATACTATATTTTGTTTTTAGACAAAAATGAGTTCATTATTCGGCGGCCGAATAGGCCGAATGTTTGATATTCGGTTATTCGATCAAGCCATTATACGTTGCATCATTAATTTGGATTCAAAATGATTTTTCCAATTTTTGATAAATAAATTACTTATCGTGTTATAAGCGATTTTGGGTCACATGACAATAGGTAGTTTTTTTCCTTTCTCTGTTTGGAAATCTGGACATTCAGTTCAAAGCGCCACGGCGTCATTTCGCTCCATTACAGCTCATATTCAAAATATTAGAATAATTACTTGTTTTTACAAATTGAAAATATCGTTTGGTAATTTAATGCCTTTTAAGGCAAATAGGCAAACAATATTTTTATTAAGAACTTATTGTTGATTAAACTTATTTATTATCTTAAAATTAATATCATTTTTGAAAAGATTCATTGAAAAAAAATATTTTGAAAAGTCAAAATATTAGAATATTTATTCAAGTTGTTCAAAATATTAGAATATTTCACATTAATTTTCCTTTAATTATCACGAATTCATAACTGGTGGCATCATTGATTAAATTCAGACGATTTTATAAAAAAATCAATATTATGTTTGCAGTTTGTTTGTTTTTTAGGTGCGTTCGTAATTATATAAATACGCAGCACCTATAGTCGTCGTTCAATCCGTCCGTCTGTCTGTTTGTCCGCATAAAACAGAGCAAAAACTACCCAACCGAATGGTCTGAAATTTTAAATATATAATTGTTACAAAATTTTGTCGAGTAATTTCAAATTTTATGAAAATCAGATGTATAGTTTAATTACAGGGACATTCAAAAGTTTTCCGTTATATTACGGCCAATTGGGAAAAATTATTGCAAGTGCATTTTAATAATGTTAGCCTTCCGAATGGTCTGAAATTTTAAATATATAATTGTTGCAAAATTTTGTGGAGTCATTTCAAATTTTATGAAAATCGGATGTATAGTTTAATTACAGGGACAGTCAAAAGTTTTCCGTTACATTAAGGCTAATGGGAAAAAATTATTTCATGTGCATTTTAATCATGTTACAGCCTTTCGAACGGGATGAAATTGATATGCACTTATGAAGTGCATTAAAATATACATTCATTACAATATGCGGAGTAAAAAATATTTACAAAACTAGATATAGTACGAACGCACCTCATTTGCCACGTTTGACGAGCAATTTCCAATGTTCTTCTTAAAATGGGTCGTGTGAGTGATATTCCTGAACCTATTAAACTTCGTATGGTTGACTTGAATCGGCACGGTAAAAATCAATGC